>QEPC01000856.1:787248-881572 GCA_003113815.1 Sphenodon punctatus
TAGAAAAAACTAACAAATCCTCCTTCTTAGTCTGGAGAAGTTTTATGACTAGATCATTCGTCATTTAGACAGGTCATAGATAAGATTCCAGACACCTAGGCTGAGAAAGCCTAGGCTGGTCAGAGGTAGGGCCTCTTTATGGCCTAGCCATTTGATTGTTTCCTTGGCAACAGTCAAAAGTTCATTTGGGAAGTTTTGAAAAAACTCCTTGGAATGTAGCTAAGGGGGCCTCAGCTTGAACCAAGCTAATCACAGAAGTTGATTTTAGGAATCAATACTGCGAAACACAAATCCAATACGTTGAAACAAAAAGTTAACATATAAAAACTCAAAGTTAATACATTATGAACACAGATGGCCAAAAATATATGCTTATAATAGGAAATACATGACAACTAGACACAGATTCCCATTGTGGAGACTCAATGTCGTACTGGAGGCACTACAGGGGCCTCTGTTGGAACCGCTTCACCAGGTGCCCATGAAGGTTCTCGCCTATAAAGTAGCTTTTTTGGTGGCAATTACATCAGCCAAGAGAGACTCGGAGTTGGCAGCCCTGTCGGCGGATCCCGAGCTGTGTCATTTCGATAAGGACAAAGTGTCCCTCTGCTTCAGTCCTTCCAAACACAGCGTTTCATGCCAACCAAGACATAGAGCTCCCCTCCTTTTGCCCAAATCCCCAGCATAGCAGGGAAGTGGGGTGGCATAAATTAGATGTACTCGGGGCCCTTAAAATCTACCTGGACAGGGTTAAGGAATTCAGGATAGACTCGGCCCTCTTCGTCGTCTTTCGACAACACCAGAAAGGTAAAAAGGTATCCTCTGCCACCATAGCCAGATGGCTGAGGGGGTGTATCACCCTGGCATACGAGGCCAAGGGGATGCCAGTTCCCATCGGGGTGACAGACCACTCCCTTCGCAGTGTGGCCGCCAATGCAGCCCTGTTACAGGGAGCCTCCCCTGAAGAAATTTGTAGAGCCGCCTGTTGGTCATCTCTACATACCTTTACAAAACACTATAGGATCAATACGTGTGCTTCAGCACAGGCGGCCTTTGACCGTCAGGTGCTGCAGAGGGTTCTGATGTGAGTTCAAGCACCCTCCCGTGGTGGTGGGCATCCATGTTCCCTCCCTTTAAGGGGACACTGCTTGGGTATAGCCCAGCACGGACTGCCTGCCTCCACAGGAGAGAGAAAGGAAAATTTGGTACTCACCCTGTGAAATTTCCTTCTTCTCTTGTGGGGAGGCAGGCAGTCTGGCCCACCCACATGGATGCTTGGCCTCATTCTTTCCCACACTCTCAGCTGAGGGGGCCCAAATAGTACGGGATGCCAGGAGTAGGGTTCGCTCATAAGAGCAAGGGGCTCCAGGACTGGAGAGTTCACTCCTTGCAGTGTGAGGGTTCCCAGCGCATTTCCTGAACAAGTGCTCTAAAGGTTGAGTTTGTAAGTTAAGGTTACATCTTTGGTTATGGAGTCAAGACAAAGTGTAGCTGAGATAGTCACTGATCTGGGCTAGCAGGGCTGGGGTTGCTCCTCCCCTAGGTCCTGACAGCCAATCAAAGACCTGATCCTGCCTAATTCCTGAGTTGGAGGAGCAAAGCCCAGCACTAACTGCCTGCCTCCCTACGAGAGAAGAAGGAAAATTCACAGGGTGAGTACCAAATTTTCCTTTCTCCGTACTTCTGGGAGTATCCTTTCACAAAAAGTCAGGTCTTGTACCATTCAATATTTCCCTGCGCATTGCACTTTATTTTAAATGTCCATTTACAACCTATAGTCTTTCTTCCTGTGGGCAGTGGAGTAAGTGTCCATGTCTTGTTGTTCTGCATGGACTTTACTTCTTCTTCAGCCACTCTTACCCATTTTTCTGCTTCCCCTTCTGACATCTGTGAGATGTCCTCCCAGGATCCTGGCTCTGACAATTTACTGGTGCTGACTTTGTAGGACAGACGAATGGGGGGAATGCCTTTGTTAGACTTTGTCGACTGCCTTGGCTCAGCATCAACAGCTGGCTGTGTCTGTTCCTGAACTTCTGTTACCTTTGTGCCGATTTAGACTATTTGCTCAGAGGACTGCTCCCTTTCAGTGGTTTCATCCGTGGTTGATTGTTCTCCTTCACCTGGACCTTGGAGAGTCATCACACTTTCGCTTGAGTTTTCCACAAAGGTCACACTGTTACTAATGGTTATTCTGTCTGTGCATGGATCCAGGATCCTGTAACCTTTGGAATGCTCACTGTATCCTACAAGGATGCCTTCCACTGCTCTGTTTTGCAACTTGGTACGTTTCTCCTCTAGGATATATACGTAAGTCTTACTTCCAAATGCTCTGATGTGACCCACACTGGGTTTTTGACCATGCCAGAGTTCATATGGAGTTTTCCTCACTGTTCTAGAATACAGCCGATTTTGTAGGTAGGTAGCAGCAACTGCTGCTTCGCCCCAGTATCTTTCTGATAGTCCAGAGTCTGTTAACATGCATCTAATCATTTCAGTTAGCATTCTGTTTTTCCTTTCAGCTGTTCCATTCTGCTCGGGTGTATATGGCACTGTCTTTTGGTGCTCAATTCCATGGAGTCTCAGGAAGTCCTCTACTTCCTTTCCATTGCGCAGTGTCTTTGGTCTGCGCTGGAACTTGTTGCTCGTCATGGTCACGTAGTCCTGAAGTTTGTTGAATACTTCATCTATACTCTTCATGACGTACATGATCGTGTACCTTGAATAGTCATAAATGAAAGTTACCGTATACCGGTTGCCTCCTGGTGTGGGAACCTTCATTGGGCTGCAGACGTCGCTGTGTACAAGATCAAGTGGCTTCGTGGTTCTATTCTGACTCTTCTTAGGAAGTGTAGCCCTTGTGGCTTTGATGCAACAGTCGCATTTCATGATCACGGGACAGGTTGATACCTTGAGGTCTTTGGTCAACTGCTGTCTGGGTGTCTGTGTCCCATACGTCTGTGCCACAGGTGGATGCAGTCATCGTGTGGCTTCTGCGCAGTCAGCTTCACCTGTTCCTTTGCTGTGCTCAGACGGTACAGGTGCTCATCTGGAAATGGATGGTGAGCCCCCTTGCTGCCAGGTGCCTCATGTACAGGAGTCTCCCTTCTAAGTTGGGCACATAGAGCACATCTTTCATGGGTATGGTCAGTGTGCCTCCCTGTGACTGGTTACAGTACAGGAATCCTTGTTCAATTCCTTCCGCATTGATGCTTCTCCCATCTGCAAGGTAGATCCTTTCTTTACTGCTCAGATCCAGCCCTGTGAAGAATCCTTTATCACTATTCATGTGACTCACTGCCCCGGACTCTACACACCAGTTTTGGGATGAGCTGTCTTCTGTTGCTCTGAAGCACCCACTCCATTGTTGAGCGACTGTGTTTCTGTTTTTGACTTTAGCCCTCTACTTAGGTGTTTGTGGAGACAGTTTCTGCTGTTCTGCTTTCCATATATGGCAGTCTTTCTTTAAATGTCACTCCTTTTTGCATCTGAAGCATACTCTGGTTTTCCTCTTAGGAGCTTTGTCTGAGGTTTTCAGTGCAGTCTCATTACCCTGCTTTAGATCATTCTGCAGGTTCTCCTCTCTGCGCTGGAATTCATCCGCAAGTCTACCTTTAACAAATTCCAGCTTCAGTTCAGCCTCTGGCCTTGTCTCCAGGGCATTGATGAGGGCACTGTAAGATTCAGGCAGGCTGCAGAGGAGTAGGGCTACCACATGGCTGTCCTTTATATCTTCTCCAATGCTGCGCAGCTCTGCCACTACTTCCAACATGGCATTTATATGCTCCTGCATTTCACTTTCTTTGCCAAGCCTCATTTTGTATAGTTTCCTCAGTAGAAACAGTTTGCTATGCCATACTTGCTTGCTGCTTGCCATACTTGCTTCTCTCCCTGTCCCCTTCTGGGATTTAGGCCTTCTTACTCACAGTCAGTAGGCCTCTCTGCCTGGGAGTTTTCTTTCACAGTCTGCACTCCTTTTGGGCTGCTTCTAGTCTTCAAAATTGCCTTGAAGATGTCCTGGGCCCATAACCTATTGTAGAGTTAGCTTTCTATTGAATAACACACAGCAGAAGTTTCTTCAAAACAGAACTTTACTAAGAGCTCAGAAGACATGCTTCCATACTGTACAGACTGCATGGGACAAGATGGAGGATAGAGAGAAAAGAAGAGAGGAGACAAGGAGAAAAAAAACCTATTTCATCCTCTGACCCTCCCCCTACTGGACAAGCCCCATATTGAGCTTGCAGGGCTTGCAATGGACTTTTACTTGTTACTGTTGCACAATCCAACACTTTACCCCCAGGGTCTTCTCAACTTTCTTGTCCACAAGGTTAGGCTTCTTCAGAGCCATGGTCTTCCCTTTTCCCCGGAGGATTGGGGCACAGCTAGGTCTGCAGCCCTCTTGTCTAGTTCAGTTGACTCAGAACCTGCTTGACCGTCCTAGGAGGTTCGTAGGGGTAGCTCCGTATCCGTGCCTCTCTCTCGTAGCTCTGGCTGGGTTTGCCCATCTGTATTGGGGCCCAGTGTTTGTACTCCCAGTTCAAGTTCTCTTGATAGTGGTCTCGTGCCCAGGGTTTGACCTGCACCACATTTCCCCCCGTAAGTATGGTGCATGCCCTCCTCCATTCGACATTTATTCTCCCTGGTCTTAGGAGTGGGGGAGCCTCATACCTCAGGTTTCAGCTCTCTCTTGCCACTCCCCAATGGGACCAGTAATTGGTGACAAGCCCTCTTCCCCCCTTGTTAAGGCATGCAGTCCTGTCTTTGCTGCTGGCAACTTTGGGTTATGGCAGGGCTTCTTCTGGTGCCCCCATCTCTGCTCTGCTTCCCCATTACACTGTCTGGGACCTCTGTGGTTCAGAGGCCATGGAAGCCAGGTCAGTCCCAGACTATTATAATTTTATTTATTTATTTTTCAATTTAATACCCTGCCCCTCCTGCCATCAGGCAGCCCGGGGTGGCTTACAATATAAAAACATGAATAAAATTCAATATAAAACATTTTTAAAAGCTGCAAAAAGGAGGGCGACATTTAACACCACCACCACAACCACCCCACCCCCATCCCCTCCTCCACCCTTTCACCCCTCTCCCCCACCAAATGCCTGGTGAAACAGCCAGGTCTTACAACTTTTCAGAAAAGAGGGGAGGTCCGGGGCCAGTCGCACCCCCACCAGAAGGGAGTTCCACAGCTGTGGCGTGGCCACCGAGAATGCCCTCTCCTGTGTTCCCCCCCGGAAAACTGGGGGACCTCAAGCAGGGCAGCCCCGGACGACCGCAGGGGACGATCCAGCACCCGGGGGGTGAGGCAGTCCCACAGGTAGGAAGGACCTAGACCATTTACGGCTTTATAGGTCAAAACCAACACCTTGAAGCGGGCCCAGAATGCTATCGGCAGCCAGTGCAGAGCATGGAGCACTAGTGTTATGTGCTCCTGTCGGCCCAATCCCACCAAGACACAGGCTGCCGCATTCTGCACTAGGTGCAGCCTCCGAGCCATTGTCATGGGTAGCCCCACGTAGAGCGCGTTACCATAGTTTAGTCTGGAGGTGATGAACGCATGAATGAGGGTGACCAGGTCAGAGTCTCAAATGTGCAGCGGCTTTGGCCGTATCAGATGTAATTGGCGAAAGGCACTCCTCGCCCCAGCCTCCATCTGAGCATCCAGGCAGAGCTGCACGTCGAGGAGCACCCCCAGACTCCGTACCTGGGGAACCAACATGGGACAGACCCCATCCACAACAGGGACCATTACCCCCATTGCCTTACTCACCAGCATCACCTCCGTCTTGTCAAGATTCAACCTCAGTCGCTTGTCCCTCATCAAGTCTTCCACAACCATCAGACACCAGGTAAGCACCGAGACTGCAGGGCCTGGGTCTGTTGTAAAAGAGAGGTACAGCTGGGTGTCATCCGCATATTGATGACACCGCACGCCGAACCTCCTAATGACCTCACCGAGTGGCTGCATGTACACGTTGAACAGGAGAGGGAACAAGACAGAACCCTGCGGGACACCACACGAGAGGTCTCAGTACGATGAAAAACATTATCCGAGTACCACTCGCTGAGTTCTTCTTGCTAGGAATGAGCGGAACCATTCAAGAACAGTCCCACCCACTCCTGCACAGTCCCGTGTCACAGAAACTCTGGAACCACCTTAGGGTCCACAATTAGGGTATCCATGTGATGGGATTCTTCTCTGGTTGCCATGGACACACCACAGCACCACCTCACCCCTTGGGGTCCTATCCTTAAGTTGGACCAGGTGACTTTGCATCAGAATGTGATTAGATGCTAAGTCCAACAGCGCCACCATCAGCTGGTTTCCTATATAGACCTGACAGGCATAGAGCCGGGTCTGTCACTGTCAGGTTGGCACAGACCATCAAGCCATACCTGCTCTGGGCATGGTTGCACCCCATAGCTGGGCAGTCCTTAATTAAGTGTCCTAATTTGCCACAGTGAAAGCACCAGTAGTCCCTCCTCTTCAGCTGGGTACGGAAGTATCCATGGCTCTTCCTCCTCGACTGGGTTCCTCTCACCCGGTGGTGCAAATCTGCCCCCTTTTCACTTTTTACAGAATTTCCTTTTCCCCCTGGTCTATGCTCATATCTTGGCAGGAAGGGACACCCTGTTTCAGCCTGCACCTCTCCAAACTCCAATTAGCTGCTGCAGCTGTAGCAATCCCTCCGATCTTTCCAATCCCTCTAATTACCATCCCATCTCTCACCTTCCTTTTGTCTCTAAGCTCCTGGAATGTGCTGTGTACGCCTGTTGCCTTGACTTCCTCTCCACCAACTTCTCCCTTGACCCACTCCAATCTGGCTTCCACCCCCTGCACTCTACTGAGACTGCTCTTGCTAAAATAACTAATGACCTTGTCTTAGCAAAATCCAATTGACACTACTCCATTCTTGTCCTCCTCGATCTCTCTCCTGCTTTTGTCACTGTCAACCACTCTCTCTTACTTGACTCCCTCCACTCCCTTGGTTTCCGTGGCTCAGTCCTCAACTGGTTCTCTTCCTACCTCTCTGATCCTTCAATGCGTCTCTTGCTGGTGCCACCTCTACTTCTCTTCCCCGCTCTGTTGAAGTTCCTCCAAGACTCCATCCTTGACCCTCTTCTCTCTATACACTCTGTCCCTAGGCAAACTTATCAAATCTCATGGCTTCCAGTACCATCTTTATGCTGATGATACCCAACTCTCTCTCTCCCCCCCCCCCCCCCCTTCCAGTCTCGCCTCACTAACCGCCTCTCTGATATTTCTGCCTGGATGTCTCATAGTCAGCTCAAACTTAACATGGCTAAAACTGAACTCTTCATCTTGCACCCCACCCCCAATCCTTCCTCTCTCTCTTTCTTCTCATTCTTCATTGATGGGGTCAACATCCAGCCCGTCCCTCAGTCACGTAGCCTAGGGTTCATCTTTGACTCTGCCCTCTCCTTTAAACCTCAGCTCGATTTGGTTGCAAAATCCTGTCGCTTCTCTCTGCACAACATTGCTAAGATCCGTCCTTTCCTCACTGTTTTCGCTGCTAAAACCCTTGTCCAGGGCCGGCCCAAGGGTTTGAGGGGCCATGTGCCAAGCCTTGCTGTGGGGCCCCAAAGGCTGGTCAGTCTGCCGGTGGCAACGTATGGCTGGCAGAGCTCTAGGGGGAGGGGCTTGTACATTGTAGGCGGAGCCCTGGCAGAGCTCTAGGGAGGGGTTTGTCCATTGTAGGCGGAGCCTCCAAAAATCCAGCAACAAAGAGTTTTCAGCGTTAAGATGTTATGGACAGAACATTAGTTTACACTGGGAACTCCTTGATGCTGAGTAAAACCCTACCACTTGGAGACTGAGAGAACCCTCCTACTAGCATATCATCCAGTAAGTGGATAGGACTCCAGTAGGACAACTCTCTCTCCATCAGTGGTAGAGCCAGAGCAGGATAAAAAAATCCTGTTCACATATTTGAAACATACAAAACCTCTGGGCCACATCAAAATAGCTGCATGCTATTAACAATACCTGATCACACAAGCCATGTTCATATTTAGTAAAAATTGCATGTGAGGAGCCACTCAAAGAAGAACAGAAGGTTGCTACCTTGTAAATAGGGTTCTTTGAGATGGCTTCGAACGTTCTCACAACACCCACCCTTCCAGCCTTGCATGGAATTTTTTCCTTATATTTCTAGAAAGGGTTGGAAGGAACTGTTATTCTGAGGGGGGAGAGCACTTTTTATACTACAGGAACTCGAGGCCATCATGTGGCTATTCTCTGAATAGAGTGAGCATGCACAAGCCAGTTGTTAGGTGCCATCTCAAAGAACCTTCTTTACAAGGCTACAACCTTCTGATCAGCACATGGGGAGGAGCTGTTTGTAAACAAACAGCTTCGGCGGAGGGGAGGAGGGGCATATGTCAGCTGGCAGGGGGGGCCCAGGGCAGTGGGGAAAAAACAAAAAGAAGACGGGACAGGCATCCAGGCAGGCTTTGCTACCAATGGGGGTGGCAAACGGCGGGCGTCCCACTCCGTCTCCAACCCCTCTGAGGCCACCGTGGGGCCATGTGCCTGGGTGCTGGTGGTGCATGACTCGGGCCGGCCCTGCCCTTGTCTATGCCCTGATCATCTCCTGCCTCAACTATTGCAACCTCCTTCTCACCGGCCTTCCTCACTCTCACCTTGCTCCTCTCATTTCTGTTCATAACTCTGCTGCCGAGGTCATCGACCTTGCCCGCCGCTTTGACAACATACTCTTCTCCTCTCTCCACTGGCTCTCTCTTCCTGAACGCATTCTGCACAAACTCCTGGTTTTTACCTACAAGGCTTTTCATGGCTTCCCCCTATCTCTCAGCACTCATTTGCCGCTACACTCCTGTCCGGAAGCTCTGCTCCTCCTCTGCCACCACCCTCACCTGCTCACGGCTCCCTTGCTCCTCAAGATGCATCTGCCCCTTTTCCCTGGCAGCCCCCCATGCCTGTAACTCCCTCCCTGAACACATTTGCTTGGCTTCCTCCCTCCAAATTGCTCCTCAAAACCCACCTCTTCCGTCAAACTGGCTCCTTGTTCCCCTCGCCGACTTATCTTGAATCATCGTATCTTGTGTAATATTAAATATGAGTATAAGAATATAAGAAATGCCATACTGGGTCAGACCAATGGTCCATCGAGCCCAGCATCCTGCCTCCGACAGTGGCCAGTCACGGGGTCTGGGAGAAGCACCCAACAGGTCACCATGCTATCCATTCCCTGTGGGTCATCCCCAGGTTCCCGACAGTAAAGAGTTTTGTTCCCCAATCCTATCTGGTTAATAGCTGCTAATGGAACTATCTTCCAGAAACTTGTCCAAACCTCTTTTAAACTTGGCTACACTTGCTGGCCTACACTGCTGGCCCCTGGAAGTAAATTCCACAACCTAATTGTACGCTGAGTGAAAAAATACTTTCTTTTGTCTGTTAACTACACCTTTGTAACTAAGTCAAGCACGTGCACCCAAGACCTCACGAGTTTGTGTATGTATCCTTGTCTCTTCCTCTGTTTCCCTCCACCTTCGTCTCTCCCTCCCCCCCTTGTTTCTCTTAGATTGTAAGCCTGCTAGGGCAGGGACTGTGTCTCTCTCTTATAATTGTAAAGTGCCAGGTACATTGCTCGTGCTATATAAATGCTCAACAATAATAATAGCAGCAACCCATTCAAATGTGACCAAGCAGGCCTCTGGTTCATCCCTGAGGGCCATTTGGGTGAGGACACAAGTGCCCCAGGGCCCTAATCCTGTGCCACAACTTCCACTTGGGGTTGAGCCTGGACCATCTGATGAGTGAGTGTCTGTAGGAGCTGCTGCTGCACCTCTTGCTGCTGTTGCAGCATCTGCACTATGGCAACTACAGCATTGAGCCACTGCAAAGGATCCTCGGACTCCATCTCCCACTGCCAGTGGGGACAACTGACTAAAAGTCCATGTCTCCACCCCACCCCCTCTTTTTAGCAATGCAACCCTGTTTTCAGCTCAACTGCTTGGTGGCAGATGCCAGGGGTGCCTGCATTTTCCACCAGTGTAGCAGAAGGGTTGTTTTGTCAACACCTCCCAGGGAAATTTAGCTCTGCTCCTTTGGCACCTTTGCCAGACCAGCTCTCAGGCACTTTAGGTCTGGCCTCCACCTTCCTTACAGCCAGCCCAGTCCACCAGTTAGGGGCTTCTCCCACTTTTAGGTGGGTCCCCTGGGGTTGCCACCCCAAACAAAGATAATGCCAGCCTAGGCTCTAACTCTCTATGTGAGATGGTCCCACCTACTTCCAGCCAATTCTTCTTCCACTTGGCAGTCCCAGGATGTAGGCTGGGCTCCCACTCCGCAGTGTGTCAGATCCTTATCAGGCCCTGTCTGACATGCCCTATCAAGAGCAGCTGTCCACCCTCCTCTAGGCTTCCGGATTTTCAAGCACTGCCAAGCTAACATGTCCCAATTAGGCCTGTGGCCTGATTCTTAAAAGTCCTGCAACCCTTAACTACTCCGTCTTGCCATACCTCCATATACACCTCCCAGCACCTGGATGCCCCCTCCCCATAAACACACTGCTCCCCATCCCTGACTGACTCTGAACCTTGCCTCCCCCCATATACATCATCCCAGTATGTGACTGCCCATTGCCCATACACATGCTGCTCCCCCCACCCCTAGCTGCCCCTAGTCTTGTCTTCCATATACACTTCCTAGTACTTGAATGTCATGTTGTCCCCAACTCAACTGAAGGCAGATATGAAAAACATTCACACACTTCACCCAAATCTTGTCCCTAAATACATATCACCCATCTCTTAGTCTTCTCCCCCCTCTCCTCATCAGCTGGGTACCTCTTCTCTATACAGACATTGCTCTCCACCCCAGGCTGTCCCCCAGCCTTCTCTGTGAATACACATCACCCACCTCTCAGTCTTGTCCCCCAATATACACCCCTCCCTGCACCTGTTTGTCCCCCCACTCCTGCCTGCTCCCCCACCTCCCCCACATGACCCATATTTCAGCTTTGTCCTTCATAAATACTCCCCCAGTACCTGGCTGTCCTGTCACGATATAGGTATAGACACTTCCACAACTGCCTTGCTGCTCCCAGCCTTGTCTCTGTACACATCCCAGATCATCAGCTTTGTTCCCCCCACCCCCCAATATACAGCCTCCCCAGTACTCAGCTGTCCTATTCTCCCCAACCCAAATGAATGAACGGAAAGCAGAGGTAACCTCTGCTTTCCCCAGCCTCTGTGTTGCACCTAACCTGCAGAGGAAGAGGATTGGGGCTGAAAGACCAAGACAAAGTGTGGGTGTTGGATTCCTAAGGTCAAGCCAGTAACCTTGTCCCCTGAGGGAAAGACAACGGACTTCCAGACACAAGGGTGAATGCCAAAACCAATAGGTTTATTTCCTAGACTGACACTAGCCATGGACAAGTATCCGCTGAGGGGACTCCAAACAGCTTACAAAGGAAAGAGTCACGGGTCCAAGCTGGTGACCTCTTATATAGGATTTAAGACAGAAAAACATAGGGATCAGAGCTGATTGGTCAGAAACAAATGGTTATATCATACATATATATCAAACACTGATGACTCAGAGGGTAAATTGGGTCTCAAAGAAATAAGTACCATTAGTCCTGTTGTAGGCTCGGACACTTTGGCTAGTAAACTGCTAGGTACAGGTGCAGTTGCGGAGGATGTTTTGCTAGCTGAAACCAGGTTTCACGGCGCTTCTACACAATTATCGCCAGTTGGACATCTGCCAAATGAAGGTCTAAACAGCCTCGAGCAGGCAGTTGCAGATGACACTCTGGAAATGGAAGTTGTGTCGCCCAGTGTCTCTTCACATTCAGTAGAGGCTGGCGAGTTGTTAGCCAAAGGCCAGAATAGCCTGTCAACTGAACAGCAAGGTGAGGAGACAAGGGTTACGCACATCCTTGACCAACAGTCTACCTTGAGCTGAAGTTTTTTTCGATCTCGCCCTTTACAATGCAGATTATGTTCATGGAACATTGCAGGGTGGAGATCGAAGTTGGGCGATCCTCAAGTGGTGGTCTTTCTACGCCAATTTAAGATTATTGTATTACAAGAGACATGGGCGAGGGCTCCCATTGTCTTTGAGGGATATCACGTCTATGAAATTTGTGCTTCTGCTGCCTTACGAAAAGGTCGATCAAGTGGGGGAATAGCATGTTTAATATCAAATAAGTTAAAAATTAGGGTAATAAAGGTTGATTACTTGCCTCCCATTGCCCTGAGCATAGAGATCGATTATGAAGGCACACCATTGGTCATTGTAGCAGTCTACATTCCTCCCATAAACGCTTGATCTTACCAAGGTTATTACTGGCTGAGGTTTAGGAAATTTTTGGATGGACTAATGAGCAAATCGGATGCAAAGCAGTTTCTGTTTGCAGGTGACTTCAGTGCCAGATTGGGAGAAAATAATGATGCTCTAGCTATTCACTCGGCTATTACAGGAAGAGAAAACCCCTCCCCGTTGCTGCAAAGACAGACCAAAGACAAGAAAATAAATAGTTCTGGCCTGGTCTTGGTTGACTTGCTGTTGGATTTGAATGCATTTCCACTTAATGGCTCCTCCCCAGGGGATGATGCCGGCGAATTTACGTTTCTTTCCAGTGGGGGAGCCAGTATAGTGGATTATATTATAGTTTCACGGGGGCTCTCTTATTTAGCAGAAGGTTTTCAGGTTGGTGGCTGTTGTTGTAGTGACCATCTCCCCTTAATGGTTTGGTAGGATAGAGGGGATAAAAGGGAATTGGTGGAGGCACCTAGACAGGGTCTGGGGCGCTCATTAGTTCATCACAAAACTTATTTTAAAACAACATGGAATGATGGAATGGCAGGAAAGCTTAAAGTCTTCTGCCAGTCAACTTCTTGTGCAGAACTGTTATATACCAGGAGAGCTCTTGAATTTGATATGTGTAGCCAATATGAATATATTATAGTTTTTCAGAGGGCTGCTTGCAAAACGACCTTTAGCTAAGGGCACCCCTTGTAAACAACTGAGCTTCCCATGGTATGATTGAGAGTGTCGGACCATGAAAATGGAACTGAAAAAGATATATTTTCAATATAGGAATGGCAAGAGGCCGAATTTCTTGAGAGAATTCCCTTAACTTAAAAAAATGTACAAGATATTGATAAAAGGGAAAAAAAGACACTATGAAATAGATCAATGGAAGATTCTACATTCTGCAGCCCTTCAAGAAGATTCAAGGGCTTTTTGGAGGATTTTAAACGGCTCCCTCCGATACAATAAGATATCTTCGGATACTATGATCTCGAGTGAGAAGTGGGAGCAGTTTTTCTCCTCCAAATGGAAACATCACCAAGAATCCAGTATCTCTTTTAAAATCCAAGAGACACCGACCTGGCCACCAGTTGAACCCACGGAAGTGAGCAATCTAATTGGGACCTTAAAGACACATAAGGCCCCAGGATATGATTATATTCCCGCTGGCTTTTTAAAAGCTCAGAAGGATTGGTGGGTGCCTTTTTTGTCGGCTCTTTTTTCTTGGGTTAACGAAAATGGTCTAATCCTTAAAGAGTGGCTAGTTGCAATAGTAGTTCCAATCTATAAAAAGGGACCAAGAGGTGATTTAGAGAACTATCACCCTATTAGTCTGCTCAGCGTTATCAGTAAATTATATACAAAACTATTGGCTGAGAGGTTTAATGATTGGCTGTTGAGAGAAAAAATTATACATTTAGCACAAGTGGGTTTTCAGAGGGGTCGTTCCACGATCGACCATGTCCTGGTATTAACACATCTGGCAGAAAAATATGTTGCCAGAAATGGGAAATTATTTGCAGCTTTCATAGACATGAAAGCGGCCTTTGATTCGGTAGATAGATTGTGCTTATGGGGAAAATTAGGAGAATCTTCAATTGATCGGAGGTTATTTTTTCTCATCAGATCCCTCCATGCCAATAATACTATGCGAATTAAGACAAATAATGACACAGGCAAAATTTCTAGGGAAATTCCGGTTTGTATCAGAGTGAGACGGGGTGTACTCTGGCCCCAAGTTTAATTACTTTTTGAATGACCTTATCCCCAGAGTATCTGCCTCTGAATTTTTGCCACCACGTTTGGCAGATCAGGCAATAGGTGCCTTATTATACGCAGATGATGCGGTAATTTTATCCCAATCTAAAAGGAAGTACTGGCATTTTGCTCTATGAATAAGTTACAAATAAATTATTCCAAAACCAAAATCATGATTTTTGGTAGGGGCTGGAAACAATTTCAGTGGAAAATTGGGAATGAAGTGATTGGGCAAGTTAAATATTTTAAATATCTTGGAATTACTCTTGACAAGACGGGCAGTTGGTCAGCCCATGCCAAGCAGGCATTAAACCACGCTAGAGGTACAGGCATGGCCATATTGAACTATTTCTCAGGGAAGGGAGCTGGAAGCGAGACTATGGCTCTCAAGGTCCTGGAGACCAGGGCCACTGCCCAATTATTTTATGGAGCAGCAATTTGGGCTACTCCCTGGACATTTGACTTAGACAGGGTACAATCAGTCTTCCTGAGGAAAGTCCTTCGCCTTCCAGTAGGAATACCTACAGCAGCTATTAGGATCGAAATGGGGAGATTTAGACAGAACAGAAGAGCCCTAAAGTATGCCCTGTCTTTTTGGCTGCGGGCGGTGGTGTTCCCGTGGCATGGCTTGTTTCCCGTCTTAGTCAGACACAACTTTAATTCTACATGGCTTAATATGAGGAGGAATAATGTAGCAGATCTGAGTTTTTCCCCAGAATATTTACGGGGCAAGGGTTTTAGGGCAGCAAGAAAGGAGATCCACGACAGGATTGATGCCATCTCTCGCCAAGAGGATATTGCGGTGATAAGGGCCACTCCATCATTGGGATGTTACTTAGATTTAATCCCCGAACCATGGAAAACTGCCAGATATTGGCATTATAATATGCATCCTATTTTGAGAAGAAAGTTGCTATTGGCCCGCTTAAATATACTCCCCTCTAAGATTTTGGAGGGTCGAGTTACCGGGATACCGTTTGAGGAACGATTATGCCCATTCGACTTATTGCAAGTTGAAACAGTGGATCACATCTTGCTGGAATGTAATCTTTACCAAAAGCTCAGGAAGCAATTTTTAGACTCCATCTTGATTAGATACCTTGGCAGATCAAATTCTGAGCTTACTCAAATGTTATCAGACCAATTTCCTGAAGTTGTTCGGGCAGTGGCGAAGTTCCCGCACAATGCTTTTGCTATTCGTGAGTGCTTTCTAAACTTCAAATTATGGACCCTGTAAGGGTGTAATTGTCCAAAATCTACTACATGCCGTAAATCAGAGTCCCGAGGGTGGGTTATGAATGTGATGATTATTTATTTATTATGTAGTGTTGTTTTATGTTAGTGATTATTTTTATGGATTGTATTATCTTAATTCTCGCTATTGTTATATTTTAGCTATATTAATGAAGGCTATGGCTAATCAGCTACGCCTGGTTATGTTTTTATAACTAACCAATAAACTAATTACAATTATATACATATCAATCAGAGATGATTGGTTAGAAGCCAAATGGTATTTCATACATATTAATAAACCACTGTGCTCAATGTACAAAAACAGCCTCTGTTCAGGGCCTTATCACAAGGCCACTTACTGTTTTACAGCTTTCAGTACTTCTTAAATTTTGATTCACAGCTGGGCCCTGGCAGGAAGTAAGGGAATCATACTATTGCTCTTTCACTAATCCAGGATGGATCCTGGTTTGGTTCTGTGGGCAGGCTCAAGATGGAGAAATGGAGGCCTTATGCCTATAGTTGGTGCATGAAGCCTAAGACCATGATCCAGCGAAGCCCAATGCCAGCACAAGGGGCCTTGTATTGGCTCAGGGCCAAAGAAACGTGAGAACCATGTGGGCACAGGTGGAATCAGAGCTCCACCAGTCCGATTGGCACAACCCCTTCGACACCGGGAGCACAGACCATGGAGGGGGTACCCAACCCACTTGGCAAGCCCCACTATGGCTGTGAGTACCCCACTGGGGTAACCACTGTGGGAATGCCCACTGCTCCCCCCCTCCCCAGCAACCTGACCTGCTGTGCCTGTGCCCATTTACTCTTGCTTGGAGCAGGAGTATGGCTGGCGCAGCCATAGGGAAGCAGGCAGGGGTGGCCTGGAGTCTCAGGAGTCTCTGCATGCCCACCTGGCCAGCCCCCAAACCCCACAGCACCCCCCCCAAGTGTGAGCGCCCTGGACAGTCCTTGGCAAGACCCTGCCCTTTCCGTGCCTCACCATGTGCTGTGGTGCTGGGATGGGAGCCGGGTCACATGGGGAACTAGACGGGGCTCTTGCACTCTGGGGTGTGTGCTGTGGAGTTTGGGGGCTGGCCGGGTGGGGGTTCGGTGGCTCCAGGAACTCTGGGCAACCCCTGTCTGCCCCCCTTCCTGCTGCTCTGCACCTTTGCTCCACCTCCCCCTTCTTTCCAGGAGTGGAGCTGGATGTGTCGCTGTGGCCACCAGTGTCATCTGCCAGCGCGGTTTCCCCTGGTGCTGCATCATAGCTGGATTGCACTCTAAGTTTGTAAGCAAACACAACGCAAGACTGTACGACGTCTTTACTGCTTACGTGGCGTGCAAGTTAAGGTGGGAAGCTTTAACTTACAAATTCAACTTTGCTCCAAAAAGCATGGAAATTGTAAGAGCCTTAATTCCAATCTGACCGAAGGTTTTTTGATTTTGTAATTTTCATGTTTTTTGAAAGAGGAATACACTCAGTTCCCCCTCCTATAGCAGTACCAATGTGGAAAAAATAGACCGAGTTTGACTGGACTTTCTGGGATTGTCTGGGAATTTCCAGGACTTTTACCATGGGAACTTCTCTCAGGAGCGGGAAAGCCACTTCAGCCTGCTCCAGGGGCTACACAGCTCTGGTCTTTCAGCCCCACGACCCACCAGCACATTGAGCAACAAGTCTGCAGCTGCTGCCTCTTCCCTGGCAGCATTTATCCTACTGTAAACTATCCTAGTGCCATTCCAACCAGTGACACTCGAGTACAGCTCCCAGAGAGCCCAGGAGTCCTGGCTTCCAGTCCCTCATAGACAATACAACCTGTGCATGTAGATGGATTATACGTACAACAAATGTATGTACATTCTATGTGTGTCTCCTTCATCCCTCTCTTTGAGAAAGGGGAGGCATATGTAGCATATATGTGAAGCATCTATGTATAATAGCCTCTCTACCTAGATCCTGCACATGGATACCCATTTCCTTTTCTTCATATACGGATACATACATAAAACATGTATGTTTGTTGTATGTAATCACATGTGCATCGTAACATTTTAAAACCTCACTCTCTCCATTGGATAACATAGGAACTTCAAAACATAGCTTACAAACCACACAACAGATTTTAAAAATCCAAACTCAAGAAACAACTAGAATGCACACTTGAGTTTTCAGATACCTCTTCACCTCCAGACAGATAACATTAGACACACTTTTGCCTGTCAAGAGAAAAAGTCAGCAAAGGGAGAAAAATCAATTCTGACTCAAATTCAAAGATCTGTAACTTTCTTGTTTTTAAATCAAATTTGAACCGTTTATACCTTTATCAAAAAAATCTACCTGACAAAATTTCACACTGTTTAGAGCCACTCCTGTGGTTCTGTAAACAAATTTAAGTCAGTGCTACTCACATCTATCATTTTGCTAGTGCATGTTCAAGTAGAAGAAACACAGCACATACGTATCCAGACCACTGGAGATGGCAGGGGATGGGGGTGGGACACCAGTACATGCATGCTCCATCTCAAACCCTGCAAGACTTGGAGTGGGGGGAAGGCGATGTTGGTCTCACGCATGGTCATGATCTTTCTTCCCACCACCAGCCAGCCGCTCTTTCCTCCCTCTCTCCTGAATCTCTGGATCATACCTTTCTACTTTTGGACTCTGAAATGAGAGCAGGAGATACCTTAGATGTCTTGGGAGATACCCTTGTATAGGATTTGTGCAAAAGTGTATGCAAATCTAAAATAAACCATAGCCAAACTTTGAGACCGGTCTGAATATATGTACATTTTTTAAAAAGCAGTCTAAAGAAATGAATCCCACTCATAAGTCAGACCTGAACACTTGTTCTTTCCAGTATTTGTTTCAAAACTCTATTTCCAGACACTCCCAAGACTTTGCTTTCTGTATGGATTCTCTGGTAGATGAGATTGTGTGGCTTCTCTCATAGCCCCATGGCTAGGCTGAGCTGAATTTTGCTATAGAAACTTTTTTAGGCTAAGCAAATTTTAAAGTATGAAAAAGATCGCACCACTGCAGGACACGAGAGGTAAGCTCTGGGTGCATGCAAGGTGCGTGCGTTAGCAATGGTGGCGGGGGAAGCACACAAGGAATGCAACTTGCCTTCTCTTCTTCTAAGCAGGCTACAGTGATCTTATTTCCTTTACTGTGTTCTTTCCAGAACCTCTGTAACTGGGCTACAGACAACAAGCCCATTATCTCCCATCTTCTCACTTCAGGCTACATGTTGGGGAGATGCTGGATCCACAGATGCCCTGACCTAACCCAGATGCCATTCTGCAGTCTCCTACAACTACATGTGAGGGGGAAGCAGTGGCAGGGAGCCAGCTTGGGAGAAGTAAGGCAGCAGTACAGCCGGGGTCCACACCCCACTAGCACTTTTGGTGCTACTGCTTGGGGAAGTGGCATCACCTGAGCTCCTCCTTGTACTTCCCTGAGCTGCAACAGCACCAAAGCAATGGCAGGGAGTGGACTGGTCCACTCTGCTGCTTCCAAGCTCCCCTCTTTTCCCCACAACAGCTTGGTGGGTAGCCATTGGTTACGCACTAAGGTGTTTCATGTAAAACATCAGCTATACACAAGTGCAAAACAATTGTCCATAGCTAATGTTTCATTTATTTACACCCAATGTGGGCTTGAACATGTCATTAGGTAAACAGCTTCTCACACTTTCCTTCTCTATGCGTTGGAGCAGGAGAGATGAAGACCAGGACAACAACAATGAAACACAGAAGAGATTTATAACTTTGCAGGGCAGCTTTGTCAGACTGTCACATAAGACTGAGTCCAATTGCATGTTGATTAACATTTTCCCAAGAGATTATGTCAATGAGATTGGATGTTCAGAAACATCAATCCAGAGGGCAGGAGCTACAGAGCAGGAGGCTCTCATGCCAAGAATAGCATTGTGAGGGTGACACAGATAAAGGAGTAGAGGAAGATGTCGTATCTGATAATGGATTGCAAACTTCTACTGTTTGGAATAGCAATAGAGACAGTACCTAGTACTACATACCTGGTACTCAGACATCCTGAAATTATTTTCAAATGCCTTCTCTAGGGCTGAGAAGAGATTTTGCAAAAACAAGAAATCTCATTGAAATCCTGGTTCTTGGTTTGTCTCCAGACAAACCAAGAACCCTGTTGATGCCCGACTGAATTCTTGGGCAAATTATAAATTAAAAAAATTAATTGCGCATGCATAAAATGACTACTGCCTATAACAAAAATGGCAGCAATAGCGTCACCACCATCTTGGTTAAGAGTGGCAGACATTTGTGCATGTGAAATTTATTTTTTAAATTATTATGAGTATTATTGATTATATTTTTGCCTGAGAATTCGGTAGGGCATCAGGAAATCGATCCCAGTTACCAAAATTAGGAGACTTCTTGCTAGCAGCAAACATGCTCGTCACCTCAGCCCTAGCTCTTCTCCCTTCCTAGTTCTCAGATTACATTAAATCTTCTGCTCCGAGTACAGAAAGTAGGGCATGAACATTTCAAATTTAATACTTGAACACCTTGCATTGCTATTTAATGGTTAGAACTCTAATCTATGTGTTGATTCCCATTTTCTTCAGACTTTTCTGACCAGAAATATTCTGTAAGTCACTAAGTAGAATGGTGATTTATTGTAAACAGCGTTTTGTTTCTGTGCTTGCATTTATGAAGGTGTAAATTATACACACCCAAATCCTGACTTTGAGCTAGAAAAAAGAAGCAATGAAGCACAGATTCTATTACCAGGCTCTTATTTCTTTCAGAATAAAGGAAACCCTGAAACCAGTTTCAATGAGACAAATCTTCTTCATATAGCTCTTGATATGTTTGCAGCTGGCACCGAGACGTCATCTACCACTCTGCGTTGGGGATTGATCTACATGGTCCTTTATCCTGATATCCAGAGTAAGTGAAAGGTACTGGAAGGGAGATGAATTCTACCCTGCATCTCCCACTGACCATCATGTTCCTAGAGAGGCTTCCCTTGCCTATGCCATTAACCCAGACAGTAGTAGTAGTTGCTGCTGGGCTATGCTTTTAGGGGATCCACTACAGGTTCCCCTTCATGTATTTTTCCCTCCCCTTTTTAACTGTTAAATGGATTTTATATGTATTTTAAGTTGTTATAGTGCTTTATTGGGTGCTTTGACACTGACTATACGTATGCCTCTGCTGCACCTCTTGCTGTTGCAGCATCTGCTCCACCTCCCCCCGCCAGTTGGCCCATCCATTTAAAGTCAGACCTTCCAGATGTGAAGTGGAGCAGACACTATCTGCTCTGGGCCAGCTCCACATCCTGGAGCACCGCAAGCTGAATGGGCCACCTCAACCTGGAGCACCGGTCAGAGGTGGATCAGCAGTCCATCTACTCAGCAGATGGGTCACTGCAGCTCAGCTTCAGGCCAGGGATTGCCCTGACAACACCACAGAGCTGCGGCGCCAGCCTAGAGCAGTGGCCAATCTGCCTGCAACTCTATGGTGCAGGGGAGTGAGGTGCTGCGTGGGTGAACTGTGGCAGCTGTCGGGTCCATTTAAACCCAGCACTGTCGGGGCTGTGTGCAGGGGATGTGGTGCTGGTCACCCCTGGAGTGTCTAAAGATGCTATCCCAGCAACCTCCCATCCCTGCAGTTCCATTCCCTGCCATCCTGGCAACTCCCTCCACCCCTGGCAACTCTCTCAATCCTCTGTCCCAGCAACCCCGGCCTCCTGACCCCTTGGATATGAGAGGCCCCATTCAATCTTCTGTGACAATCCCAGCCTCAATAACCCACGAGTGTGGTCCACTCTGGGAAACTCCACACCAGCAGGACTGCCCCACTCTTCTACCTGAAGTGAATGAACCCTTGAAGCAGTGCCTACCCTTGTCAGCCAGGATTCTGGCTGGACCAAGGCCTCAGCTACCAAACTATTGCATCTTTGGCCACATCCCTCTAATAGCAGCCCACCAACCCAGGCTCCATCGGATGGCCCATGCTACCCAGCAGAGTTTTATGGGAGGGGAGGAAGCTAAAATTTTGTTTTGGTCTAATCGATTACAAAGTGGTTGAGGCAGGGCTAAGATGGGAGAGAGGATTCCCACTGAAGGAGTTCAGTTTCTGCAAAACAGCAACTTTTATGTCAGAAAAAAATAATAGGTTTCTGGTCTGTGATTCCACCCCAAACGTGAGCCAACAGTTGGTGGGTGACTGACAGCATTGCAAGGATGGGAGATGGAGCTCTCAGGGGGCAGATAGAGAAGACGGTTATATTGTATAAATGGACTTATGGTAAACTTTAAGCCAGGGATGGGGAACCTCAGGCCTAGGGGCCATATGCGGCTCTCAGCAAGTTTTTATGTGGCCCCTTTCCAGTGCCTGGATCTGGCCCCTGGATCCAGTCTTGACCCCCAAGTACTGAAAAACTGAGCCCAGGATAAGGGAGCAGACATGAAGGCATGCACAGAAGGGTAGAGGACAGATCCATGGCACAGATCCATGATCTGGGCCCTCCTTTTCTTTAATACACCTGTTAAGCACCCCTGCCCCCAACCTCTATGTGGCCCATGGAGCTCCTCCTAATTTTCAGTGTGGCCTCTGGGACAGAAAAGGTTCCCCACCCCTGCTTTAAGCTCTTGAAGACTTTGTGCAGATTCCAACTATGGCCCCTCAAAGCAAGTTTAGTGTGGTAGATAAAAATGCTGCGTGTAACAGTGTATGGTCCCAAGGGGCAAGTACTAACAGGATGCCCCAGTCACTCATCCCACACTGGATCTCCTCTTAACTCCAGTATCTCTCCTCCCATATACTGTTCACTCACACATTTATATACCATAGTCGGTGAGCACTTCAGTTCTGAGGGCTGGGAGAGAGCTGACAGCCAGCTGGACTGGAGTTGCAGCTGCTGCCCTGTCTGTGTATCCCTCACTGAGAGGGCTGACTTTCTCTTTGCTTTGCTTTGCTTTCCCTGGACATGTGCTTTGTCAGCTGAATGCAAGGCACCTGTGAAGCAAACGGGGGGGTGTGGTGAACTTCCAGCTGCCTGGCTTAAGGCGGGGCATCTGCCTACGGCTGCACCGCTGTGCAGTGCACCTAAGGGCTGTGCGCGCAGCCTTGTGCGTCGACCAAGGCGCCAGGGGCTGCTGCGCCTTCCGGACATTGGTGACATAGGGCCATGTGCTGCCGCCCACCAGCCCTGTAAGGGGCTAGGCACGCTGTAGGGATTAAGTGTTCCGAAGTTGAAACTTTGGTAAGAGTTTGATATCTATTGGGATTAAGCACTGTTTGCTATTATTATGACTACTACTGTTATTTGTGTGTGTGTGTTTGTTTGTTTGTTTGTTGTTGTTATGTCAGAAAGGAAGAGATCAAGGCGTCCCAACTCTCCTGTCAATATGATTGAACAACCACGTTTAAAACAGGCTAAGATCTATGAATATATAAATGAGGCATCCATTCAGGATGCTCACTTAGATCCTATCCTTTTATCAAACAGATTTTCTATTCTGGAGGAAACGGTCTCTTGTGACGATCTTTTGTCCCTTCCAAATGGTCAGAATAATAATGGGGCAAATGGAAAAGTTGATAGTCCTTCTTGTTCCCCTGTTCATGGTACAATCAGTAATGAGCTTCCTGAGATCCAGGCAGATGAACAAGATCTTGCGTTGGGGGATGTACTCAGAGCACAATGCTTTCTGATCAGTGAGACTCTTCCCTCACTCTTCTCAAGTATTTTGGATATGAGTGATTCCTTGATTCAGGTTAGGTCTCAAATAGGTGATGTAATGGCCAAACTCAATTCTTTAGATTTTTGTCAAACCAGTAAGGAGGCCCACTATTTGTTTGACAAAGTCATTGGCCCATGGTAATAACTATAATTTAGGCCCTGGTGGGTCAAATAGAAATGAGTTATTGGCAAACAGATATTTCATGATAAGGCCATCTGGATTAAAGCTCGTCCTCTGTCAAATGGGGTAATCCCTTGTTGGAGTAATAAACTGGCTGTAGCCAGAAATGTATCTATTTTGTTGGCCCGTGATGTAGGTCCATGTGATATTAATAGGACTGTGTTTCTTTCTCAGAGGTTTTGTGTTATTTGTCTTAAAGTTTACTTTAACTCGCAAATATATTTCAGAAATTATTTCAGGCACAAAAGCATTTGAGATGGTGGGTGTCTCCATGACAGTCTTTTAATATGAATTGAATTTAAGGACTAAAGTTAGAATTCTATCTGGGGCTACCCAGGAATCACTTATTACTGGTTTTGGCATTCTTGATGCTACTGTAATTTCAAACAAGTCTTTACTGGAGAGCGATCATATGGAGGCCCTTCCGTCTCTGCCCCTGTTCTCAGGGGATTTGTCTAGCTCTCCCAGGAGTACTATCCATCAGAAACTGATAGCATTTTGCTTGGCCAAATGCAATGTTGATCATGAGGAGGGAGATATTATTAAGGCTTTTAGTGCTTTGCCCCCTGTTGACCAGGATTTGATTAAAGGAAATTTTTAGATATATACAGGGAAAGCTTAATTGCTCAACTCTCAAGTATGTGACTTCTGCTGATAACTATCAATCTTGTCACAATTATTATTATTATAAGCACTTTTATAGTGTCAGCGATGTACCTGGCGCTTACAAAGAATAAGATAGACATGGTCCCTGCTTGAGAGCTTACAATCTAAAGACAGGGGGAGGGGAGACCGGGAAGGGGAAAACAGAGGGAGAGACAAGGGATGCGACATTCATGAGGATGCAAGAGCTCAGGTACACATGCTTGGCTTGGTTACAGTACATTGGGAGTTTGCAGATCTAAATAAACTAACCAATATGAGGTTTCTTAATAAGGATGAGCTGGGGTCTCAGCCCTGGGCTGACCCTAATATGCTAGGAGAGGAATTCTCTGATATTACAGGTAATACTCATGTACAGGCTATTGAGTATTTTATTATAGCCTCTGCCTCTGTGGGTGATGCCAAATCTTTCCCTACCCCCATTTCTCCTGTTCTTTTGACTCAGGGGAATTTTGATTTATTATTGACTCATGATTTAAGGCCCAGGACAGCTGTTCCTGTAACCCTGTCAAATGACAGGGGACAAGCTAGGGATGCTATTTGTACAGAGGGAAGTCTTTCTCTGGTCAATGTACTACCCAATAAAAGCTGACAACATCCCATCCCAGGTAGGGAGGCTGATGCAATGAGGCTGTCCTTGTTTTCCTGGAATATAGCTGGATGGAAAACACTTCTCTCTGCAGAAATTCTTAATTTGTTTGAGAGTTACAATATTTTTTGCTTGCAGGAAACCTGGTTGTTAGACCTTAACTCCCTCTCGCTTCCTGGTTTTCAAGTCTGGGATGCTCCTGCTACTAAATTGGGAAAGTATGGGCATCCCTCTGGTGGCCTACTCATTTTATCTAAAATGTCCCTAGATCTGGTAGGTATTAAGATCGAGAATTCCCCCAAGAACATGCTGGCAGTTAGGTTTGCCTGGGGAAGTGGTGAAGGAATTGTCCTCAATATTTACATTCCTCCATCGGATAATATAGTTGACCGTATTCCTTTTTGATCACAACTTGAGGATCTGATTGAGTCTTTGGAAGAGTTACACCCTCATACCCAGATGGTTCTTGCTGGTGATTTTAATGCCAGAATAGGTAATGGAACTTCTGAACAGGCTGGAGCTATTGACATAGATGAGGATGATGATTTTTTTCTTTCCCCCCAGTATATCTAGAGACTTGGTCATAAGTGCCCACGGGCTTCAGCTCTTGCAGTTTCTGTATAAGGGTAGATAGAAATTTCTAAATGGTCACTTTCCTACAGACTCATGTGGCGACTTTACATTTATTGCTAAGTCAGGATTCAGTGTAATAGATTTTTTGTGTGTCTCGGATAAGTTCTTCAAATATTTTGATGGCTTTGAATTTCTCATGGTAGGCTATAGTGACCACCAGCCAATTGTTTCCTATTTTTCTCCATTATGTGACTATATTAAATCTAGAGATGCCAACCTTAATCTGGATGATATAAACTTTAATGATTATGTTTGTGTAAAGTGGAATTTGAAAACAGCTAGTTTAACAAGTAAATTGCTGGAATCTGATTAAATAGGTCTGTGTAAAAATGCCTTAACAGTAATTCATCTTAAGAGCCATGGGGAAATAGTTGAAGAATTCTCCTGCCTGATTGAACTTCTCAAAAGTAAGTTAATTGAAGATCTGGACAAAGGCAGAAATCAAAATCGTATCCCCTTTTCTAAAAATCCATGGTACAATCAGGAATGTCTTGCTGCAAAGAAAGCTGTACGTAGGGCTGCTAGACAGGTTAGAATTTTCAAAGCTAGGTCTGCCATTTTTTGTTATGCTGAGCAAAAGAAAATCTATAGAGATCTTCTTAGACATAAAAAATGTATTTATCAAAGATCTTTATGGTCTGCCCTGGCAGATGCGATTCTTGCTCGTAATCAATCTAAGTTCTGACATCTGGTTCATAATGGTCTGCACTCTTTTTCAATACACCCAAACATAGCGGCAGCTGTCTGGCATTCTTATTTTTGGGAGATTTTTAACCAGATGCCACCAGTCTTTAATTTTACTACCTTAAAGGACCTCCCCCAGTGGCCTTCAGTGAACCCTACAAAAATTAGGGGGCTCTTAGAACAAATTCATTTGGGAAAGGCCCCTGGAGGTGATGGAATTCCTGGCGATGTTTTATTGAACAAAATTGATTGGTGGCTTCCTATCATTTTTACTTTGTTTGATGCCATACATTCCTGTGGATTAGTCCCAGCTGGATGGAACATCAGTATAATCATCCCAGTATTTAAAAAGGGAGATAGAGAGCTTCCGTCAAACTATAGGCCTATTAGTCTGATCAGTGTGGCAGCGAAACTATATGCCTGTTTCCTACTGACCAAATTAGAGGACTGGGCAAATGAGGCCAGCTACTTCCCAAAGGAACAGGCTGGTTTTCGTGCCAGGCATTCTGCTTTGGATCATTGTTTTACCTTGTCCCATTTGATTGACAAGTATGTTAGGATCAGAAGGGGGGGTGCTATTTCTGTCTTTTATAGACCTTAGGTCAGCTTTTAATCTTATAGACAGACAGATTTTATGGGCTAAACTCGTTGTTACCAATATGGACAGGAGATTGATCTCTCTTGTACACTGTCTCTATTCCAACACCTTATTCAGAATCCCTCTTACCCCGAGTGGGCATTTATCAGATTCCATACCTGTTACAAATGGGGTGATGCAGGGTTGTGTCCTGGCTCCGTTCCTTTTTAATTTTTTTATCAATGGAATTGTTACAGAGCTTGCCAGTGACTCATTCTACCCTGTTACAATACAAAACAGACGCCTTATGCAGACGATATGGCTCTCATGTCTAATGCCAGACTGGGTCTAAAGAGACTCCTTGGAGCTTTAGGGTCTTTTTGTAAGATCAATCACCTTAAAATAAACTATCAGAAAACCAAAGTGCTTGTAGCGGCCAAGAGTTTCTGCAAATTTAATTGGGTGCTCAATAATGTTTGCCTTGAACAAGTTAAATCATACCGCTATTTAGGGCTGACTTTTTCTGCTACTGGTTCTTGGGCAAAGCACACAGAGTTCATTAAACTTAAGATGGATCAATCTATTGGGGGGGCTTCTTAAATTCTGGAGAACGGATGGTGGGAAATTAATTGCTCCTGCCTTGAAACTGCTAGACTTGAAGGCTAGTCCACAAGCTCTGTATGGGCCGAAATTTGGGGCCCTTTTCTCAGGAACAACTTGGAGTTTTTCCAAGATCACTTTCTTAGGGCAATTCTCTCCATACCAAAGAGTACCTCAGCCTGTCTCATGAGACTGGAAACTGGTGCCTTGCCAGTAGCGGCAAAATTATATTTGGCCCAGGTCTCGTACTGGCTGAGGGTGTGAGGCATGGTGGAAGATAGGTTACCCTATCTTTGCTTCACAGAATTCAACTCTCCAGCGCTTATGTCCCATTGCAGTGGATGCTCTACAGTGGATCACATCTTTATTCTTAAACAACTCTACAGTAAATACTCAAATAATCAGGCCAACTCAGCTCTGTATATGTGTTTCATTGATCTTAGACAGGCTTTCGATACAGTTAGTAGAGATAGGCTATGGGCAAAATTGAGTCTTACGTCCATTGACTTACGCCTTTTATATTTAATAGTTAAGCTTCATAAGAATAATACCTTGCAAGTTCGCTATGCAAGCAACCAAGCTTTAACTAGGAAGACTTCAGTCCAGCGAGGCGTGCGCCAGGGCTGTATCCTGACACCGTCGCTTTTCAATTTTTACATTAACAACATAATTCCTTTCCTTGCATAGATCGATTCACATCCTCCTAAGCTCAATGGTTGTAAAATATCTGTTCTGTTGTATGCGGATGACGCTGTCATCTTGTCACAAACTCCCATTGGACTCCGAAGGAGTATGTCCAAGTTTAATTAATTTTGCCATGAGGAATGCCTGTCGATAAACATTTCTAAAACCAAAGTAATGATAGTGAGTCGTGCTAAGAAAACTTTACACTGACAAATTGAACAAAACTTAATAGAGCAGGTGTGAACATATAAATATCTAGGCATCACCTTTGCCGAAAATTGTAGTTGGCGTGCTCATTATTCAGATACCCTTGACACGGCTCAAAAAACTGCTAACACCAGTTCGAGCTACTTTTTTCATCAAGGGGGAAAGTTAGTCTCCCCTGCCTTACGATTGTTTAAGGCTAAAGTTCTCCCCCAATTGCTTTATGCTGTTGAAATCTGGGGACTCCAATTCAGAGATAAACTGGAACATATACAAAATCGATTTCTTAGGTCCATCTTGGGACTTCCCAAAGGTACCTCACAGGCTATTTTGTGAGCTGAGACTTTGTCATCTACCATCAAAGCTAAGGCCTTACACTAAGCATTGTATATAAGAGATCAAGCTTATTTCCCCCTGAGTCTAAGTCCTTGTATTCTTTGTTAGTGAACTCGGGATTGAGAGATAATTGTACTAGTAAGATAGAGGTTAAGGTTGCAAAGTTGGGTCTGTCCAAAATTTTTTTGGCCCCTTTGGGCTTTATAGCAGCAGGAGAACTTGTTAAAAGGAGCATAAAAGACCAGGAGATCCAAAATGAATTCTCCCTAATAAAAAAATCAAAAGGTGGCCAAATTATACCCAGAGATACGATTGTACTCTGTGGTAAATCACTACTTATTAGAATGGACCGACTCGAACCTTAGGCAGGCCTTATCTCTCTTCAGAGTAGAAGTTTTTCCTTCTGCTGTACTAGAGGGCTGTTATAATAAGATCCCAAGGGAAGAGAGATATTGTTCTCATTGCCCATCTCGGCAGCTTGAAACAGTTAAACATATTTTCTTTTATTGTTCTTTTTACGTTAAAATCTGTGAAAAATACCTAGCATTGTATATAAGAGATTATTCTGAATGGCAGTATGATAATCTTTTGACTGTTCTTTTGTTGGGTTTTGATTCTGATCGTGCAAAACGGGTTGCTAGATGTTGTTTTTCAGTACTATGCCTTAAGCAATTCGTCTTGAAGGGGTGAGAATATGGAATGTAAACTGTACATTTAACGAACTTGATTTGATTCTGTTGATTAGTTTTAAACTATGTTTGTATTGTATTGTAATGACCCTGGAAGTCGACCAATAAATTTCTTTTGACTTTGATTTTGCTCATTTCCCAGTGATATAAGAAATTGATTTTTCTTTTACAATTGGTGGGGCAATTCATGGAAGCATTGTTACCTTTCCCTAATTTTAAGATCAAACTCCTAATTTCTAGGCAGTTGACAAACTTGGCGACTACAGATGATATGAGAAAGATTGCCAGTTTAAAATCAGCTGCATTCTATCAGCTTTTTAAAAAGGCTCCTGGGAGGGAGCTTTACTTGATGGTTTTGGACAATTCGGCTCTGAGAAGAGCGTTAACTCTCCTCAGATTCGACCGTGTCCCCTTAAGGGTGCTGACTGGGAGACGGAATGGGACTCCATATCGCCTCAGACCATGCAGCTGTTGGATGGTTCATACTGAAGATCTGCTTCATCTATTATTTTCCTGTCCATATACGGATGTGTACCAACAGACATTCTTGCCTTCTGGGCTTAAAAATAAAATTCATTGGTCACCTCAACAGTTATTAATCTTTTTGACTTTGGCCAAAGATTCCGACTCTATACATAATCTTGCCAGAATGGCATTAGCCTTGATTAAAAGGAATCAAAATCAAAACCCCCTGCAGGGCTAGGGGTGGACTTTGTTGCTGGAGATTCCCCACTCTCTCACTATTGTTTTATGTATATTATTTATTGATTTATTCACAGATTGATTCAATGGCTGTTGATTTAACGATTTAATGGTTTGTGATTTTCTTTATAGTTTTTATTATGTATCTCTTCAGAGTTCCTAAACTCCTTTTATATGTTTTGTATCTCCTTGGTCTTGACCTATGGTCATGACTTAATAAAATATTATTATTATTATTATACAATAGTCACAACCCTTAAGGAACCTTGGCCAGGTACCAACCCTGTGACCCAGGTTCAGTCTATTGGGCAGCCTTCCTAGCTGCTGGGCTCCACTAGCTCCTCCTCTCTCTTACTCAGGCACTTGACCAGGCAGAGTCTCTCTGGCTCAGATGCCTCTTCTGCCAAGGGCTTGTAGTCTCCTGGCTACCGACTGGCTCAGCTCCTCGCTGACAGGGCTTTCCCCGGTCTGCTTATTGTCCTGGCAGGTTTCCCTAGGCAGAACGTGAGTAATGTCTTATTGGGTCAGACCAATGGTCCATCAAGCCCAGCATCCTGTCTCTGACAGCGGTCCATCTGCAAATCTGATCACCTCATTTTTTACTCCCTTTTCCAGATCATTAATGAATACATTAAATACGAGTCCCAGTACAAATCCCTGGTGCATTCCATTATTTACTTCTCTCCACTGTGAAAACTTACCATTTATCCTATTCTTTGCTTCCTATCCTTTAACGAGTTACCAAGACCCACGCTAGGACGCTGCCTCCTATCCCATGACTATTTAATTTCCTCAAGAGTCTCAGGAGGGACCTTAGCAAACACATTCTGAAAATCCAGATACACTATATAGGCCAGCTCCCCCTTATCTACATGCTTATTTACACCCTAAAATTCCAATAGATTAGCAAGGCACAACTTCTCTTTGCTAAATCCATGTTGCCTCTTCCCCCATTATGCTGTGTTTATTAATATACCCAGTAGTTCTGTTTTTCACAACCATTTTCATCAGTTGCTGAGACTGATGTCAGGCTCCCTGGACGCTTTCCCTAGCTCTTGCCCCCCCTCCCCCTCTGATCTCCCCCTTTACTGAGCTCTCTGATCAGGTTTTATCTTGGGCTAGCTCAGCCACGCCCAAGCTGAGCTGGTCCCACGCATACTCAGCTAGATGTTGCACCTCTTGGCACCAGTGCCTGCACCCTTTTAGTGCCTTCTCACCTGCCAATGAGAGCCACTCAAAGGGCCAGCAGACACGCTGCCCGGCTACGCTGTGTTTTGCATTTAGAACAAGAATACATTTCTCATGCAGTTTCCCCAATATACAGTGGATCAATGGGGTCTGGTAACAAAGTGCTAACTGGCCTAATCCCCTCTTATTGGATTAGACGGTCTGTGCAAGACTGCAGCCCAGACTGTGACAGGGAAGGGATTCACTTTTCAGCTGAAAACCCACTGCATCTCCGAACGCAGCCAAAACCACAAAAGCTAAATGAATAAGTGCAAACCCTTCACCATTTGTAATTTGGGGTATTCCCAGAGCATAGAAAGTTTACTAGGGTTAGGATCAGCTCCATCTATAAGTGGAGAACCACGTCAGAATTCTATACCCTGCCCAGCAAATGCACACACACCAGTTTTAAAATAAAAGAAACCATTGTAAAAAGAAATTCAGTTCAAGTTAAAAGAAAAAGGGGTCAGAGTAAGGCGTCAGAGTTACAAATAGTTGCCACAGAAAACAAGAGGTTAAAACAATGTAGGCTTACATACACTTGAACAGTTTCTCTCTCAAAAGCTCACTTTTGATTCAGTTCTTAGCAAAGTTCTTTTCGTGACTATTGTCTAATTAGAGCTAGGTCCCTCATTTCAGATGTGAAAATCAAACAAAAATGTTGGTTTCTGGTTTATACATCTCAAAATCCTTTGATCAGGCCAGCGCTAACTCAGTTTCTAGCCTAGTTGTAGTAAAACGATCATGCTGTCTCCCTAGCGAGCGCCTCACGTCGCCTTCCTAGGGTTTTGCATCACACCACTTTGCCTCCTGGCTGTGATCAGGGCAACAGCCATTGTTCCATCAGCTGGGCTGTATAGTCACCTTATCGATTCTGTCTGGTTTCAGGTTTCTGTGATTTATACAGAGTATATATTACTAATTTTTATATGACAATTCTGGTTCATAGTTTTTCCATATCATTCTATTAGCATTTTAGGAGGATTAAAATGATATCAAACACAAAAGGTTTGCATCTTTGCATTTTGGAAGTACAGTTGTTTGCTGTTCATGCAATACATGGCATATTTTGGGTAATCATAAAAAAAAAGATTATACAAATCATAACCTCCTGTCACACAGGCATATGGTCCCAAGTCCCCATTTATTGCTGTTCCTTAGTGCTCTAGGACATGTGGGCTATTGTGTTCTCTGCAGTATAAAATCTCTTTTTTCAGAAAAAGCTCAGAAGGAAATTGATAACGTGATTGGCAGGGACAGGCCGCCCACGATGGAGGATCAAGTGAACCTGCCTTACACAAATGCTGTGATCCATGAAATTCAGCGTTATGGAGATATCCTTCCTGGTGCACTGCCTCACATGGCATATCAGGACACGGAGATTCAAGGATACTTCATCCCTAAGGTACAGCACTTGCAGCAATTGGGAAGAAAACTGGACCCTGTGTGCAGATTGCTAAGAGATACAACTAGAAAATCAATTGTTTAGTCCCGGGCTGATTTTGTTACTGTGTTCTTCCTTGAGTGGCCTCTGTACACTTTCCTAGACTACTGAGGTGAAGGGACGAAAGTGACTTGGACTCATGTTGCCACCTCTCACAGGTTTAACCCTGACACTACCATTTTGTCCTATGGGAGAGTCAAGGTAAAAATCAGGAGAGGTGGCAGCCCTAGCTTGGACCAGTGTAATGTTCTAGGACAAGTACTTGCTGGACGGGAACACCATTACAATAGGTTCCATATTCCCTCCCTGCTCTGTCATAACTGGCTAAGGAGAAGGCTGTATAGGATAGGAGGCAAATCAAGGACCTCCGTCCCTTTCACACCATACTAGAGAGTTGACCAGAAATCTCACTAGCTCGTTCAAATCCAATCTCTTATGGGAAAACTGCTATATGGAACCTATTGTTTCACTGTATTTTGTAAAGCTTAATATTTAAATTTATGCCCCACCCTTCCCCTAGAGCTCAGTTTAAGTTAAATATATTGACGAGCAGATGAGGTTTTTAATTTCCCATTTATATTTTAGATATGCAAAGGAACTGGAAAGAGAAGAAACCATTGCACTGTGTAACCATTGTGTGACAGTTTTCATAGTTTTCAAATCAGGGGCATGACATGACCTTTCCAAAAGCAGACCTACCTAGGCCACAACCAACTGGGTCCAGCCCAAGACAGTAGCCGCTAGGCAGGGTCAGCCAATGTAATGACGTACCATTGCTTCCAGGTACCTTGCGTTAGGTGTTTTATGTGCTTCGCTACTGGAGGCCGTGTGGTTTCGCTGTTTGAGGTGGTTAATGTTATATACTGCAGATCTGAAAGGCTTATTTCTTTCTTATTTCAATTTTTACCCCACCCATCTTGCCAATGGAGGCTCAGGCTTGTAGTTTTACGGGAACTGAAAATAGAGAAAACTGTTGCGTCCCATTTGTCTGACGTTACCTTGCTCCCAATTCTCTTGTATTGATGTGTGCATCAGCACTGTAGACAGTTAAATCTGCTGAACCTCTCCCATCTTTTTCCCTTTTATTTCTGGCTGTGGACTATGTGTCTAAGGTGAACTTGGTCATGTACAGGGATAAAGGGTTTAGTGAACCAGGTGCAAAATGTAGGAAAACATCTGTATGAAGCTTAACTCTATATTCCATGTCATGGTACATTTTTAAAAAGACGGAACACACAGCAGCCTTAATCCTCATTAAATATAACTTTGTGGGCAACTATATTGAAAGGCCTTTTCTAATGACTGACTTGTCCAATTGGTGCTGTTTAATCAGGCTGTGATTAATTTTTAATAGCTTTATTTTTGCTATAGGCTCTGTAAGCCAGGGGTGGGGACCTCAGGCCCAGGGACCAAATGCAGCCCTTAGCACGTTTTTCTGGGCCATTGCCATTTCATGGACCTACCATCTAACACTGAAAAACTGAGCTCAGGGTAAAGGAGCAGAGATATGGGCATGAACACAAGGAGAGAGGACAGATCCATGGCACAAATCCATGATCCAGACCCTCTTTTTCTTGAGTGCATCCCTTAAGCACCCCCAGCCCAACTTCTATTCTATGCAGCCCTCAGAGCTTATTCTAACTTTCAAAATGGCCCTGGGATGAATGGAGAAGGTTCTCCACCCCTGCTGTATGCTTTCAGGATGGAAGCATAAGATAACCTGTTGTTTCTATGGGTGTTTAGGGCACCATCGTTATCATCAACTTGTCCTCTCTGCTGAAGGATGAAGCAGTTTGGAAGAAGCAACACCAGTTTTACCCAGAGAACTTCCTGGATTCTGATGGGCAGTTTGTGAGGCAAGAGGCTTTCCTGCCTTTCTCTACAGGTAAATCAAAATGGAGGAACAGCTGGGAGGGACTATATCAATGAGGAAAAGATATTATTGGAACCTTCCTAGGCAAAGGTGTTTGTAATCAGCACTATGGGAGTGCAGCTGCCCAGAAAGAGGCATCACACCACAGAAGAGAGGTAGGATTCCATCTATAGTCTAGTTGCTCAAGTGAAATGTACTTGGATTGCTGGTGCCAGTTCTGGACATAACTGCAAGCCTCAGCAGTGGAAAGATATAACGCTTTTTTAGTGAGGGGCCACCATAAGTCCTAAGAGGAAGGCGAGAGACTGAGCAGATGATATAAACAAATTAATTATAATCTTAAAAGACAGATAATTCTTTAACATTGTTGAGGAATGTGCAATAGACCCTTCCCATAGCATGGGTTGCCAGATACATTTTTAAAAGTAAGAGATACTATTGAGCGGTTCTATGAAGCTGCGCTGTGTCCTGCTCTAGTGATCTCTTATGGAGTGGTAGTGTCTGTTCTGTCAAGTTCCATGGAGCTATGTTTAGATAGAAGCAATATTACCGTAAAATAATGAGTCACTGGAAACTCCACCATGGCATTTAACAGCGCAATTCAGCAACTATGCTATTCTCTCTCTAAAGAGAGATGCTTTTCTTTCCTCCTTGTAACTTGTTGAGTCATTAATGCTCAGCTAATATATGGCAAAATATATGGTTTGAAAGAAGAACAAACCCCAAGTACTTCTCTGGTATTTAAATCAGAAAAAATAAGTACAGGATGGATTTGATAATAATATTCCCTCCAAGGCAGAAGGGAGAAAAGTGTCTTCACAGTGTCAGAAGTCTTAGTTCTTCTCAGGGGCATTTACCTCACAACTCTACTCAGCAAGAGACTCCTCAAATGAGGGCTTTCACCCATTCTGTATTTGCAGGGATCTTACTAAATTCAACATCAAAGTCTAGTCTCCCCTCTTAATCAGGATAAACCAAAAGTCCTGAATTAGGATTTAAACTATGCATGTAAATTATGGATTTATAGGAGCTGCAGGGATGGGGTGTTTATTATTATTGATATAGCACCAGCAGTGTACCTGGCACTGTACAATCAATAGACAGACAGGTCCCTGCCCCAAGGGGCTTACAATCCAAGAGACACAAGGAAGGGGGAGACAAGGAAGAGATGACCATCAGGAGAGACAAGGATACATTCATGATCATGAGGTTGAGAAAATGAAGGTGGATGTGCTTAACTTAGATACAGGGAAGAGATTCTGAGGGAGGGAGGGAAGAGGAAACAATTTCACTTGTGATGAGCCAGGGAAAGCTTGATGGAAGAATGAGATTTTTCAGGAGGAATTTGAAGGTTGGGAGGGAGGGAGCAGGACAAATGTATCCAGGGAGGGAGTAGCAAGAGAGAAGGGACAAAGAGATTTAGAGGAGTGGGGAGTTGCAAGCAGGCGAGGGTCGGGGCAGAGGAGGAGCAAAGCTCCCGGGCAGGAATGTGACAGGATACAAGAGTGGAGAGAAATGGGGGAGCAAGGCCATGAAGAGCCTTGAAGGTGAAGACCAGGAGCTTGTGCTGAATGGGTTCATGTACAGGGAGCCAGTGTAGGGCGGAGAGGAGGGGCTGAACATGGTCAAAGTGATGGGCAAAGTGGATGACTTTGGCAGGAGAGCGTTGAACAGAGATGGGGGGCAGGGGAGTGGAGAGATCAGAGCAGGGGATACCAATAGGGAGGAAGTTACAGTAGTTAAGGCAATAGATGACTAGAGCATGGACTAGGATTTTTGCAGTGGCAACAGTAAAGTAGGGCCAGATTTTAGCAATATTATACAGAGCAAAGTCTAGGGATTTTGGCAACAGTCTGTATTGGAGACATAAAAGAAAGGGAGGAGTCAAAGATGAATCTCTGGCTCCGTGCCTGAGGGAGAGGCTGGATGGCAATACCCTCAATGGAAACAGAGGGAAGTAGGAAGGGAATGTTTGGGGGAGGGGGAAGAGGAGGAGCTCTGTCTTGACCATTTTAAGCTTGAGTTTGTGATGAGACATCTAAGCAGACTGCAGAGATGTCAGAGAGAGAGTCAGCAATAGGAGACTGGATGCCAGTGGAGAGCACAGTAGTGGAGAGAGAGAGTTGTTTGTCATCAACATATAAGTGGTACTGGAAGCCATGAGATTCAATGAGTCTACCCAGAGAGCGCGTAAAGGGGTCCACTTCTCCCACTCCTGCACAGAGTCCTATCTGCACAGTACTTGCATGCAGAGGTCTTCGGGGTGAATGCAGCTGTTCTATATATTTATACAGCAATGGCCTTTCCTGTAACATTTGTAGACAAACAGTGTCTGCAGTTCAGTTGTTCTGGGGTGGAAGTTGTATTTTCACAAATTGTTTGACTGGTACCATAGGGGAAGGCAAGCATCACTGATGGCAAAGAGGCGAGACGGGGTCCGTTTCCCCCACTCCTGCACCCGCTTTCCCTGGCACCCCTGCTCCCTCTTGCCTAGTGCTCAAGTGCAGCTGTATCAGAGTGGGAGCAGTTGTTCATACAGCAATGGCTTTCCCACAACATATTTGTAGTGCAACAGTCAGCTGCAACTCAGTTGCACTACGAATACTGCAAGGTGCTTCCTTTTCCCTCCTGTACAGGATCCCGCCCTTCTATGCCCTTGTCATGGTGGTGGACCTATTAGGATGGTCTGCCCTCAGAGACTAATGAATCCAATTGATTTCCAGAACTCCGCGGGATATACCTACTGACCTTAGCAGCTACTCGGTCGATGGCCAGGTCACTTTGTGGAATGGACATCTTGACCACGGCCATCAATACGGTTACACCTAGATGTCCACTCCCTCTGCTGTGGCAGCCCAGGGCCCCCTGGTATACAGAGGGCCTGAGATGACTGAAGCAGGAGGGTAGGCGGTTAGAGCGCAGGTGATGCTCAACTCATGCTGGAGCCGACTGATTGCAGCATAGATAGTTTTCAAAGGACGATAACATGGCTGTGATGGCAGGGCAGAAAGCTTTTTTTTCTCCACTATCCTAACATCTGTGAAGTCCCATCCGGCAAAGCTGTTCTGGGTGAGAAGGAGTCTGGTTAATCTGGTCTGCTTCTGTCTGGAAATGGAGTCATTTAATGCCCAGTGTGACATTTTAAAAATTACTTTGCAGACAAAATTGTTCATATTCACCATGACTTAGGTGCTGCCATTTTACCTGCAGAATCAGAGTTTGAGGCTATGGAAGCTCAGCCTTGTCCTGTTTATTTGGATTAGCTTCAGTTGGTATCAGCCACCAACGTGCAGGACGTGCTTGGGATGGTGAGGTGCTTGGGGAGTTAACTAGATCCTTGCCCACCAGTCAGGAGACATTGGGGCCTTTGGTGGCTGAGATTGTCAATGCCTCCCTTTGGGAAGCTAGAGTGTTGGACGCTCTTAAAACTGTGATTGTTCAGCCCCTGCTTAGAAAGTTATCTTTGGACACTGACTCCCCAGCCAGCTAATCAGTCCGTCTCTAACCTTTTCTTTTTAGGGATTATTGAATGGGTGTTTGCCCGACAGCTCCAGACACATTTCGATATCAGATTCCTGAACCCATTCTAATCGGGCTTTTGTCCTGGGTACGGCATAGAGACTGTGTTTGTGGCCTTGGTTGATGACCTGCACCTGGAGGTTGACAAGGGGAATTCTGTCCGGTTGATCCTCTTAGATCTTTCAGAGGCCTTTGATACAGTTGATTATGAGGTGTTGACATGACTGCAGGACCTGGCTGGGGTGTGTGGGACTGCTCGAGTGGTTCTGCTCCTTCCTGTTGGGGAGGTCCCAGAGAGTGATGATAGGAGATTGCTTGTCATTCTCTTAAGACCTCTCCTGTGGGGTCCCACAGGGTTCCATTCAATCTCCTCTCTTGTTCAGTGCGTATACGAGGCCGCTGTGCGAGGTCATTCTGAGGCCCTGCAGTCTCGGTGCTTACCTGATGCCTGGCTGCTGTTGGGGACTGGATGAGGGTGAGACGATTGAAGCTGAATCCTGACATGATTGAGGTGATGATGGCTAGCCGGCCTTGTGGCCTGGAGGGGATTGGGACTCCTCTTATTGACAGAGTCCGGTCCCCTCTGGTCAGTGAGGTTCACAGCCTTGGAGTGCTTCTGGGTCCCTTGCTGCGCCTGGATTGTCAGGTTGTGGCGGTGGCCAGGAGCGCTTTTTGCTAACTCCATCTGGTGAGGCGGCTGTGGACTTTTACGATTCAGATCTGTCCGCTGTCATCCATGCTTTCATCACCCCGAGGCTAAGACTACTGCAACGAGCTCTATGTGGGGCTGCCCTGGATGACTGCTTGAAAGCTGCAGCTGGTGCAGAATGCGGTGGCTCAGCTCTTTCTGGGGGTGAGGTGCTGGGAGCACATACTGGCTGCCTATAGCTTTCCGGACACAATTCAAGATGCTGGTTTTGACCTTCGAAGCCCTATACTGTCTGGACCCCACGTATAGGAGACCCCGCCCATCCTTCCATGCCCACATGCAGCCCCTATGATCAGCCGGGAGCGCCTCCCTGTGGGTACCGTCTGTTACTCTTGTTCGTACGACGAGCCATTCTCAGTAGCTGCCCCAAACTTACAAAACCCCCTTCCTCCGGAGCTTCGTGTGAGCGCGAGTCTGACCTGAGCATCTTCTGGAGGCGGTGAAGGCATTTGGGGGGCAGGGATAGGGGAATGGGGAGTTGGTATTGGGTGGGTTTTGTGGGGGGTTGGGGATTTTGGGATTGGTTTTTGTATTACTGTTTTTATGGATTTTTATACTCTCTTTGTTTATATATGCTATGTTCATACTTTATTTGTAAGCCACCCTGAGCCTTTTTTAGGGAAGGGTGGGATAAAAAAAATTATATAAATAAAATAAATAAATGGTGGTGAGATGCAGCTGCCTCTGTAATGGGGGAGGGGAGGAGAGGGGGGCACCTGTTAACACAGGAATGCTGCCCCGATACTGGCCAATTCCAGCCCCAGTGTTACCATATCAGAACAGCAGGGGGCAAACTGCCTTCCTGGTGTCCCCAACCCCAGTGTTCTCTGAAGTCCAAGGCCCACCATTGTGATGTAGGGACAGCAGGGGGCAGCAAGCTCCCCACTGCCCCCTTGATGTCCCCATCTCTGTGTTATCTCCACCCCAGTTCCCCTAGCCCCAGCACTGCCATGTCCCCACCCCAGTGTTACCACATCCTGAAGAGGAAGTGGATTGGAGCTGAAAGTGTGGGTGCATGGATCCTAAGTATAAGCAAACACAACATACGAGATTGTCTTCACTGTTTACATAGCACATGAGTTAAGGATAGGAGCTTAAATTAGTTAATCTATGCTTCAACTACTCCTTTGAGCCAAGGAGTTTTTTATATTAAAATTTCCTTGTCTTTTAAAATGGAAATGCTGATTCTTTGTCTACCGTGATTTGCAACTTTTTTGTGTAACATAGACAAGAGCTGGGTCATCAAATCACCTTTCTCCTTTGCCCACTGTCCCAACAATTCTCATCCTCTGTATTGGAACCAATGCCTCAGGGATCTGTACTGTGACCGGTGCTGTTTAATGTATTCATTAATGATTTGGAAAAGGGTGTTAAGAGTGAGGTGATCAAATTTGTAGATGACACCAAGTTATTCAAGGTAGTTAAAACACGAGCAGACCGTGAGGAACTGCAACAGAATCTTACAACACTGGGTGCCTGGGCATCTAAATGGTAAATGAGATTTAATGTGGACAAGTGCAAAGTGATGTACGTAGGGAAAAATAATCCAAACTATGTGTACACAATGCTGGGTACTAAGCTAGGAGTTACTACTCAGGAAAAGGATCTGGGGGTGGTTGTGGACAATACAATGAAATCCACAGCGCGGTGCGCAGCAGCAGTCAAAAAAGCAAACAATGTTAGGAATTATTCGAAAGGAGATAGAGAATAAAACTGAGGAGGTCATCATGCCTCTATACAAATAAAGGGTGCGCCCGCACCTCGAATATTGTGTGCAGTTCTGGTCGCCCCATCTCAAAAAAGACATAGCTGAACTAGAAAAGGTACAGAGAAGGGCAACAAAAATGATCAAGGGCATGGAAGGGCTCCTGTATGAGGAGAGGCTTGGTAGGTTGGGGCTCTTCAGCTTGGAAAAGAGACGACTGAGAGGAGATATGATAGAGGTCTATAAAATCATGAGTGGTGTGGAACTAATAAACAAGGAGCAGTTATTTACCCTCTCAGCTAGTACTAGAACTAGGGGACACTCCATGAAACTCATGGGTGGCAAGTTTAAAACAAATAAAAGAAAATATTTTTTCACTCAGCGTATAATTGAGTTCTGGAATCTAACGCCAGAGGCTGTGGTAAGGGCCAGTACTCTAGCTGAGTTTAAAAGAGATTTGGACAAGTTTCTGGAAGATAGGTCCATTAGCAGCTATTAGCCAGACAGGATCGGGGAACATGACGGGAGCTGGGGGAAAACAACAGGGAATGGATCCCCCATTGTGACCTGTTGGATGCTTCTCCCAAGCCACCATAATTGGCCACTGTCGGAGACAGGATGTTGGGCTAGATGGACCATTGGTCTGACCTAGTATGGCACTTTATGTTCTTATCCCTAATGCTTCCGAGAATGGGACTGCTGTTTATACCAAAACTCCATTCATTAAAATCATATTTGAACGAGAGCACTCCTGCAATGAAACTGGCTCTAGGAACAAAAAAACCTGTTCAGTAGATGCTATTTCTCCACTCCTTTATCCTGAGTGCTCACCAGCCCCCCCTGCTCCAATGCAGCTGTCCCAGGCAACTATTTATACCAGAACACCATTAATCTGAACTATACTTGATCCAGATCAGTCCTGCAATGCAGCTAGCTCTGGAGACAAAAATATCTGTTCAGGAGCCACCTGTTCCCCTCTCTCCTTTGCCTGCTGTTGCCACAAACCCCCCATTTCTAGTCCCTGTTGTTACAATGTAATTGCCTCTGGAATAGGAGACAACTATTTATACCAGAACATAAATTATCTGAATCACAGAAACGGCTTATAGCAGAATGCCATTAATCTTAACCATGTGGATCATGAGCCACATCAGAAGGAAACTATAGGGATCAGATGTAAGTGGAAAATTGCTCTCACAACTTATGGTTCCTAGGTCAAATAAAACAACCCAAAATGAAATACCACTTTACAAAGGTCCCAAGACCAGATCCAAAACAGTCTCCACCCCAATTTTTACCTCTTAATCTCATTCCCTGCACTTTATACAACTGCAAAAAAGTCACAAAAAATCAACATGAGCTGCTCTACGTAAGTTCAAGTGCCTGTTACTCCAACATCCTTTAATGGAATTTCATCAAATTTCAATCGATTCAACATCCCTATCATGGCATGGCACCGTGTGGCATGGAACCACACATGCCAAAAGTCAAATGGTTAGCTTAGCTTGTCTAGTTCTAATTTTATAACCATTAGAATGTTTGATTATAATGAGAATGTGCCCCTGCCTTAAGTATAGAGCAGCAACTGGAGCCAATCCCTAAGCCAGCTCCTTCCACCCCCTCCCCCACCTCTCTGGCGTGTGGGGGTGGGAGACTAAAGGAGCAGCTGATAACATGGATGAGGGCTCCGAACTATACATGACTGTCACCTGCCTGCTCACCCAAGCTGCCCTGCTCCTTCTGTCCCTTATAGACTGGTGGGGGAAGAAAGGAATGTGGGAATGCGAGCAGTCAGCTGAAAGTCTCCCACAACATGAAACTGCAACAAGGGAGCTGGCGGCCCAATAAAATGCAGGGCCCCAGGTAGCCATCTTGCCTATTTTGTCTTATGACCAGCCCTGCCTTCACCCTAAGACCATCCTCCTCCTCCTGAAGGTAACTACCAGGGTTGCTGAAACAGCTGTCCTGATTATCTCCAAGCTAGTTCTTGAGTATTTAGGATTCCTGCCTGAAATAGAACTGAAGCTGTAGTTCTGGTTGGAGACACCGGAGGGCGAGGCCACTGCTGAGAGGTTGAGCGTTACTGTGCAGAATGATTCTCTGGCAGTGTTCATATGAAATGGACCTTACTGTGGATTAATTTGCCCAGAAGTTCATTTGTGTGACCGCTCTGTCTTATGGTTAATTACTTCCACCGTTGGTGGATAGGAGTAGCCATACAAAGCTTTAGTTTGCGGTAACTTTTCCTCAGGATTAAGTACCACACACTATTGCAAAGTGTGATCCATTCCGAGATGGAAGCGCCTGTGTCCCTGTTTGAGTCAGAGAGTGGTGAGAATTGCCATATACATGGAGGTAGATCCTATGCTTCTCTCAGTTCTGTGCCTATCCAGTTCAGACTATTGACCTGTAATGGGAGCAGAATCCCATGGGACCCACCTCCTTGCCTGTGGGGTGGGCAGGGGGAGGGATGCAAGTGGAACTGAGGGAAGAAATTTCATCTCTTGGGTGTTTGTGGGATGAAACTTTCTCCCCTTCCAAAACAATTCCTTCTCATCTGCAGCATGGAGGCAAGCACTTATGCCTATCAGCCAGCAATGAGCTGAAGCCCAGGGCTGGGACTCAGCACTGCAGGCATAAGGGGGTTCGCCAACTCTCCACCAATCAGCCAATCAATAGCAGACAGGACCGCCCCACTTGCAGAGCCGAGTCCGACTGAGGTTTGGCGTTGCAGGCTGGGAGCGATCACACACACAATCCTAACGTCTTCCCAGATGGAATGAAGTGAAATGAGAATGAAAGTGGAAGAAAAATGTGGGAGTGTGAGTGAGTTTTCCAGGGTAGCACAGGAAAATCTGTCCCACCCACAGCCCTAATTCCGTCAGTAATTAGTCATTTGCCTTTCCCTCTGTTATAGGTCGCCGTGTCTGCCTGGGGGAACAGCTAGCCAAGATGGAGCTCTTCATCTTCTTCACAAGCTTCCTGCAACACTTCACCTTCTGCATCCCCCCAAACCAGCCCAGACCACGAGAGAACGGGTACTTTTCTATCATAATGTCTCCACACCCTTATCAGATTTGTGCCATCCCAAGATAGCTCAAGACAATATTTTCACAGGACCTAACAACATCAGCTACATCATTGACTCCTTCCACCTGCACATCCTCCAACATGATCTATACCATCTCCTGCCTGAAATGCCCTTCTGCTGTTGACATTGTACAAACGGACAACTCCTACAAAATAGAATAATGGACACAAATCTGACATCAAAAAAGGTGACACCCCAAAACCAGTGGGTGAACACTTCAGTCTTTCTGGTCACAGCATCTCTGACCCAAGGGTTCGTGACTTAAACAAAGACCACTAAAAGGAGGGCTTGAACATGAAAACACTGAACAAGAATTCAGTACCAAATTTGACTCTGTTTCTTTGGGTTTGAATCGCGATCTGGGTTTCCTGTCACATTACATAAAGTAATTGTACCATTATACAGCTGTTTTACCCTTTGTAACTTTTTGTATTTTCCAGCCTATGTTTTCCATCCAGTTCTCCAAATGTATGGGACATCTCCACATATGGGTTGGGAGGGGATTGGTTCTGATCAAGTTTTCCCTGTCTTTTTAGATCCGACACCCACCTACATTCCTCCACATCTCCTTATGAATGGGCCATTGCCACTTATCTGTATGTTGGGAGGGGTTTCTATCTGATCAAGCAGTTTTATCTTTGTGTAAACTATTTCCTCTCTAACTAATCTCATCACTTGTAACCATATATATAGTAAGACCAACTGCCTATCCATTCCATGCATCTGAGGAAGTCAGCTTGTGGTGATGAAAGCTCATGCACTAATAAATATTTGTTAGTCTTTAAAGTGCCACTGGGCTCCCTGTTCTTGTTATAACTATTGACTAACATGGCTACATTTCTAGTATTTGTAAATAGTAGCCAATCACCAGGACCAGACGGTATTCATCCTAGAGTTCTGAAGGTGACTGGCTATGCTATATGCCTAAGGAAGGCCCCGATGCGGCCTGAAAGCTTGCTCATTTTCTCCAACAGCAGTTGGTCCAATAAAAGATCGAACCACTTTGTCTCCAAAAGAACAAGTATGAAACTGTAGACCTACTATTGGTAATTTGTAACCTATACTAAAATCTGCCACTGCACCCGAGGATTAGAGGGTAGTGAATGGAACACTGATATTTAAAAAGGCCTCTGGAGACGATTCTGGAAACTACAGACGGTGAGCCTTATGTTGGTGCAAAAAAAAACTGGTAGAAATGGTTCTTAGCAGCATTACTGGGCTTATTGATAAACATGGCATAACTGGGAAGAGGCAACATGGAGTTAGCAAAGACTATTGGAATTATTTGAGAGTGTAAATAAGCATGTGGGTAAAGGTAAGCCGGTTGATGCACTGTATCTGGGTTTTCAGAAGGTGTTTGATAAGATCGCTCTGGAGGAAATTAAATAGTCATGAGACAGGAGGCAATGTCCTAGCATGGAGGATCAGTAACTGGTTAAAGGACAGGAAGCAAAACGTAGAAATAAATGGTCAGTTTTCACAATGGAGAGAAGTAAATAGTGGAGTGCCCCGGGGATCTGCACTGGGACTGGTATTCATTCATGATCAGGAAAAGGGAATAAAAAGTGAGGTGATCAGATTTGCAGGCAACACAAAGTTATTCAAGGTAGTTAAAACCCGAGAAAACTGCGATGAATTACAGGAGGTTCTTGCAAGACTGGGTGACTGGACATCTGTCATCCATCTAAATGGCAGATGAAATGTAATGTTGACAAGTGAAAAGTGATGCACATAGGGAAAAATAATCCAAACTCTACCCATGCAATGCAGGGATTCTAAATTAGGGGTTAGTACTTGGGGAAAGGATCTTGGAGTCAGTGTGGACAATACAGTGAAATCCTCAGCTCAATGTGGAGCAGTTGCCAAAAAAGTAAACAGACTGTTAGGAATCATTCAGAAAGGGGTAGAGAATAAAACTGAAAATATCATAATGCCTCCATATCAATCTATGGTGCGATCGCACCTTGAACACTGTGTGCACAATCTAGAGCCCACTATGTGAACAGCCCTGGGCTGTGTTCCTGGTGCTGGGAACAGAGGTTAAACCTGTTGAATATTAATAGCAAGGATGCCATGTGCATAAATGTAAATATAGATTATATACCCCCAAAAACCACACTTTAGTTTGAGAGAGAAGTTAAGGCCCTTACAAATTCAATCATGCTCCAAAAAAGCATGAAAATGTTAAGACTCCTGCCTTAACGTCTGTGCCATGTAAGCAGTAAAGACATTGTACAGTCTCTCGTATTGTGCTTGCTTACAACTTAGGTACCATGCACCCACACTGTCCGTGGGTCTTCCTCTGCAGGTTGGAGGTAGCACCGAAGCTGTGGACAGTGCTATATAAATGATTAATACAAATTTAAAGTTGGGTACATATTAAAATTAAATCGGAGATGGGTTGCTGGGAGCACATTACACCAGCGCTCTGGCGTCTGCACTAGCTGCCAATAGTCTTCTGAGCACAATTCAAGGTGCTGGTTTTAACCTATAAAGCCCGAACGCCCTGGGCCTGAGGTATCCAAGAGACCACCTCTTCCCCTATGTCCTGTTGTGGCCTCTGAGGTTGGCCAGGGATGCCCTCTTGCGAGTGCCAACTACCCGTGAAGTTGCTACATTGAGGGCGCACAGGGAGGCGTTCTCGGTGGCTGCCCCACAATTATGGAACTCCCTCCCCATGGCGATCCACCTAAGCCCAAGCCTGTTTGACTTCTGGAGGAGATACAAGACCTTTTTGTTTGGCCAGGCATTTGGCAGGCTTGGATGGGCTTGGGTAGAAGGGTTTGTGGGAGGAGAATTGGTGGGTGGTAGATGGGGATAAAGGGTGGGGTGATAGGGGTTTTAAATGTATTTGATTGGATTTATGTTTTTGTATGTTGCGAGCCGCCCCGAGTCTTTTTGAGAAGGGTGGGCTAAAAATGCAAACAAATTTTAAAAATTTCTCTTGCACCAGCAGGCTATGCAATATGGCCTAAGTATCAATCCTCTTCATGTAGATATGTGCCCCCCTCACCCCCAATATCTGAAAGGTCCCCTCTCCCATTATGCCCCATTGCAATTCCTGCAGTTGGCTGAGAGCACCCTCTGGCAGGTATCACTGCCCAGCCAGGTTCATAGGACAAGGATGCACAGAGAGGCATTCTCAGTTGCTGTCCCAGTGCTATGGAGCTCCCAATCATCCCAACCTGCCTCTGGAGGTTCATCTAAGCCCAAATCGGAGTATCTTCCAGATACAATGCAAACCCTTTCTTTTTGGGCAAGAGTTTGGCAGATGGGGACATGGGGTGGAGGGAGTTCTTAAGGGGTGAAGAGCTGTCACAAGGAGATACTGGGCTACATGTAGACAACAGGTCTACCAAATATGTAAAGGTAAAGGTTAAACATGTATGTAATGTGAAAACTGGAAACTCACTTCATGTAATGGAGAAATGCAAAGTCATGCCGAATGTGTATTCAGAAAAAGCCTGGACACCTCTGCAGACACTAGCCATAGACCATTGAGTTGCAAATTGAGTCTTTCTTGTGGAGGTGACTGAAAGCACACAGTCACTGCGCGGGAAAATCAAAGGACTCTGAAAGGGTACTTAATGGGGGGGAGACAAGACAATGGGAGAGCCATCTTGCTCTCTCTCTCACTTGGTGATGATGCAGATCAGCCAGCTGATCTTCACCAAGTTTTCACGTTGCATTTCTCCATTGCATGAAGTTTAAGCTTTACATATTTGTTAGACCTGTAGTCTACATGTAGCCCAGTATCTCCTTGTGACAGTACATTAGACAGAACGATCCTGGAACAACCAGAAGGGATGGTATTGGGCTAGGTGGGATCTAATCAGTATTTTTGATCTCTATGGTTTCAAGAGCAACCAAACACTAGCGCTTAGCAAGTTACTGGAGCAGTCACAAAACACTAGGAATATGAACTAAGTATGTTCTCTTTCGAAGAAGCCCAACAGCAGAACAAGGAACTAGAGGAGGAGATAGATGCTCACAAACACCATGTGCAAAGCCTGGACTCGGAGCTGGCAGTGCAAGAAACACTCCCAAAAGGAAGCAGCTGAAGAGCTGAAGAGAGGAGGTTTGCACCATTGATAGCGCAGGTGGGCCAAGCTGCAAGCAAAGTGATATTTTTGCCTTTGCAGGGTGACGGGTGCAGGGAACTTAGGGAAAGTATTCTAAGTCCCAATTAAAAGTGGGTGACTTCACATGGAATGCTTGCTATCATTCTAGCTGCCTAGGCACAGGCTCACTCATGCAAACCTGAGAGCTAGCAACAGGAGGAACACAAGCTTGTTGAGATTTATAGATGCACAGGGCAGAGGAAAGCACAGAATGGACATTTGTTCAACAAGTTTGTCTGTTTCACCATTGGGAAAGTTTGGGAGGGGCTTTGCACTTGTCAGTTTCACCAGTGGAAAAGATTACCCTGCAGGGGACCTTTCCTCAGTTTCACCAAGGGGAGTTTGACTGACAGCCAGAGCTGCCTGACCAGTTTCACCAGCAGACTTTTGCTTTGCAGCTGGGAGCTGGTCAGTTTAACCAGGGGGAGTTTGTTCTTGTGCTTTGCTGTCTTGCAGGCAGGTGCTCAGGCCCATGTTACCAGCAGTACTTTGGGTCTCTCCTGACATCTCCAGTTGCAGCCAAAATTCCCTCTCCTTTCTGCTTGACGTTTTACTCAGCTAGTGGATATGGTTCTCCTGCGCCTCCATGATACACCCCCCCCCCCCCAAACAGGACGTTAACAGGCTGTAGTCTCAATTTCTCCCAAATGGGGTGTTAAACTCTACCCACAAGTATAAGCCAACAGCTTTATTTTTTTAAAGGATTCTGGCTGATAGTGCCCACTGCCCACAAATGGATCAGGCAGGCTTCAAATTCACTATTGAACCAGAATGCATTATTGCGAGACTCCTAAATGCCAGAAAATTCTCCTTGCGGGAGCAAGCTGGTCAAATACACTGCATTTTGGGCATTGACCCAACTTTTACAACTTCCTTTTAAATATTGAACAAATTTTGGAAAGGTTTGAAAACCAAGCCTGCACATTGGTGGTGATGGTGGAACTCTAAGCCATGGTATCCTCCCCACTGGGGTAAGAGCAGGCTAAGAATGGATAGTGGGGGTGTGGATAGAAACCTACCCCTCTGCTTCCTTGGTAACAGGGGAAATAATTCACCTTCCTCCCATATTTAGGGTCTCACTGCTGCTACCATGGAAACTTCCATCCCCAACAACAGGAGCAAAGGATTACCCCTGCCACAGCTCAGGCAGCAGGAGCAAGAGATTTCCCTCCCCCATCCCATGGGTGGCAAGGGACTGCGGATGGGAACAGCCTAAGGGCAGGGCAAGGGCATCAGTTGGAAATGGGGCTACCAGGGGTCTGGGTCACCCTACCTCCACCATGAGCTGCGCCCTTGTTCTATCCCTGCTCCAAAATACACAGTTGACTTACGTCGTTTAGGGCTAACGCCCGCCCCACATTTCCATTTCTATCAGAACAATGTATTTTGGGTCATCAATGGCTAATTCAGAAACAGGTTTAACACACTTTCTAAAGCAATTAAATTACATTCAGTGGCACTCACTTATTTTGACTTCAGTGCATTTTGGAGCAGGCCTTTATCTCCTAAGTTCATCTCATCACCTCTAGCATCTACTTTAGCAGTTAATGCAATTTTTTACATTCCCTTTTGTAAATTACAAGAAAAAACTAATGGGGACAGGTGCCCTCTTGTGGCTGAATGGTATTGCTGCAGGTTATCACACTTCTGCAACTTGAAATGGAACAAACCATGAGGTCAGTCAGTTCAGGTTCTCATCATTTGCTTTATTTATAATAAAAAAATTCTATCTATATGTATGTCCCTCCCCCCCCAATGTACATATATACACACACACACATACATACACACACACACGGTGGAGGTAAAAAAATGCCAGTTAGAATCCAAATTATTTACTCCAGGAATAGCTACACAGGTAGCTCCAGTGCAAGCTGCTGCAGTCTCATCCAGGAAAGGCCACCTGTCTGCCACATAAAGAAATTCAGCCTTCACAGCCCATTCACTTCATTTCCTTGGTACTCAGGCCACTTAGTACGAAACTGGTGCTGTGGCTACCTATATACTACTGGCTGGATTTAGACACCAACTCATTGTGCACAGACCATGGTGTAGTGTCAGATGGTGGCAGCTTTCAGTTGCTGTCAAGCAGGTGTGAATTTGAAGAAAACTGGGAGATGAAGGCTCTGTGTTCCGATCCTGAAGCTCTCTCAATTTTATTTTTATTTTTAATTTATTTATTTCACTATTTATATACTGCCCCCTCCTGCCCAATGGCAGCTCAGGGCGGTAAACACCACATAAAAATACAAGATACAAAAATGCAAGATACAAACAAAATATTAAATACATTATAAAAACTTCTTAAAACCATAAAAAATAGGCCCAATAAAATAAAATTTGGAAAAATATTTACAGACTGTTTCATTCACAAACTGTCACTTCCTCAAAGGCCTTTGGATGGCAGCATCCTCACATGGCTCTTTCTGACAATCTTACTGTCAAGTCAAATTGACAGTGGGGACTCTTGGAAAAATCTCCAAGTGGCTTGAAAATTTAAGCTTCTCTCCCACCTCCTGTCTTCTATGCTACCAGGAAAGAATCTGCCACTTCCCCTAAGTGGAGATGAATTAATGCTGATGTATGAAGATTGGTTTAAGGCAGCTGAAGAGAACACAGGGTATTTTCAGACGTGCCGGTGTTGAGACCACCACGCTTTGATCTTGCCCGTGGTGAGAGCCATCGCCACGGGCAGGATCAGGCCCCGTCACTGAACAAATGTGCTGGCTGCTGGAGAGGTGGCAAGGAGAGGGGTGGGGGGGCGGACATGGTCCGCACAGCCCGGTCCTCTGTGCTGCTCAGTGCAGCCCAGCGCTCACCCGGAAGAGCTCCAGCCACTTGACGGAGTTAAGTAGAGTGGGCTATCCGATGTGATGGCTCACTCTACCACAGTCCAGAGTTGCCTTCCCCGGACTGTGGCAGGGCTAACTCTGGGGTGTGTGCTGGCAGGGAGCCCAGCGCACAACCTGGAATTAGCCATTCCACAGTGTCCTCACATTCCGGGGTGTCCTCTGCTCCTGCCCGTAGTTAATATCTGGTGGGTGGGAACAGACATGACACTGCCACGCCGGGGTAAGCGTGGCCACCTGTGGTAGCATCATGTTTGAAAATACCCACGGATACAATAGATCATTCCTGTTTTTCCTGCACTAATAGAGATAATGAAGGTTTATCAAAAAAATGTGGAAAAAATGCACATAGCATTAAGAGAAATCACACCCAAAAAACCACTAAGCCATCCAACTCTTTTTGACTCCTTCCTCTTATTAGTTGTGTTGCTTTCTGGTTCCAAGAGAGTTAGATTGTATTTACTGGAGTGAAATAAAGAGTCTATTGTATGAAATGCCAACTGCACAAGAGCCCTCATGCATGGGGTGGGAATTTATTTTGGTATTTTATAGACCTTAATAGCAATTGCACTCAAGATTCCATAACCCATAGTTGCTTGACCAATAAAATAAAATAGCGTGGCCAGCTTCTTACATACTTCCCTAAAACATACAACTGGATGCTATTCTACTAGACTACGGCAATGCACTCCACATGGGGTTGCCCTTGATGACTGTTCAGAAGCAGCAGTTGGTGCAGAACATGGTGGCCTGCTTTCTGTTCTAGTACTCCAGAGTCTGCACTGGCTACCAATAGCTTTCTGGACAAGATTCAAGGTGCTGGTTTTGACCTATACATCCTTAAATAGCTTGGGCGCAAAGTATTTAGAAGACTGGGCTCTTCCCTCATGTTCCATCTCAACCTCTGAGGTCAGCCAGGAGTGCTCTTACAGTACTATCGACCAGGCATTTGGCAGGCAGGGCTAGGGGGGGTTAGGGAGATTTTAAAATTTGTTTTTATTGGATGTAAGCTGCCCTGAGGCTTAATGGGAAGTGTGGCATAATTTGTGTGTGTGTACACACACACACACAAATTATGCCACATTTCCCATTAAGCCTCAGGGCAGCTTACATCCAATAAAAACAAATTTAAAAAGCACATGGAAGCTCATCCATTTCATCCTTACATACAGCTTCATACACATACACCCGTTAAAATACATGTCTTAAAATGAGCTAATCTATACATTTTTACCAACTCTTCTGATTTGCAATGACCATATATGTTACCTCACTACATACAGGGACCCACGTTCACTGCGTTTTCCCATTATCCCTAATGGAGGAAAACATAATGAACACATGTCCCTGACTATATACCAATATCCCTCACGCTGATGGCATTGCAGCCTATCTCAAATACCTCCAGGATAATGGAGAACAGCTTTCAGGTATCCTGCTCAAGCACACGGAGAAGCTCATCCATTTCATCCTTACATACAGCTCAAAAATGGCTCCTCGATATACCATTTTGTGGGTCACCTTGAAGAAGTATACCTACAGACCGTCACACTTACTCCACCCATCCAGAAACTACCCAAGATGCATGAAAAAAAATCTGTTATCTACAACAGCCGGCTGAGTCTTTGATCGCCTGTTCCCAGAGCACCCCACCCCTGACCATCTCCCCTGTCTAGGGGGTAAGCTAGAGGAGCCCTGTCCCAGAGGGTTTGCCACCGCCGCAGAGAACAATTACCGGACCAGCTGGGAGCAGGGAGGAGCCTCCCCTTCGGGGGTTTGAAAGTGCATCGCGCAGCCCACCGGTGGTGCGCGCTGCAGCAGTGCACCTAAGGGCAGCGCCCTTGTGCATGTGGCCTTAGGCGCTGGTTGGGCGCCAGGCTAGGAAAAGTTCGGAGTGCTCTTGGTTAACTGGGGTGTGGGTTGGAGGACTTCATTACTTCTTTGGGGTTGCAATGCCGAAGAGGAGAGAGAGAAAGAGCAGAGGAAGGCCGGGAATAACTACCAGGGCCCGGGCTGGGCAACTGAGACTAGAGGATTGTTATGCTACCTCATTGGTAGCCACGGGCTTTAAACAAGGGGATCCTTCGCAGTCTTCTCCTGTGCCCTGGGATGAGGGTCGGGATGCAGCACAGGATTCTATTGCTGGTGGCATGGGCCCTTCCCTTCCTGCCTCTATATCTTTACCAGTACAGGACTCACTCGACTCTCTGTTAGTATGTGCGGAGGCCTTCAGGAGGCAGGGAGAGAGGTGGCATAGGTTGGCTGTCGAGTCCCGGGGCATGCCTCAGCCATTTAATGGCATCCAGGTCCCCTCAGTGGTAGGGGCCATTTATGCTCCCCAGGTTCCTGTAGTAGATCCTAAGTCTCAGCTTCTTGGCATTCGAGGTTTCAGAGGGGGATACATCTAAATTTATATCTAATTCTGTACCTGCTGGGAAAGGGGGACTGGAGCAGATTGCTCTTCCTAGGAGGCTTTTGGCTCCGCCTCGCTGTTATGGTAGTGAGACCTTGGGGGTGCCGGAGTCTCCCTCCAGCACGTTTAGACCAAGGAGCAGATTACCGACAGTGCTTTCAGACTCTCCTGGTAATTCCCAACTTGCTATTACAGAACCCCAAAAGCCCCTGGTTATGCAGGAGCCCCATCAGGAAAATGTCTTATTTGCATTAATTATGGAAGGAGTTGGGGACTTGGAAAATAAGTTGCAGTCCATCCAGTTACAACTGGCTGGGCTGGAGGAGCTGATGAGTGATGTTAGAGGGAGTAGGGCAGATCAGGGTCTTCTGAGAATAGACCAGGAGATACAAACATCTATTTTATGTGGCCCTGCCCTCTCCTATTCTCCAGCTCTTAAGACTGCTAAGGTCCAGAGGTTAAATATTACAGCAGATGCTTTGGTCTTCCTCAGTCTACTCTCTGCCTTCTGGACAGTTTCCTCCCTGGGATACTAAAGCCTGGATTGCCCGCCATATTTCTGACATCTTGGGCTTTCCGTTTTTGCCTTCCTGTATAAAACCATTTTTCCACCTTGCATTTAGGGGTGGAGCGCAACGTATAGTGATGCACTTTCGTACGCCAGCTATTGTTGACGCGCTCAAGTTGTATGCTTGTTTTTTTTCCTCATGGGGTGTGAACATGGCCAATCTTTATGTTAATCCCGGAATTACCCCATTGCTGCCACAAGTTGCCCAGGACACTGTGGTTTCCCTGGAAGAGGACCTTAACCCGGATTTGGCACCCAAGGTAGAGCATAGGGATGCTTTGCTGGCTGGGGGTCCAACGGACTTGGCTCAAGTTGAGGATCTGTCTGTTATTCCATCTACTAGTACAAACGACTTGCCTTTTCCAAAGCTAAATCATCCTGTTTCTGAGATTTTTTCCTCAGTTAATAGGGGTATTGCACTGTCGATTAGTATGGATGTTTTGTCCCCTCCGAAGCTAAATCACCCCATCTCAGATTGTTTCCCTGATTAAACGGGGTATTCCATTCCCTTTGGAGACGGCTTCCCGGGATTTGGTAGTCAAGCAAACCTTTCCAAGTGGGGTTCCAGTGACTACGGGTCAGGCGGTTGGGCTTTTGTGCGAACCTCCGCCTCAGCAGTCACAATGTCCCATTGTAAGTAGTCCCTGTCTGACTAAGTGCATCCATACTAGAGAATGGGGGTTCTCTCCCAGAGGGGTTTTGATATTTGAGGAGCTCATGGCAGCTGAGGTCTCTTGTAGCGCCATGGTCTTGGGCTCCTCAGGTTGAATTTGTTATGGTTATTTTGTTCCTTTTGGAGGTAACCTCTGTATTATGCCCAAAGTAGGTTATTTTTCGTACTGTAGAGCAGTAAGATTATAGGGCTTTCTCTAATCTCCCTTGGGCAGTTTGACAAGTGGGTTTAAACTAATGATACCCCGATGAATAGAAGGGAAATTTTAGTGGCCATCGTTGTTAGGAATTTGGTCACGTGGTTTTATTTGTAAAATTTTTGTTATTTGTGAATTTTGTGAGCGATTGTTGTCAATTATGTATATTTGTAAAAGCAATGGCCTATGGTCACGCTATAATAAATTATTATTATTATTATTCTACAACAGCCAAGCACTTGGATGTGACAGATTTTGCTCTGAAGATAAGAACTTAAGTAGTGCGCTACTAGTTCAGACCAATAGTCCACTAAACCCGGCACCTGTCTCCAACAGTGGCCAGTCTCAGTCACTGGGGTAATCTGTTCCTTGTTGTTCACTCCCATCTCCTGACAGCAAGAGGTTATGTTCTCCCAAACCTACCTGGCTAATAGACCTATCATCCTCCAGAAACTTGTCCAATCCTTTAAACCTGGCTATTTTACTGGCCTTGACCACATCTTCCGGCAACAAATTTCACAACTTAATTGTGCATTGAGTAAAAAAAACCCTAACAACTCTCTTTTGTTTTAAATCTGCTACGTGTTAGTTTCATGAAATGTTCCCTAGTTTTAGTACTATTTGAGAGGGTAAATAACCCATCTCAATAGCAGGTTTGTGATGAACACCTCTACATACTAAAAATTGCCTTTACTAAATGAGGGTATCCAGAGGTGGAACATATTATTATTATTATTATTAATAATAATAACAAACATTTATATAGCACCAGCAGTGTACCTGGCACTTACCAAAAGCATCTGCTATAATGCAAACAGAAGGGACCCTTCACCTCTTGTCACCTACCACACACCATGCTACAATCAATCCATGACATCATCCAATATCTACAATGTATACTTCACTGGGGGCCAGACCCCAAGAGAAATCTTTCCAGATTTCAGGCCTTCAAACAATGCCTCCTCCAGCTCTCTCAAAACTAGAGTTGCCACCTATGTATATTTTTCCAGGCCACTTATGAAACGTATAATTTGCAGGGCCTGCATTGGCATCACCAATGCAGGACCTGCAACATGTATGTTTCACAAGTGGCCTGGAAAAATATAGGTAGGTGGCAACCCTACTCAAAACTGATCATCAGGAGCAGACTCCCTACAACCCAGGATATGTCAGCTCTAACAGGACCAAGACCCTGCCAGAACAGCAGGTGTAAAACTTGCCACATCTCTTCCACAACCATTAGCAATGCACTCCCCTAGGAAAAATACAGGGAACTTACACGTTTTTGCTTTTTATTAATAGAACAGTAATACAACAATTATATCTCATTTGCAATGAACACTTATACACATATCTGCCCCTCAAGACATTCTTTGACTGAAATACAGAGATACAGTTGTACCAGCAATAAAGTAAGTAAATATATAAATCATACACCAGGGGGAAGGGGGGGGGGGATTACTCCAAAATAAGCTGTTGGGATGGAGGTGTGCATAGATCTGGGATCAGATCTCTTTTTATTAAAAAACATTTTTATCTAGTCTAGTATGGCCATCCACTGTGACGGCGGGTGTTCCCATGTCCTTCCTGAACTTCAAATCGATTTAAGTTTAATTGAAAGTGGTTGGGTTTCCATATCAATATGTTCCATGATTATGGCCCAGCAGGATGACCAAGTTGTGCGGAATTCCTCAAGGGAGCCATGGATGCCCGCAGTGATTCTATCCATAGAGAGCACGAACCATAGTCTTTGTATCCAGTCCTCTATTGCAGGTCCCTTTGTAGATTTCCAGCTGCTGAGAATAACATGGATTGCTGAGAGGATCATGGCCTTCCAGGTAGGTATCTTTACATTTTTCCATAAGTCAGTTGGCCATATTCCCAGCAGGGCAATCTTTGGGTCGAATGGTAGAGAGTTCGGTAGCTTTTTCAATTTTTTTCCATATCTGCCAGAATGGTTCCACTTTTACACATCCCCACCAACAGTGAAGTTAGTTACCATTTTCCCCACAGTCCCTCCAGCATATTGGACTATATGCTTTGTTCGCTTGCGCAATTCGCTCCAGTGTTAAGTAGAATCTGAGTGTCAGTTTGACCTGCGGTTCCCTATCAAAAATTGGGCACACTTGTTCATATGCACCCAAATGTGTGACTTATTACCCTTTGTGATCATGAAATGCAGGTCATCTCCCCACGCATCTAGGTATCCCGCATCTGGGGGGCTCAAGATGGTTTTCACTGTCTTATATATTCTAGATATTATTCCTTTATTTGAACCCCCCAAGAACAGGACTGCTTCTAGTGGCTATAGTGCCCTTTGAAATTCTTTCCTGTGTTGTGGGTGATTAAAATAACTGTATATTTTACAATATAACCACTGATCTACTTTGCGCTCGACCTGGGTCTGAATGGTACCCATTGTCAAAATATCCTCTCCTACATACAAGTTTCTAGCTTGGCTGAGACCCTTACTCTTCCAGTGCTGGAGCATTTTTTTTTCCTTTGTGTTGAGCGACAGTTTTTTACAGATCAATGGGGTGAGTGGAGTTATACCTTGTCTAATTTCCTCTTTGTGCTGACAAATTTTCAAAGTTCTTAGTGTGTCTGCGAAGGGGTGACGATCCCTATGTTTCAATTTAATTTGGTCTCCCATTTCTTCCAGAAATGAGTCTTTAAATTTAGGTATATCAAGTGTGTCTCTCTCCAATTCAATCCATTGTGGGTCTTTTGCTGATTTGAACCACATTTTAGCACCCCTAAGAATTGAGGCCCAGTAATAAGCTCTAAAGCTGGGTAAACTTAGTCCACCACAGTCTGTAGGCATAAATAGAATAGACCTTCTAATGTGTGGTTTCTTTTTTCTCCAAATTATGTTAAAGATTATTTTATTAAGGACATTAAAGAATTCATTGGGGACTCTTATGGGTTATATATAACAACTTGGGGAGAATGAACATTTTTATTAAATTTATTTTTCCCATGCAGGAACATTGGAGGGAGGACCACGCACCACTCAGTTTTTTGCAAACGTCCAATAAGGGTAAGTAGTTGCTCTGGTATAATGAAGATTTTTTGCTACATTGATCCCTAAGTATTTTATTTGCTCGTTATTTATTTGAAATGGGGTGATCTCCAAAATGTCTTGTTTAGGTATACTTTGCGTGTTCTTGAGGAACATTTGGGATTTTGATTTTATATCCAGAGACTTGACTGAAATCCTCCAGACACTTTATTAATCTGGGTATAGATTGTTTGATATTGGCTAAGAACAGCATTGTATCATCAACATACATCGCGACTTTGACCGGCGGTTCCGCAAATTGCATCCCTTGAATCTCTTTGTCTAGTCGACTAGCCAGCGCCAGAGGCTCCAAGCCAATATTGAATAGTAAGGAGGACAAGGAGCACCCGTCTCGTCCCTCTTTGTAGGGTAAACACCTCTGTCTGTTCCCCATTTACTGTTAACCTGGAGTTGGGTGATTTATACATTATTTTAATCCATTCCAGAAATTTCCCTGTGATGCCCATATTGTTTAGCGTAGCGACTAAGAATGCTATTTCTAGGCGATCAAAAGCCTTGTCTTCAACTAATGAGGCAATAGCCGCTGCGGTCTTGTCATTTTGTATCTTAAATATGACATTTATCGCCTTCTTGACATTATCTATTCCCAGCCTTCCTTTTCTGCCAATTAGGTCTTTTATGCAGCATTGTAGTCTTGAGGCCATTATTTTGGTGAAGATTTTTAAGTTAGTGTTTAATAGCGATATTGGACTGTATCCTGAGCACTCCTCTAAACACTTTCCTGGTTTGGGGCATAATGTTATGTTGGCCTCATAGAAAGAGTCTCCTGTTTTCTTTTCCCTCAGGAAGGCATTGTAGACCTTAACTAGTCTGGGAGATAGAATTTGGTCATATATTTTATAAAATTCTGGCAAGTATCCATCCAGACCCGGGGCTTTATTATTAGGGAGGTCCTTAACTATCTCCGTAAACTTCTTCTAAGGTTATGTTAGCGTTTAAACTATCCCTTTGTTCTTGCTTGATTTTTGGTATGTTTAACTTTTTTAGGAATTCTTCTATGCGTTGTTTATCTGGTTGGGTACTCTGATACAATTCAGAATAGAATTGTACAAATCTCTTTCATTTCTTTGCCTTTAAGGTTTTTTTGACCTGTGTTGTCTCTTATACAAGTAATGCAGGCCTTGTCCCTTTTCTTTTTAACTAGCCATGCTAATGCCCGGTCCGGTTTATTGCCTTTTTCAAAAAAAGAATTGTTTTGTGCATCTTAATTTTTTTATTATTTTTTCCAATTCTAAAAAGTTTATCAATCCCTTAATTTCAGTAATTTGTTTACTCCTTTTTTTCTTCAGGTTACTTTTTTGTTTTTCATGTAAAGCCGCTAATTTTAGTTGCAATTCCTTTATTTCTCTCATCTGTTCCTTTTTTTTTAATAGGCTGCCACAGATATATATGATCCCTCGATGCTGGCCTTCATGGCTTCCCAGACTATCACCGGAGACATATCCGGCGTCTCATTTACAAAATATTCCTTTAAATCCTCCTGAATTTTCTCTTTAATTGTTGTGTCTAATAAAATACTTTTGTTTAATCTCCAATGATTGTATAGTTGCCTCTTTTTGATCTTGTCCTCCTGTATTTTAAGCCAAATAGCATTATGGTCACTGAATGTAGCCTATATTATCTTTGAATGGGCACACAGTTCAATCAATTCCCTGGGGATTAGTATATGGTCAATCAGTGGGTGAAAACAGACATGATGCTAACCACCCTTGGTGGTTATTTATGCATGTTGCAGGGCTGTATTGGTGCCCTATACAGCCCTGAAACATGCATAACCACCCACCAAGGGTGGTTAGCGTCATGTCTGTTTTCACCCAGTGAGTATGTTCTGTGCTTACTAGAACAGAATGAGCAATCCCTACTAATTGGGTTTTGAGTCCTCCAAGCACTGATCCAATCTGCTTCTTGAATTACCTATTATTTTCTTGTAGGGTTTTTTTAGTGGGGTGCTTGTGGACTTATCCAGTGGTGACATGGGTGCATTGAAATATCCACAAATAATTAGTCTTGCCTTCTCTCTTTAGGAGAGGGATAACTTTTAAAAAGTAGTTCAAAGTGTCTCTATTTGGGGCGTATATGGCAACTATTGTGTATGTCTTCCCTTCCATATCACCCGTAACCAGAAGGTATCGCTCCTCTGGATCTTTAATTTGTTTTTGCTTTTTGAAGTTTAATTCATTCGCAAAACCTATGAACACACCCGCCTTTTTGCAACTAGCATTTGAGAAATAAACGTTTTCATATTTTTTTATGTCTCAGTCTAACATTATCTTTACTTACTAAGTGTGTTTCCTGCCCTACTATTATATGTATTTTATTATGGATGGCAACTGCCATAGTTTACGTCTCTTAATGGGGCAGTTCAGTCCCTTAGTATTAATAGAGCTTATATTGAAGTTAGTCATAAGCCCATACCTTTAATTTTTTGTGTGTGTATCTTAAGTCTCTCGTGTCTTAGTGCTGTTTTTCCCTTTCGTTGAGCCTTTTGAAGCCCTTTTGCCAGTTTCACCGTGTTCCCATGCTTGAGCCATGCATCCCTTTCAGATACCACATCTGCATCCCGTTGAAAACAAACCAAATAACAAAAGAAAATTAGTCCCACCAAAAAGATAGACATCTCTAAGTAGAGAGGTGCCCCTAAATAGAGAGGGAGATATGGGTGTGTGTGCGTGGTACGCCTAGGTACGCACGTCTCGGACATTAGGCTGCCCACCACCCGAGGAAACAAATTCTAATTACCTTTAATATTTTACTTCCTTTTTCTTTCTCTTACACTCTCAGCCCTAATCACCTGCCATAAATTATAGCAAGCAGTAAACTCCTTGTCCATTAGCTACCCTCCTTACCCTTTTACATTGGTTCCTTTAACATTACAACTCCGTTAATTTAACTGTATACGTATATTAACTTTGAACTTGAAACCTTATTCCTGATAGATAGCATCTTATTAGATCAGTACAAACCCTCATTTGTGGTCCCACACCGCCATCTTGTAGCTTTAGTTATCTCTTTGGGGGCCCCAGATAGCCTGTCAGCGAACATGGCATTTGATTGTAATAAACAATTACATATTGCAATAAAACCATAAAAACTTACATCTGTTCTATACATAAGGAATTAACCTATTGTATCAGAATCCCTGGTATAAGCTCATTCTCTGGAGATGCTGCCCCAGTTTCAAATATAAGCTTCTGCCAAGCTGCACAGCTCCCACCATAGCTAATGTAGCTATATCTTGTTTGGCTCATAGGCTGGCTCAGTGCTCTGTGCGTGTCTCTGTGTGCACTTCAGTTATGAGCACTGCAAGTGCTCATAAAAGCAAAACTCTCCCCCACGTATGCCCCCACAGACTTTGGGGTGCCAATGACTGACACTTGTGCCACAGTGCCTCTGGCATCTGCTCCTCCTCTATTCTACCTACATCCTCCTGTTTTCTTCGCCCTCTTTGCAAGTGCTCCAAAAAGCAGATCTCTGCATCTACTAAAACCTTTATCATTTAAACAGCGACAAACCTGCAAGTGATTTAAGGAAATCTGCAACTTCTGTTAAAATCACAAAACTTAACTTGCTTTAACAATTGGGACCCTTTATCCGATCTTTCAGAAATTTGGCAGAGATGATTCCTTGGGTAAGGAGAACAACCTATTCAAACTGGATGGAAAACAAAGACGTGTGCAAACCATGAAACGATTAAATTGCTTATAAAATCAGGACCCTTTATCCAATCTTTCAGGAATTTGGCAGGGATGATCCCTTGCATGAGGGGAATATTGAGACCAAATTTCATCCACATTGGATGGCAAATGAAGATATTAAAGCTGGAAATCCATTTCCAATTAAAACCAATGGAAAACAAATGAAAATTCTCAAAAACCAAAACAAAAATTTTAAAAAGAAAAAAGAAAAATGAAATAGGACTCTGGTGCACATCCCTATTGTGTTCCCTCTCACCAACCGTAGTTAGGCCAATAAATATCATCAGAACTACTTTGCCTCCTTTTCTGAATGCAAAAAGTAGAGAAGCGTCCATCATGCACCTTTTTCTTCTTAAAATGGCTTCCCTCCCACTTCTCTCCTCTAGCCTCACTGTAGATTGAAAGTCGTGCTGGTCAGCTTCTTCTCTGCCGTGCGACACTAGCACACACCGCACTCTGAAGAGTAACTGGAGCACTGTTCCAGGCATAACAGTACAGCTGCATGAGGACAGAGTTCACTGGCTCAAGGGAGCCAGCCTACTGACCAGCCATTCTTATATACCATCTGCTGAAAGCCTGTATTGGTCTCTGGTTCCTTGATCTTTTCCAGATGGTTGTGAAGGAACTCTCGATTTGGAGAACAGACAGAAGAAGGCAAACCACCCAAAGATGAACTTGAAATGTAAGTTTGTTCAAAGAAGAGGGAAGACTCATTAAATTTGCACAAAATGAAACAAGGTTAAAATGAAGTTTATTAGTTTTTTTTGTATTTTTTAAAGCTTTTTAATATAAAACTGTTTGTGAAACAGCTATTTTATTCCCATGGCAGAGTGACCCCTGAAAGATGCACTAACCCCTTCTTAAGGCCTTAACAAGAAAATTCTTTTTTTTCCTTTTAAACCCAAATGTTTAAAAATTACACAATTTACAAAAACAAACAAACAAAAACAACCACTTAGCGTAAAACTGACCCTCCCCTTCCTTCCTTTGGGAAACAAAACAAAGAGAGAGGGTTAACTGGATTTTCCTGGTCAGCTTCACACACAGCGATTATGCCAACATTCAGCCTTCCTGTTCAGCACCCCATTTTGGTAGGCAAGCCAATGTCTTCCTCTAGCCTGTCTCTGAAAGAGCCAGCTTCTCGGAATGATCCAGGGGTATTCCAACAGCGCCAAGAATGGCAGAAATCCCCCCACCCCTTTTGGTATAGATATAATCATGTGTCTAAGCATCTGTATAGGTAGCTAGCAACAGCTACTCTTACTTCACAAGCCACACTACCTAGGAGTCTTCAGATGTTCTTCAGGCTTCCACTGTTAATAAAAATAAATAGTGTTTCTTGAAAAAGAAAAGAAAAATTATAAATCCCCTCCACATATACACAAATACCAACATCCCTTCCCCTGCAGCTGTCCAGTCCCTCCTCCCACCCTGCAGACAGTTTTGTCATGAAACAGTTTTGTTTTCTTTAAAACTTGAGTTCTTGCTCTGGACGTTGGGGTGAAGAGACAAACTTGATTAGGAGAGTTCATACCTCCATCCCACCCCCTTTCCAACAACAACAACAAGAGATACTCCAGAGGCCTCATACGGATTTTACATATACTGTAGCTTGAAGAAATTTAGAATTTTTGTGGGTTTTAAAAACTGAATTAAATGCATAAAAAGGGATAGCGCACCTTTCATTTAAAACAAAGTCTTTCATGACTAAAAAATAGATCTTTATATATATATATATATATATATATATTTTTATCCCTCCCTCTCTAATTCTCCCACCTGTTTCCTCTTTTTCCCTCCCCTCCCCATTGTCACTATGGAGATTGTGTCCATGGAAACAGCTGGTTCAGACTTCTCAGTCATAATCTGTGATGTCATCAAGTCTTAAGTGTGATGTAGGAATTTATGAAGGAAGTGCTGGCATTGGCAGGCACGTCAAGAGGGGGGGGCATGGCTGCACAGTGGGAGAGGTTCCATTCAGTCACGAACGTCCACCACTTTATCTCAACAGCCTAACCTGTGAAACAAAATGAAAGTAACAATGTTAGAAATTATTATAAATCCTAAGCTAGCTAATAAAAAGCCTAGCAAAGTTAACACCAAGACCTTAGAGCTTTTCCAAGCAGCCTGCCATGACAGTGCTGCCAAGAGCTCTTAGGTTTAGTTGAATAGACCTTGATCAAAAGTACAAGTGTGATAAACAGCCCCTAGGACTGCAATACATTTAGCTACAGCAGAGGCACAGCCAGCATAAGCTTTCCTACATCACCACCGCATCTCATCACCAATATGGAGAAAACAATTTTGGCCGCAGAAGGGGGAGTTCTGTCTCTCTGTACCCATTCACCTGTCTGGTGAAGTGGAGTCTAACCGGACCAGTTAGGATGATATTCTGTGATGGATGCCTGTCCACTAGGAAATAAGGCAGCACATTTCATACAGATCTCCGAACAACAAATTTCAGTCAACACCAAACTCTGGCTGTAATGAACTGGTGTTAACATGTTTGATATCCAGTTATCAGCTCTCAGTTCCCCCTACAAAGAGGCTAGGTTATGTTTTAATAACTGTCACACTTCAATTTGTTTCTTCCCCCCAGTAAGTGGAAACCTCCAGGAGCAAGATTAGTGCACAGGCTCAGGATGTCTTCATGCAAGGCCCCAGACTCAGGCCCCCAGCTGCATAAGCGGTGTTGGTGCTGAAGTTAGCTCATAACAGGAGCCAATGCCCCACAATAAATCCACATCACCCTTTCTTGGGCAAGCAAGGAAAACTAAGGTTTAAATTCCATATCTTACCCTTTGCTGTAACTCACAACCTACCCCCAATTTTGCTGAACACGTGCATTGCAGCTAACAGCAAAGGGGGTACAATCACAACCACAGCCTGTGTTGGCAGTCACAATTCCAGGACTTCTAACAGTCCAAGTATAAATACACAAAACAGCAGTCCTTCCAACAAGCAGCTTGCCAGTTTCCCAGGTAACGATGCCAGGCAAACAGACTTGAGGCAAGTATGTAAAACAATAAACTAAAATAACCAGAAGATTTGCCTCCTTCCCATGAAGGAAGGGAGGTTCCTAGAAATAATAGTAGCCCAGACAGCTGATCCTCTTTGGTATTCATTAATGTGCAACAGTGAGCCATTATGCAAATAGCAGCCAGGCTGTGCTCCTGCCTCAGGCTTCTGTACAACGGAGGCTTGCCCATGGTTGGAAACAATCCAGAACTCAGAGAAGGAGTAGGCATACACATGAAGAGAGAGTCCCTCCTAGTTCTTGGAAAAGATCCAGAGCACCAGGCTCACTTGCACACAATCACTCTTGAGGATTGGAAATGATCCAAAAGTGTAAGGGCAACTGGCTCAGAAAGAAAAACATTGCACGGAGACATTCCGCTGCCAGGCCTAGAACTGATCTACAGCGCTAGAGAGCAGGACTCCCATTACCGTGCTGAACTACTTGGCACAAAACCAACCCCCTGCCCCACAACAATAATAAACCCTAGATATTCCTCCAATTCTACCAGGCAATTTCACAGCATAGCTTCCGCCAACACCCACTATTTGCTGTACATTTAAAACGTAATTGTTAAATATTCACTTCCTTCATAAACCCCTTCACAACCACTCAGCTGGGGTGACAAGAAAGGTTTTAAGATCCAAGAAGCAAAGAGGGTTTGAAGAAGCGTGACAAGGAGTGGATAAACTAGTTCTAATTCGAGGAGGAAAGAAAAGTGAAAGAATCCCCATCACCAGCAGGATCACGGGAAAGGTAGAGACACAACCAGAGTTAGATAAGCAGTGGATTTGGATTGAGAGGCTACTGAAACAGGAAGAGAGCTGCACATGTTAAAATCTTAGTGGGGAATTTCCAGTTAATTTCTTACTGAAGGGAGTGGGGGAGGCATCTAAATCAGACCCCAGCATTGCAAAGCAAAATCTACCTCTGTGTAACAGAGTACAACACAATACAGTAACAGCTTATACAAAATGGAGAACATTCATTAGAGTGCAAAATGGAATAACGGAAATACTGTTTTGTTAAAACTAGTGACTTGGGCCAGGTTCACCACGATTGGCAAAACTCTTGAAGAATTTGCGACTAAATTACAGTTTGGGTGAAAGCCAGACGAAACGGCAGTTTCAAATAACCTAACATTAGAAAGCTTCACAGCTAAATTTGAACATGGAATCAAGACAGAAGTAGACAGGCTGTTGCTAAATTTTGTTGCTTTGCCCTGTATAATATTACTAAAATCTGGCCTTGCCTTACTGCTTCCACCACAAAAACCCCCTAGTTCTCATGCTCTAGTCAACTCTCACCTTGACTATTGCAACTTCCTCCCTTACTGGCCTACCTTGCTCTGATCTCGTCCCCCTCATCTCCATTGAACGCTCCATGATCAAAATCATCCACCTTGCCCATCACTTTGACCACATTCAGCTCCCTGCTCTACACTGGTTCTCTCTACATGAACACATTCAGCACAAGTTCCTGGTCTTCACCTTCAAGGCTCTTCATGGCCTTGCTCCCCCATATCTCTCTGCTCTTGTATCCCGCCACATTCCAGCCTGGGAGCTTCACTCCTCCTCTGCTCCCACCCTTGCCTGCTCCCGACCTCCTTGCTCCTCTAAATGTCTTCGCTCCTTCTCCCTTGCAGCCCCTCATGCCTGAACTCCCTCCCTGGATACATTTACTCTGCTCCCTCTCTCCCAACTTTCAAATCCCTCCTGAAAACCTACCTCTTCTGTCAGGCTTTCCCTAGCTTATCATGAGTGAAATTATGTCCTCTTCCCAGTCACTCAGAATACAGTTCCCTGTAACCAGAACACTAAGACCACTTTCAGACATGCCCCCTGCACATATTTGGGCTGCAGGGGGGAGGGGGAGAAGTGCAGCTGTCTTCCTGTTTCAGTAGCCTCTCAATCCAAATCCACTGCTTATCTAACTCTGGTTGTGTTTCTACCTTTCCCGTGATCTTGCTGGTGATGGGGATTCTTTCACTTTTCTTTCCTCCTCGAACAAGGATTGGCCGATCTGAAATCCCACCCCCCGGCGTGGCTTTGCCAGCTAAGATGCAAAGGGACCCAGAGCAGGAAATCGAGCTCCGTATCCCTGCACATCTCTGCCAGCAAATCTGTGCCCGGGGAGGAGGCCTTTCAGACCAGCCGATCCCCGTGCATATCCTGGCTGTGCATTTCCCCCAGCAGCCCAAATATGCGTGGGGGGGGCATGTCTGAATGTGGCCTAAGTGAAGCACGTGCACCTGCAACTTCTCAAACTCATTAATGTGTTCTTGTCTCTCCCGATGTTCGCCTCTCCCTTGTCTCTTAGATTGTATGCCCTTTGGGGGTAGGGAATAGTCTCTATTGATTGTACCATGCTAGGTACACCACTGGAGCATTAACAACAACAGGTAGGACCTTGGAGACCTGCCACAAACTTGGACCTTATTGTTCTAGGCACTGCACAAACAGAACAGAAAGACCATTCCTGCCCCCCAAAAGACAACAAACAGACCAGAAGTAAACAATTAAACAATACTGACTAGTAACTGACAAGGCAGAGGTCTCAGCATACCAACTGCCTAGCCATCATCAGATGTTACGTTATTACAGACATCAGCATTTAGAAGAATTATAAGATTCTGAGTAACAGGGATGGTAATGAACACTGGGGTTTTACTGTGGAGTAACTTGATTATTCTTTCCTGTTCTGTGGAAACATGAGGCAACTTCCCAACTGGAGTACCCTCGGGAACTTGGCCCTTAGTCATATTTGGAATTTACCAGAAATTCCATTTCCTGGTTCTAAATTTTCAAGTGTCAAACTTCAAAGTACCTGGAAAATTTCACAAACCTCAATCAAGTAATGGAGGCATCATTATGCACATGTCTAGTGTGATTCTGTACTTCTGATCTCACCCCCTCTACTTATCAGATGATAGCAGAGATGAAGGCTTTCTGTTACTAATCTCAAATTTAGGGAAAATGCAATGGGGAGCTTACCAAACACACAACTAAGCATTCCCCCATCCTAAAGAGATAAATTAGTGTTAGCAGGTTGAGGGCAACATACATACCATCTTTTCAGGTCATGGTGACTCGTGAGTGACCCAAAACTCAATAACTCAGTTCCAGTTTCTACTGTTTTGGTTTTCCCTATTGTCAGGAATCATTGTTTCCCTAGGGAAACAAATTCTCCATTGAGCAGGGAGCTGAAAATTGCTTAAAATAGCTTACAAAGTGCCCCTTTTCCTCCCCAGAATGTATCTGAACTGTTAATTTGCATGCAACAGGCTAGCATCAGCTCTAATTTGCATGCAAGCACAAAAAGTCCCTTGCGTTCAAATTAACAGTTCAGATACATGCTGGGGAGGAAAAGGGGCACTTTGTAAGCTATTTTAAGCAATTTTCAGTTCCCTGGACAACAGAGAATTTGTTTCCCTGGGGAAACAAGGGTTCCTAACAATAGGAAAAGAAAATACTAAAAACTGGAACAAAGTTATTGAACAGGGATTCAAGACACTGGTTTTCTAGTCTCAATTCTGTCAGTGACTCACTATGGGACTTTGGAAAGTCCCTTGGCTTCTCTGAGGGTGCTTTCAGATGTGATGGTAGCGTGGATTAATCCAGGTTCCATCATCATGTTTGATGTTACCACAGTCTGACTCCTGACCATGGTGGCCTGGGCTGTCACTTGGGGAAATCCCGAAGCGACATCCCAGGCTAAGCTCCACCATACTCAGGAGCCAACTGGCAGACTCAGAGTAAAGTCGACTATCACATATGATTACTTACTGCGGTCCACAGTGGTGGTGGGGAACGGGTACCATGGCTGTTTGTCAGCCCAGGTGGGGTGGGTCTTGCATGCAGCGCAGGGATGTGCAGACGCATGTCCGTACATCACCTTGCCCCCTCCCTGGCCTGGGACCCCACAGTGCTTCTTTGGGGGTCCAGCAGATCCTGGCCAGTGTGACAGCTGCCTCCACTGCCCTGAGAAGTCTGCGGTGGCAGCAGTGACGTGTAAAAGCACCCTAAGAATCGAATAATTCATCCGAAAAATGGGGATAGTAATGCTTTAAAATTTACTTGTGTGAAGTTCAGTAATATACTGTAATAATATCCTTTGGCAGCTAATATTATGTTCCCCCAAAACCCTGTTAGTTTCAACATTGATTAAAATAAAATGTAAGTACCTCCATGAGAACAGTCAAGAGTGTTTAGAACAGGTTTAGCACTTCTACACCAATGCAAGTTTCCTGCATACATCACCTTTGCTCTATTGGAAGGAACCAGCTTTAGGAGTGAAATGAGAATAATCTTTAACTTTGAGAATACAAAAGTGTACCACTTAGTGCAACTGGAGATTTGGGAACACCTGTTTTGCCAGGAAAATGATCTCATACCACAAACCCATTTCATTTAAGCCTCCCAAACACCATCAAATGATAATGTACCAAATGAAATGAAGCCTTTACAAAATTCTGCCAAGTTTCTACACGCATGCAGAGGGGTGGAGAAAAAAACATAAGCAGAGAAATCCAGTGGCAACAGTGGACAAGTTCCATCAGCAGTATTCAGCTACTCAACTTTGCCCCTTCCTAGCAAAACAAACAGAACTTCACAGCAATACAGAAAGGAAACCCAATACCTGAGGGGAAGGGAGAGCAAGAAGATAGGGAGACCCATGTTAAAACCTTTGCACAATGCTAACAGCACCCACTTTTTCCACACAAGTGGAGTATGCGGGAGGGGAACTGGAAAACCTCTTCTCAACTCACCTGTGCTTGCTTTTTATTTCCATTCCCAGGAGCACACTTCCCCCCTCACCCCCGCTCCGACTGCTCTGTGCTGAGATTGCCTTTCACCGTCTTGTTCTGCAAGGGGGGAAGAGAGCAAGGAGGGAAGGGCTAACAAACCAAGCCAAGAGGAGTAGAAACATGAGGGAAAGCAAGAGACAGTAGGTAGTGGGAAGTGGAAGCACATGGAGAGTGAGAGAGAGAGAAAGAAGAGTCAGTACTGGAATCAGGCACAGAGATTTTCAGACAGGAATTCCCCCATAACAAGAGTTGGTGTGTTGCAAAACTGGAGGACTTCATAAAGAGCAAAATTCATCATGAAAGTGGCAGCAAACCCCCAACAATGAAACCACTCAGAAGAAGGACTTGTACTCACTGCTTTTTCACCATTGGCGGCAATGGGGAAAATGCAATGAACATGGTTCTTGCTTAAAAAGCAGCTTGCGAAGTATTTTTTCAAGTTGGGCTTATCCTTTTTCCTGTTTCTTCATGGTATTTGCAGAAGGACACTGTTACTAGAACTTTCCCCCTGATGTTTTATAACACAAATGGCAAACTTGTCTGGCTCATCTTTTTGGAGGAACTACTATATGTTTTTTTAAAGAAACTTAGTTCATATCTCCAAAGGAATGGAATATTACAGGTTAGCTAGCCTCCAACATAAAACAGTTGTCAAGAAAACCGAAGTGTTCTGGAAAGCATCTTAAATTCCTTTCCCCTCTCAGTTGCAAGAGCCAAGAGAGCAAAACTGAGCAGTCACTATTTAACTCATCCTCCATTAATTCTAGAGGAATGGTTTTCAATTTTTTCCATACCAGGGTCACCTTTGACAGACCAGAATCTGCCCTGGTCCTTCAGCAGGGATTCCCACTTCCATTTAGCAACCCCTAAAATGTTGGCTGAAAACCTAAGTAATTTTCTGCTCCTAAAGGGAACCGTTCACTCAGTGCAAGCCAATGATAGTCAGCAAACATTCAGTCAGGGCAGAGCCACAATGAGCAAGAACAATCCTTGCATTTTTTCTGAGTTCAGGTAAGCGACTCAAAACTTGCCACAGAAAAATTAACGAATTTCAGTATGGAAAGGAATGGATGACATCGAGCACACAAATAATGAAAAGTCCGACTACACTGCTAGAAGTCTATAGTTTTTATTTTTGTCAAACATCTTTTTACCTTCCCTGGGTCAGCTTTGCACTGCTAAACCTTCTCAGTGAACGGAATGATGTTTCCAAATGGCCTGGAGCGCAACAGATTGAATTCTAGCCAACCCAGCTGCAAAAATGGATGGTAGGAAAGCAGCTTTGAAGACTCCCTCCCTTGCCAGGGCTGGATCCAGAATACCGTAGACCATTCAACCACACAGGGCCGCATGCGGCGGTGGTGGTCAGGGGGGCACAAATAAACTTGAGATGACAACATGAGTGCAAGAAACATGGCCATAAAGCATGGGCTCATAGGGCCTCAACTGCAAGGAGCTATAACCTATGGATGGTGGTGGCGATTCCAGAGGGGGCCCCTCACCACATGGGGCCAATGAATAAACTAGAACTAAGAGCATATGCATAACATATAGGTTCACAGGGGATGCAACCTAGGGAGCCCTGGTCCCTGAAGGGAATGTTATACAATGGACAGGAAAGTAAGCTCTCATGAACTAAGCCTTCCTGCCCAATAGTAGACAGATGTTAAACACCGGGCAGAAAAGGTCTGTATTTTCACCCAACTAGACTGAGAAATAGAACGTGTTCTGAACTCTACCAAACAGCTGTTCCTGAGCAACTGCAGCTGTCTCATGAAACCCACAGGCAACCATCTCAGTGGTCAGGGGGATGCTGCGACTTCAACTGGAAGCAGTACCTCCCAGTGTAGCATTAGCAAGTTTGGAGGCACAAGGTGTAGTCATTATTGCTCCAATTCTCTGAGGCGTGGCAGCGTTAGGACATCATCAAGTACGATGCTTGGAAGACGTCTGCTATTTATAGTATTGCCAGTTGTCTGCTATAGTAAACACAAGTTTCTGCTTGAAGAATTCTTGGTTTTTTGTGATGATGGACTGCTGGTCTTCAAAAGTCTCAGAACTCCCAGTTCCCTATTTTCAATGACTATACACAAGAAAAAGTTCTCTCAGACCTCCTTTATACCTCACATAAAGCAACAATAAAGAGCACAAGCTTTTCTCATTTACCTTTAAATAATGCCACCTGTAGAAATGCAAGAGGCCAGTAGTTTGTCATTCTAGTCCAAGGCACAGAAGACCAGACCTATTAACGTCCCTAAACGACAAATGAATTCTTTGAAGCCCTCTTACTGCTGGTGCTAGCAAGAAAAATGTAATTTCTAAGCAGTGCTATTTACATTCTTCACGCAAGTTTAATAGATTCCTACCGTCCAGCAGAAGACACAAACTTCCTAACATTTTTGGTCATCTTGCTATACAGTAAGAGACAATCGCTCCACTTTGTTTCACAGACTGATGCTAACAATACTGAAAACATGCAGAGGGTAAAGAATGAACTGGCCTACTGTGTTCCACCTCACCTGGCAACTACTGTTGACAAGTTGCTTCCAACTTTTAAAGGTCCCCAGCAACATTCCTTTTATGTGCAGAAAAAGTGTGTGTATGTGCACACGTTCGGAATCTATTTACACACATGCACAAAACCATTCTGCCTCAACTTTGCAAAAGCGTAATTCATTAGGGATGTGTGAATGCGGTTTGGAGGTTTGGTCCGAACTCGGTGTTTTCGGCCCGTTCACAAACACCCCGAATCCGAACCGACCTCCGCCCGAACTGACCAAACAAAGTTCGAGTTCCGAACGCGTTTGGGAGGGGGGCAGGGTGGAACCCGGTTTTCCCTTCCCCTCCAGGCTACGTGGGTGGAAGGGGTGCCGGGGAGCACACACACACACTCAGCCTGGCCTTTTTTTTTTTTTTTTTTTTAAAACCCCCTCCCCAGGGATCACCCTACCGGAGCTCTGGCCCTGGGTTCGGCGGCAGCAGCAGAACTTCAGGCCGCTACTAGGAAGGCCTAGTAGCGGCCTGAAGCGCTCTGGAGCACTGCCGCCGTTGGACCCTCCGCCGTTGCTGCCGCCGCTGCCAAGCCCGGACCCCAACCTACCTGGTGGTGCTGGGGCCCTGGCCCTGGGTCCGGCAGCGGGTCCGGCGTGCTTCAGACCGCTACTACGCCTTTCGGTTTGACCCGGAAGGCCTAGTAGTGGCCTGAAGCACTCCGGAGCGCTGCTGCCGCCGGACCCAGGGCCGGAGTCTCAACACCAACATTTATATAGCGCCAGTCGTGTGACCTGGTGCTGTACAGAACATAGAATTAGATGCGGTCCTTGACTGTGGTTTACAATCTAAAAAACAAAGGGGGGGAGACAGGGAGAGGGGACAGTGGGAGAGACAGGGGAGAAGACAAACAAACATTCAAGCGGATGTGAAGTCTCAGGTGCATATACTTGGCTTGGTTACAAAGAGGTTGGTAGCAGCAGTCAGCAGAGGAGGGCAGACAGTAAGTGTACGGGGAAAGACTAGCAGGCATTGGGAAAGGCAGCGAGGAAAAGGTGGGTCTTGAGGAGGGATTTGAAGGAGCGGAGGGAGGAGGCAAGGCGGATGTGGGCAGGGAGGGAGTTCCAGGCATGGGGGGCAGCAAGGGAGATGGGTCGAAGGCGGTTAGGTGAGCAGGAGAAACGGGGGAGAGTGAGGGAGGGGACAAAGGAAGAGCGGAGAGCGCGTGCAGGAGTGCGTAGGGAAATTAGGTCCAAGAGGTAAGGGGGAGCTTGGTCGTGGAGCAATTTGAACGTGAAAACCAGGAGTTTAAACAGGATACGTTCAGGAAGGGGGAGCCAGTGAAGGGAGAGGAGAGGCTGCACATGGTCAAAGCGACAGGCAGAGTGAATGACCTTGGCGGCGGAGTTTTGGATTGCGATAAGGGGGGACAGGTGAGAGCGAGGGAGGCCAGCAAGTAGGAGGTTGCAGTAGTCGAGGCGAGAGATAACCATGGCATGAACAAGGATTTTGGCCGAGGAGATGGAGAGGGGGCGATCCCTGGGGTGAGGGTGTTTAAAAAAAAAAAAGTTCCCCAGGCTCAGCAGGGTGGCTGGGTGGGAGGTGCCCCCCGGTGCCCTTTCCACCCGCGCAGCCTGGAAGGGGGGGGGGACCACACACCCCACCCCCGAACGGGCCGAACCGGACGGTTTCAGGTTCAGCCGAACCCTGAGCCCCCGGGGGTTTGCACATCCCTATAATTCATACATACTGAGGCAAATTTAAAATAGTCCACGCCCAACATTTAAGACTCTTCTGAACTCCCCTCAGATATTTAAGCAGCAGCGAACTGAAAAATGAAATCTACCATATACACATAACCAAGACGTGACTGCTGGACCTTCAAACTTCCTTTTCAAAACTATCACCTGAACCACAGCGTGTTAAATGAGATGACAGACCACTCAAGTTTGGGTTCAGTCTGTGCAGCCCCCATTCACATGTTTATCATATGGAACCTAATAAATGGGCAGCCCCTGTGTGTATTTCTTGTATGGTTGGGCAGCCCCCAATCATAGGTTTAGCAGGACAAACCTAATACATGGGGCAGGCATTTTTCCCTGCTGCGCTCTGCCCACCAACCCTCTCTTCCCAGTATCCTGCCCTGTCATAGGACTCTCAGCCATGGTGAACTATGGGAACAAGCAGCTGCACCAGCTGTTTCTGCAGGAGGCAGCCCAGTTTCTGCTATCCCCACCCAACCATGGAAGTGTATACATGGGTTAACACGTGCCAGCATTTGGTGGCTGAAAGTAACCTTTTGCTATGTGCATAATGTTTTTTTGAGCAAATCCCATACTTTTGAGTGCTTACAGTGAAAATTGAAAGCAAAAGTAAAAATTCAATGCAAAAGCAATCAGCCTTTGCATGTTCCCAACCCAGTGTCTTGCATCCACAACTCAGCACAGTTCGCAGGCAGGTAGCAGCAGTTTTATTGTGGTCTCACCCCGTTGGGCTGGAAATCCCTCCTGGTTTACATGAAACCCCTAAGCATGAACCTCTTGTACCCCCCTTCTCCAGCATCACCATACAGCTGGGGTGGAAAACATCCCCGCTTGCCAGGGCGCTCTGCACTTCTCTACTTGTCCAAAGCTTGTTTAGGGCAAGTAGTTTTCCATCAGTGGGTTCACATTCCCTGTACCCCAAGCCACTTGTTTCCCCCCAAAAAATTCAGCTCCACTATCCAATGGTGAGATTTCTGTTGGCGCTGTGGATATCCCCTCACTGTCATCAGGATAGTGATGAGGAAGAAACTGCAGGGAAGGTCCAACCTCCACTTGCAACTTCCTCACTTTTGTCTGTGCAAAAATGTCCAGAAAAGTCTCACTCCCATCCCACTCCCTCTACTCATCCGGGGCTTTCATTCTTCCATGCTGCTGAACTTTGAACTGCAGCAGGGCTGGGCAGTGTCTGCAGTGTCATACGTGGAACCTCACTGTGTGCAGTGCTAGCCTATGAGCACATAGCCAGCCTTGCAGGATGAATTTGACAGTTCTCTCTGCACATCAGGCCTCACCAAAATGTCAGCAAAGGCCAGAGTATCTATCACCCTAACTTCTCTGGGCCCTGGGCCCCAGGTGGCCACAGCCTCCACAGACAAAAAACAAAGCCATTGAGCTTTCCCTGTCAAGCATTCCGGAGCAATAATAAATAAATAATAATAATAATAATAATAATAATAATAAATGTATTGTGTGACAAAAAAAGTCATTACAATTAGTACAATTGGTACATTAAATAAATACAATACAAACTTGTCAGGTTCAAAATTGAGCCAAAGTAAAACTTACTTCCATAAATGGACATACTTTCATTCGGGGTGGGGCTCCTGAAACACAGTCCCTTGACTTGCCTATGAAGAATAGAACAAACCTATTCCCCAATAGCTATTACTTATTAAAATTCTTTAAATATCATTAATCTACCCAACCGGGGGTTACTGGCCATCTCCATCGGCCCCCCTGGCTAGGCAAGGAATTTGTACTGAATACTGCCTTGCCCTTCCCCGGGGCTTGTGGCATCCACACTTGCCCCCTAAATTGCCTGCTCCCCCTCGGGCTCATCATACACTGCCCCTCTCTGGGCTACCCTCTCCAGAACCCTCTGCCTCATTGCCAACGCCCTTTTAGCAAATTCGGCTACTCGTCTTGTTGCTATCGTATCCCGGGGGCACAACAGGAACCTCATTAAGTTATAATCCCATCCCTTCTTGAGATCCTCTAGATATCTAGTTCTCAATCTGGCAAAGAAGGGGCATTGAAATAGAATATGCGCTACTGTGTCCGGAATCCCCTAGTCGCAAAGTACACAGGATCTCATATCCCGGGGCACGCCCTTAAACCTCCCCTCCAAATAAGAGGAGGGGAAGGAGTTACAGCACAGTCTAGTGAAGGCAACTCTCCTAGCCGAATCCCTCCAGGTGAATAGATAACTCAATCCCCGTTGGGCCGAGGATAACGGAATGTACTCCGGGGCCACTCGCTGTCTCTCCAGTAGTGCTTTTTCAGTTTGTAATGTCTGGTCTGTCAGCCGGTTCCAGACCAATCTCATAAATAAATCTGGTCCTGTATTAAACAGGACCATCCGTGAAAATTCTCTCAATTTCATATTCTACCGCAGAGATCCAGGGGTCTAAAAGTCCCGCCTCCCGGGCCATCCCCAACAGAGAATTCTCCTTTTCAGGGATCAGCAGTACTTTCACCCAAAATTTGGAAAGAAGTTGTAGCATTACCGAGCGAACCGGCAGAGTNAAAATCTGGAAAGAAGTTGTAGCATTACCGAGCGAACCGGCAGAGTGCCGGTTTCTGCACGTAGCAACACTTGTGGGGAACCTCTTGGCAAACCCAGTATGGATGCCAGAAAACTATTTTGTATTTTTTCCAGCCTTTCCAAAAATTCTAAGGCCCAAATGGGAGCCGCATATAGGGCCTGATTTAGGACTTTCGACCCAAATAGCCTCAAGGCTGGCTTAATCAATTTGCCCCCATTGCCAAAATAGAATTTTAATATTGCCACAGCTGATTTCTTAGCCTGATCTTTCACCACTTCCAAGTGGGCCTTCCAGGATGGAGAAGAGGAGAATGTAACCCCTAGATATTTAAAGGAATGGACCTGGGCTATACAGTTATCCCCTATATTCCAGGAGTGTACCAAGTGACTTTTCCGCGGTCCCAACACTAAAATTTTGGTTTTGGCGTAGTTAATTCTTAATTTTTCCTGATGACAAAACTCTCCAAATCTGTGGAGCAATCTCTTGAGCCCCACCCTTGTTTAGGATAACAACACTGTGTCATCCGCGTAGAGAGTCACTGGCAACCTTCTTTGCCCTACTGATGGTGCATGGGCGTCCACCTCCTTCATATAGTACACAACCTTGTTTAGGAACAGGTTAAACAGGGCTGGTGCTAACAGGCAGCCCTGCCTAACCCCCGGTTCCACCGGTATTGTCCCGAAGAGTTCTCTTCAGCTACCATACCTCACCTGCATAGTGTTCTCCATGTGCATCTTCATTATCAAAAATAATAATCTTGGATCAATTGAGGAGGCCCTCAACCCAGCCCACAGACGCTCTCTGCAGACTGAGTTGAAGGTCTTCTCAAGATCCACGAAGCACAGATAAAGCCTCCCCTGCCGACCTGTCAGTTTCTTAATTAAAGATGACAGCAACAAAATATAGTCCATTGTGGCCTTGCCCTGGCAAAACCCAGCCTGTTCTGGCTCAATTGCACCCGACTCCTCGATCCATTTAGTCTATCCAGTAAATATCTAGCATAGATTTTCCCGATAACACTGAGTAAACTTATCGGGTGGTAGTTACTCGGAGCTGACGGATCTCCTTTTTTAAATATGGGTATCAGTGTACTTCTGAGCCAGGAGTCGGGGAACACCCCTGAGTCGTTTATAGCTGTGAATAGTGGAGCCAAGAGCTTGGCCCACCACTCAGGGTGGGCCTTAATTATGTCTGCCGATACATGGTCCGGACCTGGAGACGTCCCTATTTTAAGTGAAGATATTAGAGATCTTACTACCTCCTCTGTAACGGGTGGCCAGCTCGGGAACCCACTGCTTAAGCTTAATTGAATGGATTTAGGAATTACCTCCTCTCGGGAGAACAAACGGGAGTAGAACTGTTCCCATTCCTTCATAGGGATTGCCTGTAAATTTGATGATTTTGGATCATCCTCCAAAATTTGGAGCCGTCCTTCATTTCAGCGGTGAGCTGCAGTTCTGCCCATTGAGCTTGTTGGAACTTCAGTTTTTTTTTCCCCTTAACCGCCACCTATAATTTTTACGGCGCACCTGTAGTTGTAACCGGATCTCAGGCGAGGGTTAAATCCTCAACATTCTCATTAGCTGCCTGAGGGCAGCCCTAGCTGTCCTACATTCGGCATCAAACCAGGACTTCCCTGACATCTGCCTAGCCTGTCCCTCCTTCACAGTTTCCCTAATCGTCAGATGTCCAAGGTACTAATCAGTTCATTGTACCGATCCACAATCCCCAGATCCAGCAACTCCTGATCCTCTAACAAAAAAGCCGCCACTGGGTTGGCAATAAACTCCTCAAATGCCTCAAGAAGGGCCTTGGGGCACTTAACTCTGACCATTGATTTCTCATACTGATCCTGGACATGGTCCTGCAATTGATGGGTGGTGGCTTCCTCCCCTAATGTTAATTCTAGCAAAATAGGAAGATGATAGGTGTCGGGTCTCAGAATAATCTGCATGTCCAGAATACAGCTAAACGCCGTCCGAGAGATCAAAAAATAATCAATCAAGCTGGACCCGTTATGTGTATGAAAGGTAAAATTACCTTGCCTGTCCCCTCTGGCTCGCCCATTCACAATTACTAAGTCCAAGGTTTTTATAAAGTTCAGCATGACCCCACTTCTGGGTCCCACTACCACATCTAATGAGTTGCGGGGGGGGGCAGGGGAGAATTACATAAGGATTCCTCCGAGGATACTGCCGGAGACCGAGCCTCCAGACTCCCCAACCTAGTGTTAAAGTCCCCTGCTATCAGCAGCTCCGCCTGTGGGTAATCACTCATTGCCACAATGATTACCATGTACATTTCTGTCCAGATCTCTTCGTAGTAGTAGGCCGAATTTGCGGGAGGGATATACACGTTCCCCAAGAGCAACTCTGTCTCCCTCGGACCCTTAACGTGTAATAGCATAAAGTTGGATTTATATGTTCCCAAGATCCTCACAGCATACCCCATTTTCTGGGCTACAAAAGTAACCAGCCCCCCACTAGGCCTACCTCCTCTGGTGGAGCACGTAGCCACCACACCATACTTATTGAAACCAGGCAGTTCCATAGATTCCAGTGGGCCCGTTACCCATGTCTCTTGAAGCATAAGAATATCGAATTCCCCCCAAAAGGGGGGGGAAATCCTCCTCGACACACCGTGCCCACCACTCGGCTAAGTTCCATGATAGCCCCGTCCTCTTGTTCCCCTTGTTGTCCCTACGCAAGTCACAGTCCTTTTCCCGTTCTCCTATCTTATCATCCCCAAAGCTATCCACTAAACTAGGACAACTTCCTCTGATCTTTGGCTTTTTTCCTGTCCTTGAAGGAAAAAACCCCCGGGAGAATCCTGCCACTTTCTGATTGTAAAGTATAGCTGGCAGCCACTGTCCCACTTGTAGAGGATTCAAGCCCTCTAGTTACCCGACCCCCATCCCCTAGCCCAGGCGGGGCCGAGATTTGGGCTTCACATATACCTTCTGGGTGAGCTGACTCAGGGTGATTTCAGACGTTACGAGATCACGGTGAACCACACTGAACCCCCCCGCGGGGCCAAAGGGCCCGGAACGTCTGAACGGCGTGCGCCAGATGTTCATCACGCTCAATACCCACATGGGGTCAGGTTCAACCACACTTCCCGGGCTAGCCGGGGGAAGGTCTCGGGAAGCGTGGTCAAACCAACCCCCACAGGGAAACAAGCAAAAGTAACGTCTGGACGCCAATCCCCCAGCGGAACCAAAAAAACCGAGCCCCGGCCGGGGACGAGGCACGCAGCGTCGCTGCCAGGCAACCGGCACCAACACAAACACCGGAGGGAGATTTAAAGCGAGAGCAGCAGCAAGCAAGCGTGGCGGGATGGAGCGAGGAGGGAAGCGGAAGAGACCGGAGGCACGAGCAGCGACAGCGGCGGCACAGGAGGCGGAGCACGTGCAGCCAGGCCCAGCGATGCAGGCGGAGGGGGCACAGGTGCAGGAAGGGGGCACACGGGAGCACCCCACCAGGGAGGCGCCCCGGGAACACCAACCGCAGCTGCAGCCGGGTCGCGCCGCCCCGGGGACAGCGGCCGGAACAGGCCCACAGGAGGCACCCAGGAAACGGGTAAGGGCACCCACTGGGAGGGGAACAGGGGGCACAGGGGAACCCCCTGTGGAGGGGGCCGGGGGGGACCCCGGGCGGAAGGCAGGGGGGCAGGGGGACCCCGGGCGGAGGGCAGGGGGGCAGGGGGCCCCCAAGAGGGCCCACACCCTCACCCAGCAACCAACCACCCCCCTTCCCCCCCCCCAGACACGAAAGTCGGCCCGGGCGGACGAGCCCCAGGAGGAGGTGGAGGAGGAGCACAGGCAGGTGCAGCAGGAGCTGCACCGGGAGGAGGAACAGCAGGGGCCCAGCCGGAGGAAGGCCTATCACAGAGGGGGACAGTGGGGCCTCCAGGAGACCCGGGACTTCATACGGATCTGGGGGACCCTTGAATACCAGGTGGAGCTCGCAATCAACCAGCGAAACGAGCATGTCTACCGGGACATCGTGCGCGACATGGAGGCGGCGGGGCACGAGCGCACTGTGAACCAGTGTCGCTCCAAGGCCAAGGAGCTCAAGAGGGGGTACAAGGCCCTGAAGGACAATAACAGCCGCTCCGGCCACGGGGCCCGCACCGCCCCCTACTACGATGCCCTGGACCGCATCCTTCACATGAAGGGGTCCATCGTTGCCCCACGCCTGGTGGGCAGCGCTGTGGTCCAGGGCAGGGAGCGGGCCGAGGTACCCCCTCCCCTCGCCGCCCGCCCGGTAGACACGAGCTCCGGGGACCCCCACCCCCAGGAGGACCACCCGGGACCCGCGGAGGCCCCAAGGCCCCCCCCCAGCAGCAGCCCGGAGACATCGCAACGCCGGGCCGGCCAGGCGGAGTCGGAGGTCGGCACCCTCACCACCCACAGCCAGTGGTCCCAGGGGGAGCAATCCCAGGGTGAGGCGCCGGCCTCCGAAGGCTCGGAGACGGACATAGAGGGTAAGCGGGCCCCCAGGGCAGGGGGGGGGCAGGACCAGGGGCCTGGTGGCAGGGGTGGGGGCCCTGCTGCAGGGGCCACAACCAGCCCCCTTCACCCACTCCCCCCCTCTCCCGCCCGCAGGACATGGGGAGCCCCAGGACCGGGCCAGCGAGACGGTGCAGGCCCCCGCGGAGGGCACAGGAGAGCAGGTGCCGGACCCAGGTAAGGCGGGAGGGCTTGGATTGCGGGAGGGCCCCCCGTGCGCCAGCCCAGGGGGGCCTCTGGCCTCAGTGGGGGAGGGGGGGCAGGGGGCCCCGGGACCCGACCCCGCTAGGGGACAGGGCCCTGCACTGACCCACCCGCCCATTTCCACAGGGCAGCCCCCGCGCGCGCCGCCTCCGCCGGCCGCAGCCCCAGCCCAGCGGATGCGGGAGTACCGGGCGCGGGTCCGCAGGCGCAGGGAGGACCAAGCGGAGGACATCGTCCGCAGGGCGGAGGAACAGGGGGAGCGCATGATCGCCTCCGTGGACCGCATGGAGGCGGCCATAGAGCGGTCCATGGAGAAGGCCCTGGAGACAGACCGCCGGCTGGAGGCGGAGGTGCGCCTGGAGCGGAGGCGGGAGCGCCGGGAGCACCAGCGGCAGCAGGGGCTGCTCAGGGGCCTCCGGCAGGACATACAGGGCATGGTGCGGGAGCACAGTGCAAAGATGGACAGGTCCCACGACATTGGGACCTCCCTGCTCCTGCATGCGGGCACCATGTGTGCCTACGTGATGGCCGGCGCACCTCCGGGCGCCCTGCCCGCCCAGGTCCCCATGCCGGGCCCCTCGGCGCCCCCGGGCCCAGCCCTGCCGCCCCTGGCGCCCCCCCGGCCCCAGGGCCCTCGCATGCGCCTCCCAGTGCCCCCGGGCCTCCGGAGGGTCCAGCCCCCCCGGGGCGCGACCGGGGCACCGGGCACAGCTGCCCATCCGCCGCCCGGCCCCCTGCCGGGGCCGGGACCGGCCCAGGACACGGCAGGGGACACGGACAGTGGGGGGGAGGGGAGCTCCCAGAGCTCGGTGGGCCCAAGCGGCCGCACGAGGGGTCGGCCCAGGAAACGCGGGGGGATGGTGGGAAGGGGGGGGAGGGGGAGGGCCACATGAGGGCGGGTGGTGGACGGGGTCACGGGCACGGGGGTGGGGAGGGGGCACAGGGTGATTGTGTGCACTGTGTGGGCAATAAAGTGTTGTAAAGAGACAGTTGTCCCCGGCCCGTTTGTGGGGGGGACAGGGCTGTGGGACCGCGTGTACAGGGGCATGGGCACGGAACGGGGGGTGGGGCCCCCAGGGGCGGGAAGGCCCTCACAGCGGGCCCCCCCGGGCGATGTGGGTTGCAAGGGCGTTCCGGATCCTTTTGGCATACCGGTACTCCCGGGGGTTCCCTGCGTTCACGTACAGGGGAACAGGACCGGGGGGCCGGTGGGGCTCGGGGTACTCCAGGGCCGCCCCCTCGGTCTCGCACACATTGTGCAGAACGCAGCAGGCACCGATCACCAGGGCGGAGGTGGGGACGGTGAAGTCCAGGCGGCCAGCTATACTCCTCCAGCGCTGCTTCAGGGCCCCGAAGGCACGCTCCACCACGGTCCGGCTCGCACACAGGCGGGTATTGTATACCTGCTCCGCAGGGGTGCTCGGGACAGGGTAGACCTTCATCAGCCAGCGGGTCAGGGGGTAGGCGGGGTCCCCCAGGATGCAGGGGGGCATGGGAACACCCTCGATCCACCTCATGCCCATGTCCGCGAAGTCCCCCCGGTACATGCGGGCATAGAAGGGGGAGATGGTCATGATCCTGGCGTCGTGACTCCGGCCGGAGTTGCCCGTGTAGATGTCTATGAAGCGGGCCCGGTGGTCCACCACCCCCTGCAGGTGCAGGGAGTAGTATCCGTGCCGGTTCACATACTCCAGGGCCTCCCCCGCGGCCGGGCGCAGGATCTCGATGTGTGTGCCGTCCACGGCTCCGATGCAGTTCGGGAAGCCCCCGGCCGCGAAGCCAGCCATCACAGCGCCCTGGTCCAGGAGCTGGATGGTCCTGTCGAGGAGCACGCCCTCCACAGCCTCGCACACATCCCGCACGATGCAGGCGACCGTGCTGAGCCCCACCCCGAAGTGCTGGGACACGGAGCGGCAGGAGTCGGGCGTTGCGAGGGCCCAGACCCCTATGGCCACCCGCTGGACCATGGGGATGGGCTCCCGCATGGAGGTGTGCTGCCGCTCCAGCCAGGGCGTGAGGAGCTCCGCTAGGCGCAGCAGGGTGGCCTTGCCCATCCGGAAGTGGGACCCCCACTCGGCCTCCCCCCAGTGGGCCTGGGCCCGCTCCCACCAGGCCTGGGGCCGCTCCGTGACCCATAGGCTCCGCGCTATGGGCATAGCCAGCAGCGCTGCCCGGCGGAGGGTCTGCGTTGCCCAGCGGAACCGCCTCGCGGCCCCTCGGAGCGCAGCGGGCCGGGTGAGGCTCCGGCAGGCGGCCAGCCACGCCCCCCAGGCCCGGCGCCGAGCCCTGAGCCGGGCACGGACTCTCCTGCGGGCCTGCTGGCCCCGGAGGCGCACGCCAGCCCGCAGGGCCAGGACATAGCGCAGGCGGACGGCCAGGTGCACCCTCTCGGTCAGGAGGCACAGCTGCTCAGTGTGGTCACGGTGCCACTCAGCCGCGAGCGCGAGGAACATCCAGTTCCCACCTGCCCTATCGCGCTCCATGGTGCTGGGGCCCCGGTGGGGGCTGGGAGCGCTTATGGCGGCCCGGTGCTGGTGGCTCCGCCCGGGGGTCGGCCTCGCGGGCCTGCGCGCGCCCTGTGCCGGTGCGTTCCGGCTGCTCCCGCCCCCAGCACCCCGGGCCCCCTCCCCTCGCTGTTTGTAGCGGGATGGCCTTGAAGGTGCGATTAGGCAGACAGAGAGCTCGCTGTTGTTCTCTGCAGCTGTGCCGGGCCCGCACCCTACGCCTCGCTCTGTTGTGCTACAATGTTGCGGTGCGGGCCCGTGTTCCCTGTCCCGGGGGCCGGGCCGAGCCTCTCCCGGCCCTGGGCAGTCTGTGTGCCCTCCGGGCTCCGTGTCCCATTCCCTGTTGTGCTGGACCATGGCTGGCTGCCCATCCATGGGGCTCCCGCTGGCCGGCCCCCAAGGGGCCCCCCATATCTGGGCCTTCCGCGAGACCATGTCTCTGTGCGACCTGTGGCACACCCCTGCCGTGCAGCTGCTCCTGGCCGGGCCGGGGAGCCGTGCAGGTGCCTACGAGAGCCTGAGCTCCGGGCTCCGTTACTTTGGCCATGTGGTGAGCGCCCGTGATTGCCGGCTGCATGCGGAGGCCCTGGGGCTGGCTCGTTTCCCCGAGGGGCGCATCCCGGAGGTGCTGTGCGCCCATGTGCCCTGGAGCGCCTCGGAGACCGTGTCAGCGCTGGTGGTGTGTGGTCTGGGCGCCTACTCGGAGTGCCTGGCCGAGGGTGGCCCTGCCTTGGCCGTGACCTACTTCTCCTGTGTTCACGGGGCCCGTGGGTACCAGCGCACCCGTGGGGCGGCGTTCCAGCGGCTTCTGGAGCTGGGGCATCTTCCGTGGCCCCCTTCTGCTGCCTGCTGTGTGCCGGAGCCCTCCGCGGTGGAGATGTCATCCCTGTTGGCGGTGTGGGCGCGTGTGGATGTGCAGCTGGCCCTCACCATGCCCGATCCCTTCGAGGCCTACTACCTGATCGCCCACTACATGTCCTTGCAGGGGTACCGCCGGGGCATGCTGCACTGGCCCCACCTGGTCCACCGGGCGGGCCACCCGGGCCCTGGGGCCAGCGGGGCCCCCGGCAGCGGCCCGTGAGCCCCGCGTCGCTGGCCTGCCCCCCCCGGCGTGGTGCCCCCGTGTGGGCTCCCGCCCCGGCCCGGGGGGGGGCCTGGTCCCCGCTGGCCGCTCCCGACCTGCGGACCCCACCTCGGTGAGCTCCCGCCCGCCTCGCTGCTTGCTGCTGCCCCTGGCCGTGGTCCTGGGCCCCCTCCATCCCCGTGACTCCGTGGGTGCTGCCTGAGCGTCGCTGGTGCTGCGGAGGAGCACCGCTGGACCCGGCTGCCCTGCCTGTGCCAGCCTTTGACTGTGGGGCCCCCTTCCTCCTCCTCCTGGCGCCCCTCCGCCGGCCTCGCTGTGCTTTGGGGGCCCCCAACGTGCCTTGCTCCGGGGGTCCGCCCCCCCCCCCCGAGACTGCCTCTGTTCCTGTGGGGGCACCTCCTTGGACTGGACTGGACTGGGGTGGTGTGGGGGTGGGGGTTGCTGCTGTCTGTGCCTTGCCCCGTGGTGGTGCCCCCCCCTCCCTGCCGGTGTTCCGGGTGGGGTGTTCCGGGCGCCCCTTCCCCCCTTCCCGGCCTTTCCCTGGTGTGTGTGTGTGTGTGTGTGTGTGTGTGTGTGTGCCCGGGCGTGTGGCCGTGCATTGTGCCCCGCTGCGGGACCGCTGTGTGAGCCGGCTGTCAGCCTGTTCTCGCTCTTCCCCCCTCCCTTCCCGTTTCCCTTGTGTGGGCGTTCCCTTGTGTGCCTTGTGGCTTCGTTTGCCCTCAGTCGGCCATGTCTGTGTCCCGCCCCTGCCCGGTGCCTTGTGGGGGTTTAGCGCCCGCCGGGGGTTCGGCTGTTCGCCCCCCCTGGTGGTTCGCTGTGGTGAACCGGCCGCCCGTAACGTCTGAAAGTACCCACAGATGGTATTGCACCCAAGCTGGTAGAGTGGGCAGTCTGAAGGTTAGGAGGAGTTATCGACTTCCCGTCCTTATCAGATCTTACAATTGTTTTGGGCTTTGGTTTTGGTCTCCTCTTCTCTACCCCCAACTTTTCTCTCCCTAACGGGGTAGAGGCTGACGGGCTACCAGCCCAAGTAAAGGAGGGCTGGTCACTATCTGGTGATCTAGCCGGAGGCTCTTTGTACCAGGGAATCGTGTTTTTCCCCTGGAGTTTCGCACCCCTCTTGTTTTTCCACAGCTGATCGCTGATGTAGTCCAATCTACTAATTAGATGGTCTGACTTAGATGACAAATCAGGTTGCTCGGGTAACATTCTGGGCAATGGCACGTTCTCTAATTTGTTTCCCCCCGACAGCCTTGAATTTTTGGAATCCGTGCCCTGCTTAATCCTCCTAGTGACCTCTCCCGTCTTGACCAACTGGCCTCCCTGGATGTCACCCTTAATTTCTCCCTGAGTCGGAGGCAGACTCTGCATGGTAATTACCCCCTTTTCCTGACTCACCTCCCCCAGCTTCTCCTGCGCCAGGTCTTCACTACCAATGAGATTCTCCCCCCCTTCCACCTTCAGTACTCTGGAGACAAAAGTATTTTGACCCAATAGCACATTTTTTTGACCCAATATATAGGACACAAGGTTCTCGGACCTAAACATTACTTTAATTAACCAACGTTTCCTGATGTTTTGAATATGGTCAAGAGAGATTATATCCTTACTAGTGATAGGGTTAGGAGGCCTCAAAATCATCCTAAGGTGTTCTGCTACATCATATGGAGTATTCCAAAATGGTAGAAAACCTGTGGGCAATGGCAAGAAACAAGCAGTTGGCTAAGTGGGCCAGTTGCAAGCGTTTATCTGGCATTCTTGTGGCATTCTTGTGGACCCAGCCATGTTACAACTTCACCTGAGTCCCGTCCCGTAAGCCCCACCGGCAAACGAGTATTAATTTGGGGAGCTGGTCTACTTTGGGTGGAACCCACCCACCCCCTTTGTGGAATTACCTCCATTACTTCTGGCCCTGATCCCGACTCAAATTTTTTGGTGAGATCCTTGATTTGTGCAAACATGCATTTCAAGGTATGGGCCGTTGTGAGTGCTAGGTCCGCCAATAACTCCATTTGCATAGCTTGCCTTAAATCATTGTGAAGGACAATTACTGAGGAGTCCACCTCCACCCCTGCCCCCCTCTCAAGGTTAGTATTAGTAGCCTCCCAGCTTGACCTAATGATCAGTTGGGGGCTCGCAATTGGCATACATTTGGAGGAATCTTCCTCCTGTAGGGCGAGGGTCCTCCTACAACTCCTTCTGTGGCTTCAAAAAGCACATCGATTTTCCTTTGCTTTGAGCGGTTTGCCACTAAAGGACCAACCCCCTTTGCCTCTTTCCTAGAGCGTTTTTGATTAGGCATGTCCGAAGTCACTGAGACCCCCTCCCCGAGTCTTCTCTAGTACACAAATAGGCGACAAGGTGCTCCGTTGAATCTCAGTCTCCCGGCTCTGATGCCGGGTAGCGCCGAAGAGAGCGCAAAAGGGCGCGCCCTTCAGCGAGCCTATGGCCCTTCGGCGCGGCCATAGGCTCGCTGAAGCTTTTCTTTCTGTCCCCGCTACAGGCTCCGCCTCCTGCTGAGCTCCACAGCTGATACCTTGTAAGTAGGCAGTGATACAATTATGCAAGCGGTCCCCGCTCAACTCCGCCATCCAGGAGCAATAGCTTTCTATGGCATTATGACCCCTCCTACTCATTGTAAGCAGAAATTGTTACTTTAAAACATAAGAAAATATAGGAGTCGCTTTTAGCCAATGGGCAGCTCTGCTCCCACATACATTCTGAGCACAGTGACCTTCACTGCCTTGCAGATCTCCCCGCAGCTGCTCATTTCTTAATGTTTCATGGTTCCCTTCAGTCCCAATTAAAACATTCTATACCGCAGTGGGAGTAACATCTATAACATTTTTACGTGACTTGGCATGTGTGCCGACTGTGCCCGTTATATGCATTAGCAGTGCTGGTGCAACACACAAATACACCCAGCTTTGCAAAAACTTTTTCAACCACAGTAGCTGTTAGCTGGGTACACAGCCAGTCCTGTGATGACCCATGACCAATAGTGGCCAGTACTCACTCACGTGTGGTGTACAGCCAATCCTTACAAGGCAGTCACCTATGTAAGGTTTCAAAAATATTTGGCACATGGTCTGTCATCTTCACGGACTCCTGTAATGCATCCATGAATCACAAGAACTTCCAGGTGCTCGTTATTGCGCTCCAGATGTTTCTTACCGCTACTGAGCAGAACCTGTGAGTGATCCAGCAGACCCAAACTGTAGGCTGTTGTTGGCTCTATGAGATTGCAAGGCACAAACGGTCTCTTGCTCGGTAAGTGGCTGGGATAGTGGGGTGCACCACATCGTGGAGGCGGCTCCTGCTTTGGCGCCATGCACTGGTCTTCCTCCAGCAACTATGGACCGGCGGTCGGGAGGATTGAAGTCCTGCAAGGAGAGCTGATGTATGCGGAGAGGTTATCTGTCATGAGACACAGCTTCAGTCACCAATGCCCTGCGCATGGCTGTACCCACTGAGAGGCTTGTGTAAGTCAAGAAGAAAAGCACCGACTGGTGGAAGAACATGCTGTCCTCTTGGCAAGATGCCGAGTGCATCTCTTAACTTTAGGATGCCCTATTGCCTCATTCTGCAGACAGCTAAGATCCTGAAACAGAGCATGCGGTCACCCATCCCTGTGGAGAAGCATGTGGCCATTGCCATCTAGAAGCTTGCTACTCCAGACTCCTGTCGCCCAGCAGTTCAGCATTGGAATCTCCACAGTGGCCTCCATCCCTGATAAAGTTCGCACAATGATAGTGGAAGTGCTGCTGGACTGGGTGGTGCAGCTGGCTGACCCCAGGGAGGTGATGGAGGGCTTTCAGAAGGAGGGGTTCCCAAACAGACTGGGGTAGCTGATGGGAGCCATATTGCCATCATCTGCCCACCCCATAGCAAAAACGACTGCTTGAACAGCAAGGGGTTCTTCTCTGTGGTTCTCCTGGCAGTAGTGGACAACTGTGCCCAGTTTGTGGATGTGCTGTTCGGGTGGTCCGGAAAGAACCATTACACCTGTATCTTCCACCAGTTCCGCTTCTTTGGGCGCATGTACACCAGGGACTTTGAACCGTCCACTGAAACCTGCATTGAATGGGTGCTCATGCAGCCTGCTGTTCTGGGGGTTCCTGACTACCCCTGAAGCCCTGGCTTATGAAGGCCTACAGCACTGTCCGCATTCCGGAGCAAAGGTACTTTAAACTGACAGCTCATCACCACCCACTCTGTTGTACAGGGGGCTTTTGAAGCAGAGCTGGAGAGCAATTGCTGCTAGGATTGATTCCTAGCTGGAGACCCCTCCCCTGCTAGCCACCATCATCTGTGTTCTCCACAACATCTGTGAGATCACCATGTCTCCCCTGCTACTCCATGGTGTTGGTGAACTTGTACTCTATGGTGCCAGCAAAAGTGTATGCACACAAGGCTGCATGCAACCTAATTGATGGGACATGGACACGTGGGCGCACATTTATTTTTATTTATTAAAATATTTAATATCCTGCCCCTCCTGCCACAGGCAGCTCGGGGTGGTTTACAACAACAACAATCATCATAAAACCAGAGAATTATAAAATCACTCCCCCACCCCAATCACTCTCCTCCCCCACCCTCTACCCATCTCCCCCGCCAAACGCCTGATGGTACAGCCAAATCTTACCGCTTTTTCAAAAGGAGGGAAGGTCCAGGGCCAGACGCATCTCCACCAGAAGGGAGTTCCACAGCCTCGGTGCGGCCACCAAGAACGCCCTCCCCTGCGTGGCCCGCCAGAAGACTCGGGGGACCACATGAAGGGCATCCCCCAATGACTGCAGGGGCCGGTCCAGTACCCGGGGGATGAGGCGGTCCCGCAGATAGACAGAGCCTAGACCGTTTAGGACTTAGCCTGCATTTGCTAACTCTGTGGGCTCTGCATGCTCTAAGACCCCACCACTTTACTGCAATCAGTGCCTTGGCCAACGGGTGTATTGCAGCCCTGCTGTGTTTCTTCCATAAGAGGGAGAAAGGCTTTCTGGTCCCAGCTAGCAGGGTCCTGGACGCTAAGCCTAGGGCCCAGTTACTTTTTGGAGCCACCGTTTGGTCCATCCATCGTCCCTATGATCTGGGTCCCTTTCAGGCTAAATTTTTCCATTCCCTGCTGAGGATCCCAAACTGTGTTCCATCTGCAGCTATTCGCCTGGAGCTTGGTACATGCTCTTGGAATATTTACCCGTGGCTCCAGGCAATTGTTCTTTGGATCTGCATTCAGCAGGCTACAGCTCCGGATTTGCTTTTCTATTTGAGGGAAGATCCTTTTGTTAGTTCTTGGGGCAGCTTGGTTTCTTTGAAGATCTCCGCTATGGGCCTGCCCCAGTCTGATCTCCCGCTAAAGGAGTTAAAGTCTGCCAAGGCAGAGGCTATGGTCAGGCTTTCAGATATTAGTCGGCAGGAGGACTCTGCCCGTGTAGCCAAGTGCCCCTTTTTGTCTCACTATTTTCCTTTGGCTGCTAATTTTGTCAAGCCTTCAAGGTTTTTGCTCACTAATTGCTCATTTAGGAGGATTTGCTTATTTCTTCAGGCCCAACTGAATGCTCTCCCCACCCGGATGCTTGAGGGGCGTTATGCCAGGACCCCTCCCCATCTAAGGCTGTGCCCCTTTGATGGCTTGGAGGCTGAGACCCTAGAGCACGTTTTGTGCTCTTGCCATCTGTATGATCGTCCCAGAGAGCTCTGGCTATCTAAATTTATCTCTCTTTTGCCCGGTAGAACGCCTTTAGAAATCTCTCGTTACCTTGTTTCTGGTTCTATTGACTCTCTGACCTTTGCAGTCATGTCTTTTTTACTTGATGTGTTTTAGGCCTGCCGGAAGTTTCTTGCATTTAGAGATGTCTAGTAGTGTTTAATTTTTTGTAATAATTTCATATACCGTGCGTTTTAATTTTTTATTTATTTGTTTACGTCACATTTGTCTGTTAGTCGTTTTATTTTATGCCTTGATTGGTTTAATTTATTTTATTTGGCTGGGGTTTGTATCGTACTTTGTTTACTATGGCATTTTGCTACGCTAATAAACCGAAACTGAAACTAAGACCCCACCATGAGTGGGGGTTGAGTGTCTGGTGGCCACATAGGCAATGGGGGCTAACATCTAATAAATGAGCAGGCAGACACCCACTTGGTGTGGGCTATAGCAGGCTATCATCTTGTTTGTTAACACCCACATTACTGTGGATAACATTTGCTGTTCAACTGTTAGAAAAGTGCTTTCCACGTTACCGAGTAAAGCTAAGCAGCTGGCTGTTAGGATACTGTAGAAGACTTAGCAATGTGACCAGGTAGCTATGCTTCAGATCTACCATGCTACTTGAGTTCTATGTTCTATTCCTCACTGTGGCCTCATCAGCTGTCAGCTTACACGTAAAAAATGAAACAGCAATTCACAGATCCTTATGCTATGGAGCAGGGAAAGGGGATAGAGTATATAGGAACTATACTGAGTGGAAGCAAGATTCAAACTCATGACTACCTGACTCCCATCTCAAGCAATATTCTCAAAGGTTACAGAGATGTTTGGCTGGTGGATGGACGGACACAGACACACCAGCAAGCAGAACCAGCAGAGTGAAAGTAAGATTTTGCACCTGTGAACAATGAAAGCTTTTCCACAAGTCCCAAAAATCTGGAATAATATGAATACTGGTCCCAAATCACCTTTGGTTAGGGAAGTCCAAATTAAACTGATCATGTGATGGTATTTCACACCGATAACATTTTACGTGTCAATTAATCAGCATCGGACTGCTTGCTGCTGGAGAGGTTGTGAAGAAAAAAGTACACTAATCCACTGCTGGTGGAAATGTGAAATAGTTAAGCTTTTGTGGTTGGCGGCCTTGAGATTTATGCATGAAATTTCTAATTTTAATCTGCCTTTTATGCCTAAAATTGCTCTATTAGGGCTTTCCCCTTCCTGTCCTATCCCGAAGAACAGAAAAGAATCTTGTCAACTAATCCACCTAGCTACACTGCACGTGATTGCGTGTAATTCAAAAACACAAAGAACCCTAATGAACAGGGATCTGGCTCCAACGTTTATGGTACATGACAATGATGGAACGCATTACTGCTGACACCCAGGACTGTTTGGAGGATTCCTATGACGTATGGATGCCATGATGGCACTAACTGAGGAAGAATTGCTGTACCTTCCTACAGAAGAACGGATAGTACTTCGTCAGATATAAACCTATAAATGGTACAGGACAGTCTCCCTTTAGCTATCAAATTTAACGAGCGTTAACATCTCTTGATGCGATACTGTGACGCGTCTCTGGGGTGGGTGGGATTTGTTTAGAATTGTTGAGGAAATAATATTGTAATGAATGGCAACTGATTTCCTTTTCCAATAAAGGACTTTATTATTAAAAAAAAAATTTCTTCTGTTTCTGTATTCCCACTTCATAGTAATTGAAAGAAAGCAGTCAGCAAACAACTGTTGTAATTATTAAGGGTTCATTCACACAAATCTTCCACAGCAGGGGAAGCTAACAAAGCACACAGCCCGTGTTGTCCTCCCCCATGACTGGACACTGTGTGAAGAGGGTTTGTTTTAGATTTTAATGGCACATGTTTGCTTGTGCTGTAAACCCTTCTCACATCACTTCCCTGCATGGGAAGTTTTGTGTGAATGAGCCATAAGGCAAAAGAAGAAGGATTCAACAGAAAAGAGCTAAGAAATGAAGATGCTTCAGAACAGGTTCCAAAACCCTAGAGCCAGTTTAGGAAACCTTGTTCCTCCACAAAAGAATCTGAAAACTAATGCAACCTCCACAAGGTGGATAGGAGTTAGGGGGTGGGGATACTTAAGGGGATGCAGAAGGGAAGAGAGGGTCCATCCAGAACATGGATGTGTGTCATGGATTCATTCCCTCTCCTTGAGTGCATGCCTTCCATCTCTGCTCCATTCCCCTGAGTTCACTCTTTCATCACTTGATAGTAGGGACTGGATTCATGGCCCAGAGCTAGGAAATTGAAAGGGGCCAAATTAAAACAGCTGTGCGCTGGATTTGGTCCATGGGTCAACTGTTCCCCATTCCTGGTCTAGAGAAAGACAGACTGAAAAGATCCAATTCCCTTTTGATCTTACTGCATTCTTCTTAGCAGTGGTCTTCCCCAAAATGCATTGCACACACAAATAAGAGGCAACCTAAAAGCATTTAGAAAACACTATCCAGGTAAAAGCTTGTTTTAATTCTTTAATATTTTTTTTAAGTTCTTACCTTGTGCTTGGGGCACCTCACTGAGAAATTCTCTTCGTTTAGTAAACAATCTACAAGACAGAAGTTTAAATTTAAAAAAAACCCCAAACCACCACATCCATATTAGATACATTATTGAGAGATCTCATGTTTCAGAGACCTTATAGTTATTAGCCCCCCCCCCCCCATCAGAACAGTAAATTAAGCTACCAAGAGAACTTGAAACATATTGTCCCTACAATAGACAACATGCCAAGCCCAAACCTTCCCAAACTCCTCAGTGCTGCTTAATGAGAAAGAGTCACTGGAACATGCACATAACTCTCTCCTAACTCCATGGATTCAAACTCTTTAAAATAAAAATACTTGGGAAGGACAAGAATACACCTAACTTTGAACAGAAAGTCCCTGCTGTCCACCTCAGAGGCATATACGGGACTGCCCCACCTTTATCTCCTTGGGTGTTTTTAAATGAGTGAGGCTGGGGGCACAGCTGCGGAGCAGCCACTTAGGTGGAGTGAATGGGGAGGGATTCTAATAGGCGGCTCCCAGTGTGGCTACCGCAGCAGCCACCTCACACTCCACCTGTCACAGACCATGGGTGAGGGGGAAGTGCACCGGGCTGGCCTTTGAAATTGACATGACCTGGGCATGAGTGCTGGTAACTGGGCTCTGAACCACTTACGGCCAGTTCCTGTGATCCGTGCCTCTGAGCGGGGGGACACGTCTGCCGGCTGCACAGTTCATATGGACAGGGAATGCGTGGGTGCCCAGTCACACCTTTTTTTGGCTTGGCCCACATGGGGCACTCTCGATTTTTAGCAGTGCCTCATGAGTGGCTCACAGGACAGTGCATCCCCATGCTCCACCTTTAGACAGGTGGTAGGATGAGAGGCTTCTGGGTGGCCATGTATGGTAGGATCTCATTGAAAAACACCCCTTGTCTCTCCCAGCATCATGTGGAATGACTCATTCCCTACTCCAAGCCTAATGGTCATTTTTATTTTTAAAACTATACACTTGGCTACAGGGTCACCCGTTACTCTTGGGATCTGCTTCTATAGCCTGTAGAATACATAAAGCTTAACTAATGTAGGAAATTTTCATGAATGACTTCACGTTTTTGACAGGGAGCAGAACTAGAACCAAGAACAAGTTTAGTTGTTAAGCACACCAGCAGATACTCATTCACATAGGACTCTTTTAGAGCACGCTATTGCTCAAACCCACATTATATATGTTCTGTGAAGTCATTATCATTTTTTGTGCTCCTTGACAATCCTATGTTCTCTGTCACAGTGCCACCTGATGCAAAGTGTGAGCTTGCAAGAATCTGGCTCTATCAAGTAGCAGTGGTGTTGTGCTATTTGAGTAATCCAGAGCAGGCTTCAATCCCTGAACACATCATTTTCTGTTTGTACCTCTTCCTACCCCTGAGCGACCCTAGTGGTATGGGTAAGAGACTCTTGGATGAGGGACTGCTTCCTGTACTCCATGCTACTTCTGGAGCATTGAATGCAGAATACTAGAACTAGGAGACATTTTCTGAAATTAACTGTCAGCAGGTTTAAAACAAAAGAATATTTTCTTCATGCAACGTACAATTAACCTGTGGAACTCATTGCCAGCGAATATTGTGAAGTCCAAGAGCATAACGGGTTTAAAAAAGAAAAGAAAAGGACTGAATATGTTCTTAGCGGATCAAGCTGGACAGGGGGATGAGATCTCTGAATGTTGCTCCATTATGACCTGTTCTGCACTTCTCTGAAGTAATCAAAGTTGGCCACTGTTGAACAGGATGCTGGGCTAGATGGACCATTGGTCTGGCCCAGCATTATTATTATTATTATTATTATACATTTATATAGCACCAGTCGTGCGACATGGTGCTGTACAGAACATAGAATTAGACGCGGTCCCTACCTGTGGCTTACAATCTAAAGGGGGGGGGGGGAGACAGACAGACAGGGAGAGGAGACAGTGGGAGAGACAGGGGAGAAGACAAAAACATTCAAGTGGACACGAAGTCTCAGGTGAGTATGCTTGGCTTGGTTACAAAGAGGTCGGTAGCAGCAGTCAGCAGAGGAGGGCAGACAGTAAGAGTAAGGGGAAAGACTAGCAGGCATTGGGAAAGGCAGCAAGGAAAAGGTGGGTCTTCAGGAGGGATTTGAAGGAGCGGAGGGAGGAGGCAAGGCAGATGTGGGCAGGGAGGGAGTTCCAGGCATGGGGGGCAGTGAAGGAGAAGGGTCGAAGGTGGTTAGGTGAGCAGGAGAAACGAGGGAAAGTCAGGGAGGGGACAACGGAAGAGCGGAGAGCGCGTAGGGAAATTAGGTCTGAGAGGTAAGGGGGAGCTTGGTCATGGAGCGATTTGAACGTGAAAACCAGGAGTTTAAACAGGATACGTTCAGGAAGGGGGAGCCAGTGAAGGGAGAGGAGGAGAGGCTGCACATGTT
>QEPC01000856.1:884495-929832 GCA_003113815.1 Sphenodon punctatus
GGGGGGGGGGGGGGAAATGTCCTGGTCATACCCTTAATTGCAATATTCCAGGAGTTTCATGCAGTGGAGGGGGTAGGCCCTGCTCCACAATCCTGTGGCCACATATGCTATGGTCACTTGGAGGTTGAAAGTGACACATAGGGAAGTTATGTATTAGGGACTGAAGCTTGCTCCAATTTAATAAAATCACACATCATTGCTACTTATTTATGCATTTATTTAATTTCAGAAATTTGATACCCCGCACCCATCCTGCCTCGGGCAGCTAACAGAGAAATTTACTTGTCAGAGTCAGATTCTTGCACGCAAATCCTTTGTATTGATCAGCAGAGAATAAGAGATCAAACAGCAGAGGAAGTGATAAAGATTTCACACCTACTCAGAATGTGGGTTTGTGCTACTACCCACTCCAAATGAGCCTAAGAGCACAGACCCATATTCAGTATGGTTTTCCCATTGCGGCCAGTGGGGAAAATACAGTGAACACACATCCCTGCCTAAAGGCAATATCAGCACAAACCTCAGACCCCCAGCCTTCTACTTATGGATTTCCAGGTGCCCTACATATACATTTCAGTCTAATTTAGGGGGGTAAAAAATAACAACATACAAATCAAACACACAGTGCAGTTTCCCCAAGAAATTCAACTGCATCTCCTAGGTATCCTTGCTCAGAACATACCCTTAACAGTGGAGCGGCATAGCAAACCTATTGTGCACTTTGTGATAAAAGCATGATATTTGTCACAGAGGTAAACAAACATATTACGAACAAATCTGGATATTGAGCCATCACAGATTTGCCCCCTGACAGCCATCTTTCAAAATGGCCATCGGCAGTAAATGTATATTTGACTAAATACTGGAAGTTTCAAACTGGTTGACCCTGGTTGTTCAGAACCATCAACGTCCTCTCAACATCCAACAGTGACAAACTGGGACCTTTGCATTATCTGCCTGGAAGACACACAAGAGCTAACAACATGTCCAGCACAGTCTAAAAGGAGAGACGTGAGGAGTGGATATAGGTCACTGGCAGAAAAACTTAAGTTTGATGAGCTCGAAGAACTACCACGAACACTTCAGTTGGGAAGGCTAGATGAAGGGCATGGTATTGAGTCGGCTATGGCTGCCAACAATGCTAGGTACCACAACACATGCAAGCTCAAGTACAACACCACAAAGTTTCAAAGTGCAGAAAAAAGAAAATTCAAGACAAACAGCGATGATGTATCTGCTGCACGTAAACGCACCAGGTCACAAGCACAGAAAACATCCAGTAGTGAAACAGCAGTTCAAGATGCCCAGTGTTTCTTCTGCGGACAATTATTTGGCACGGATGGTCTCCATGAAGCAACCACATTACAGATCGACAGCCAGGTATATGCCTGTGCAATGCTTCTCGAGGACACGGAACTACCGGCCCACCTTAGTCCAGGAGATATGGTGGCCTTGGAAGCCAAATACCACACAAAGTGCACAGTGGGACTGTATAATCGTGCAAGAAAGGTCAAGACTGAGGCACCCACAGGCTCCAAAAGGGATCAAATGATTTCAAGAACAGTCTTTGCAGAACTGGTCATGTACATCGAGGAAATACGTCTGGATAAAAACACTGCACCTGTCTTCAAACTTGCTGATCTTGCACGCCTATACATGTCAAGGATGGAGCAGCTTGGAGTTAGGTGCGATGCAATACTGCACACCACAAGGCTGAAGCAACGTCTTATGGCTCATTTTTCCTGACGTATGAACAGAACAAGGGACATGATATTTTCCTGGTTTTTGACGAAGACCTTGGTGCTGCACCGGTCAAAGCCTGTGAGCTGGACACAGACAGTGACGTACTTCACCTTGCATATGCTGCACAGATTGTTGGTCGTCATATGTTTGATGACCATAAACCCTTTTCAGGCTTCACAGATGTGTCACAAGAACAGTCTGTACCATCTCTGCTGCTTACCTTAGTTAGCATGGTTTTAGAGGGTCCCAGCATCAAGGACAAGATTCTGGATAGTGAGCCATCACAGATTTACTCTATAGCCCCTGCAACACTAGCCATCGCCCAACTTCTGAAGTTCAAACACAGGAGAACATTTGGTACCACTCCATTTGTCAGTGTGAGAGACAGCACAACACAGGAGACACCGGTTCCAACTTACATCAGGCTGATGTTGCACGCTTGGGACACGCAACAGGGAATTGGTAGACCGGCTTTCTAATCCAGGCATAAGCATCTCCTATGACCATGTTCTTCATCTCTCGGCAGAAATGGGAGACACTGTCTGCCAACAGTTTCACAGGGAGCACGTCATCTGCCCTCCCAAGATGCGACTCAGTGTGTTTACAACTACAGCCATTGACAATATAGATCACAACCCAGTGCAGCAACAGCAAAGGAGTCATTTCACGGTACCGCCATCTCCCTCCTGCAGCACCCCAGTTTCGCTGGCAAGGGAGTGGACCAAAGCACTGGCATCGGAGGATCCAGTAACACTGGCTCGAAGACAGTGGGTCACTTGCCACACTACTACACTGACGTGCCACCTGTCACCAGCAGCATCAAGAAGTCCCCTGTTCCAGTTGCTAGTGTGATGTCTCTTTGCAGGGACAACTTTAAGCAACAGGCTGACGAAGAACACCTCTGGCTAGAGCATGCAAGGCAGGCTCTCGATGACAATACTGAAACTGGAAAATACATCCTGGGCAGCATACCACGCTAACCGGCAGCCACCAGCGGGTCATGTCATCTGTCCCACCGCCCTGCTTCCACTATTCCTTGACAGTGCCCATACCGTGGCAATGATCAAGCACTCGATGGATGTGGTAAAGAATGCAGTTGAACATCTAAATGCTGGCCAGACATCACTATATGCCTTGGCCAAACAATTCGGTGGAAGTGGCCAGAGAAGTATGGAGAAGATAAGTTTGTGGTCATGTTCGGTGGCCTGCACATAGAGATGGTGGCTCTGAAGACAGTGGGAGACTGGTTAAAGGGAAGTGGCTGGGTGCAAGCACTGGTAAAAGCAGAGATTGCATCAGCCGGGACAGCCGATTCTTTCTTGAGAGCAGCACACGTTGCACGTACTAGACGAGCACATCAGATCATAGCTTGTGCACTGTACATCCTTCAACACCATGCATATAAGCGCTACAGGCAGAGGTATGCAGATGCAGAAGACTTGTTGGAGTTTGAAGTATGGTGCGACCAAAGAAAACTAGCCTGCCCCGTTTCACTACTGGTCAACCGTGATGGAACTTGAAGTGTGTTTACTGGTCTGTGAGAGATCTCTATGACAGGCTTCCTTTACCTTGTACCTTGATGCCCTGACAGAGCTTGTCCCCTGGTTCTTTGCAATGGACCACACCAACTATGCCCGGTGGATCCCAGTTCATCTCAGAGACATGGCTGAACTCGCTCAATGCAGGCAAGTTCACCGTGCAAAAAACCAATCGGATTTTCTCTGCCATACCCATTGATCAAGCGCATGGAACAGAACAATGCATGCATCGAAGGGGATGGAGGAGCTGTTGGTCTCACAGACAACTCAAACGCCCTTCGACCAGGGCCAGCCCCAGGCCATGCGCGAAGTCTTGGTGTGGGGCCTAATTTGCATAATTATGCAAATGTATACATTTACATAAACCTACTCCCTCTGGCCAGGAAGGATTCACATTCTCCACCTCTCCGAGCAACCATGGAGAAGCATGGCCTCCTAATGCTTCCCCTTCTCCCCAGCCGAGTGTCTACCACCGCTCCCCAGGAGTGGTTCCACTGCAGGGGCAGCCAAGCAGGCAGTGACACAGGCACAGAGAGACTGACTGCGTCCACTGCCTTACTGGAGGAGGGGCCAGGGGGTGAGCTTAGCCAGTCTGGCCTCCAGGACCTGTTGCTTCTTGCTGCCAGTGCCGCCTGTGCCTTGTGCACACATGCGGTGTGACCAGTCCAGAGGTGCTGCTATCACACACACAAGACACCCAAAATGCAGCTAGCTTATTAAGCGCATTATGCCATGAAAAGAGACATATAACCAGTTCAGTTGTGCCCCCATAATCAGTTCATGCTGCCCCCACCCCATAACCAGTTCATTTCTGCCCCCGCCCCCATATAATCTATTCACGCTGCCCCCACCCATAACCATTTAATTTGTGCCCACGGGGCAGCGTGAATTGATTATATGGGGGTGCAAATGAACTGGTTATGGGGTGCGGGTTTAAAGACAGTATTCCTGTTAGCAATAACTTCATTAAGAAGAGTTAGTGAAATAGCAGCCATAATAATCTCAGAACCATATTTGCAGATTTATTTTCCAAGACAGAATAGATATTGCTTTACATCCTAAATTCCTACCTAAGATAGTATAAGTAAGACAGTTGTGAGAATGTGGCCCTTTTTACACGGGTCTCTCCTCCCAGCCGTAAACACGCAGATTTCTGTGTGTTCATGGGTGGGGGAACCCCATGTGAATGACGTGGTGCACGCGCCCATGGTGAGTGGGGGTGCGTGCGCGCTCGCCTAACACGCATCCCCACTCACCCCCCCACTCATCCCCACGCACGGAGCAACCGGGGGAAATGGTGGTTACTATGTGGGTGTGGATGAGTGGTGGGTGAGTGGGGATGTGTGTGCAGCTGTGTGCATGCCCCATCCATGCACTGGCGCACCCACGGACTCCCCACCCGGCGGAGCCATGTAAAAATATCATGTGAGGAGCCACTCGAAGAAGAACAGAAGGTTGCTACCTTGCAAACAAGGTTCTTTGAGATGGCTCCGAACATTCTCACAACACCCACCCTTCCAGCCCCGCATGGAATTCTTTTCTTATATTTCTAGAAAGGGTTGAAAGGAACTGTCATTCAGAGGGGGAGGGTTCTTTTTATACCAGAGGAGCTCAAGACCATCATGTGGTCTATTATTTGAACAGGGTGAGCGCGCACAACCCACCTGTGAGAATGTTGGGAGCCATCTCGAAGAACCTTCTTTACAAGGTAGCAACTTTCTGATCAGCACGTGGGGAGGAGTTGTTTGTAAACAGCCTTATCTCCCAGCCCGATCCAGTGTCCCTGCTGCTGCTGCCGCTGCAGCACTACTAGAAGGCAGAGGCAGGTGAGGGATGGGGTCTGGAGCCAGGGAGGGACGGAAGAATCACTTTCTGGGGGAGAAGCTGGCTGCAGCCTGCTGCCCAGCCAGGCAAGTGCGGGGCCCCAGCTGGCGGCGGGGCCATGTGCGGCCGCACATGTGGCACATGCCTGGGGCCAGCCCTGCCTTCAACGGTGGATGGTTGCAGGACCAGAGGTTGCCAGGACTGTAGAAGAATTCCAAGATGCATACCAGCACTTTAGAAGACAAGCAGACACACATCACCATGACCAAACTCCAAGTGTTCAGGTCTCATTTGAGAACGATGTGCGCTCCCTTGTCGCCATGTTTGAGGAGTTTGACAACCCATTCAAAGAAGAAAGCATGGACTTGCTTGTCCAAGAAAATTGCAGACCCTGCAGCAGTGGAGACTGTTCAAAACGTGCACAGGATTGGTCAGGCCTCAATTCCAGAGATTCATGCAATAATGTCTCATAGAAAGAACCAAGCCATTTGAGGACACTATTCGTCACAGTAAACTGAAGCTGTTCACTAGTCCCACACCAGGGACCAAGAGTGACCTCATCACATGCATGAAGGAGCATTCTCAGGCCACATCTGAGGCTCCTACTGCAACCAGTGTAATTCTTGATAGAGCAGCCATCATCCAGATGTTGAAGCCTACTTCTGCCAAGAACTTTCATGAATATGCTCATAATATATTCATTCCATACATATCCTCACAACTTAAAAGTGCATCACGGCAGGACCTGGTGTGGGACAGCTACGTAGTTGATTCTCTAAAAGGAACAGCAAGACAAAAACATGGGAAAGGTGTGCGCAGACGTGTGGTGGCAGCAGCAAGCATATCAGGAAACTGGCAAAACTTCCTTCGTGTCGACAGCAACAAAAATAGAGGTTACTTACCAGTAACTCTGTTCTTCGAGAGAGCTCCGCGTATTCTCACTCTTGGGATTCACTTCCTGCGCTGCAGGCACTGGAAAACCTCTCGTCAGCAGTATCCAGGGAGAATAAGCCTGGAAAATACTAGAACATGGTGAGGGCTCCGCCCCCTCCCATCCTGAGAAAAGCGCGGGCCTGCATCATGAGGGATGGTTAGCATAAATAGGGAGAGAAGCCCTCACCGCTTCAGTTCCTTCCAACCCTGGTCCGGAAGACCCCAGCAATGTCCATCCGAGACAGAGGGGAAGGAGGACGGAATGTGAGAATACGCGGAGCTCTCTCGAAGAACAAAGTTACTGGTAAGTAACCTCTATTTCTTCTTCGAGGATCTCCGCGATTCCCACTCTTGGGAGAGTGATAAGCAGTTTTCAACACCTACCTCAAGGAGGAGGGAGTCGAGGATGTCCCTCCAATAGTGAGTCGAGCACTGCTTTCCCCACTTGGGAGTCTGTTCTGGCCGCAAGATCCAAACAGTAGTGCTTAGTAAAGGTATGGACTGATGCCCATGTGGCAGCTCTACAGATGTCCAATAAATGTATTCCATGAAAATTTGCAAGAGATGCTGCCGTAGCTCGAGTCGGATGTTATCTCAACCCCAAAGGTGGGACCTTGTCTGCTAACGCATAACATTTTTGAATGCATAGGATAATCCATTTTGAAATCCTTTGAGAGGAAATCTTGACTCCGATTCTCTGGCCCCCATATGATATAAACAGAGAGTCACATGTTCTAATGCTCTTAGTTCGTTCAACGTAGAAGGCAAGTGCTCTTTTAACATCCAGAGCGTAGAGCGTCTGCTCCACGTACGAAGTATGAGGCTTCTGGGAAAAAACTGGCAACAAAATCGTTTGGTTTAGGTGAAAAGGAGATGCTATCCTAGGAAGAAACGAGGGATCGACCCTTAGGTCAACTTTATCTCTATGGAATACGATATAAGGTGGTGACGCCCCAAGAGCGGTGAGTTCGCTCACCCTTCGTGCTGAAGTGATTGCAACTAAGAAAGTAGTCTTAATAGTTAAGTCCTCCAGACTACATGAGGCTAAAGGTTCAAAGGGGGGAAGACATCAGCTTTGATAGTACGAGGTTCAAGTCCCACTGAGGCGCAGGCTGGGATCTCTGTGGAAACGTGTTCACCAGTCCCTTCCAAAAAGATTTCATTAAGCAATGGGAAAAATAACGTTTCGTGGCCATCTGGCTGCAAAAGTGATGATCGAGCCGCCAGATGCACCTTCATAGATGTAATTGATAAATGCGATTTTTGTAGAGCCAAAAGATAGAGGAAAACGTGGTTCATGTTCAGAGAGCGTAAGGAGATGGACTGTGATTCGCACTACTTAAAAAAACACCTCCACTTCATCTCATAACACCTGCATGTAGATAGTCTCCAAGAGTTTAGCATAATCTCCGAGACCTCTGGGGGTGCATTCCTTATGAGGGGAGGATCAACCATGCGGAGAGGTGGAGCATCTGTAAATCGTGGTGCAGTATTCTCCCCTGATCCCGAGATAGAAGATTGTGTATGAGCAGGAGGGGTCTGACTCGAGATGCCATTCCTTGCAAGGTTTGGAACCAAGTTTGGCGGGGCCAAAAGAGGGGATTAGAATCAGATGAGCCTTGTCTGCCCTGATTTTGCATAGGACTCTGTGGAGGAGAGGGATCGGTGGAAAGGCATAGAGGAAGGTCCCATGCCAGGAGATTGCAAAGGCGTCCGATATCGACCCTGGTACTAATCCTGCTCGACTGCAGAATTCTGGGAACTTCGTGTTTTCTTGTGACGCAAACAGGTCTACCTTTGGCGTCCCCCATTCCCAAAAAACGTCCAGCAGAATGTCTTCTTTCAGTGACCATTCGTGCTGATCCACTGTCTTGCGGCTGAGAAAGTCTGCTACTGAGTTGTCTTGGCCTGCTAGATGAATAGCTTGGATATATATATCGTGTGCTATGCACCAATGCCAGATGGTCTCTGCTTCTTTGGAGAGACGTGTGGATTGTGCTCCGCCTTGTTTGTTTATGTACCACATGGCTGTGGTATTGTCTGTTACAATTAGGATGCTCTGCCCCCTGATGTGGGGTAGTAGGGCTTTCAGAGCCCAGCGTATCGCCCTGAGTTCTAACATGTTGATGTGAAGGCGCGCTTCTTCTGGGGACCATAGTCCATGCACTTGAATGCCTCCCATGTGAGCACCCCAGCCTGTTAGGGATGCTTCTGAGGTGATTGATGCATGGGTGTTTGGGGGATCGAACGGTACTCCTTTCAAGACTTGGTCCGCGTCTGTCCACCACTGGAGGTTCCCTGAGAAGGCCATTTGTTATGGATAGCTTCATGTTGAGAGAGTAGGGATGTAGTTGTGTGCTAACCATTGCTGAAGCAGCCTTATGTGAAGGCACGCATGCGGTGTCACCATCATGTCACCATTCGTCCCTGTAAATGGAAGAATCGAACAGACTTGGTAGGATGGAACTGAAGACCATCCAGGGCACGGTCTATGGCAAGGAATCTCTCTGTAGGCAGATACACTTTCGCCTGGCGGGTGTCTAGAATCGCTCCTATGAAGGGCAGGTGTTGGGATGGGTGTAGATGTGATTTGGGTAGGTTGATCACAAAGCCTAGACCTTTGAGCAGTGACATTGTTAATTCCAGATGTTGCTGAAGTTCCTGATGCGATGTCGCTGCGATCAGCCAATCGTCCAGATACGGGAATATTCTGACCTTTAGTCGTCGAAGATGGGCAGCGACCACTGAGACACATTTGGTAAAGACACGAAGTGCCGTAGACAGTCCAAACGGGAGGACCCCGGTACTGGAATTGAAGGTTCCCTGCAATGAAGCGTAAGTATTTGCGGTGAGATGGTCTGATAGAGATATGAAATATGCATCTTGTAAAACAAGGGAAGCTAACCAGTCGCCTTGTCGTAATCCCATAAAGATAATGGGCAGGGAAGTCATATGAAACTTAAATTTACGGACAAACTTATTGAGTTGTCTGAGGTCCAGAATAGGGCGGAAGCTTTTGTCCTTTTTAGGGACCACAAAGAACCTAGAATAAAAGCCAGTGTTAAGTTCGTTTTTGGGGACCGGCTCGATGGCGCCCTTTTGGAGGAGCTTCTGAATTTCAACTAGTATTTGACTTGAGGGGAGGGGGGAGCCCCTTGGGGGGTAGGAAGAGAGGGGAGGGAGGATGTGGAACTGGATAGCATATCCACACTGAATAATTTCTCTGACCCAGCAGTCTGTAGAAATGGCTTCCCATTGGGGTAGGGATGGCATAAGGCGGTCCGGGAATGAGGGGGTATCCTCATCATTTCCCTTGATCAAGATGACGTTAAAAACGGGACTTCGTCTGCTGTCCAGAAGAGGATGCTTTGCCTTTGCCCCTCTGTCTCCCAAACACCTTGCGTTGCTGGGTGCCCTGTGGCTGATGGTATTGGAATGAAGCCTGTTGTTGGAAACGCTTCCCAGCCTGGTAATTATATGGCTGGTACGTGGGTCTTCTAGGGGAGAAGGCATAGGCACCTGGGGTACGGAAAAGTTTCTTTCGTATGGCACGTATGACCCCTGTAGATCTTGCTGTTTGGTTCATTTCTTTGATTTTTTTTCAGGGTGTCATCGGTCAATGCAGAGAAAAGTCCTTCGCAATCAAAGGGTAAGTCTTCTATTCTTGTTTTATTTTCCTGCATTAGGACCGTGGAACGAAGCCATGCATGCCTTCGAAGAGCAATGGCAGATGCCATCCCTCTGACATTGGCATCCACCATGTGCATATTTGCAGTCAGCTGGAATTGGGCCATCTGCATGCCTTCCTTCTGAAGCGCTGCTATCTGGTTAGGGTCTGTAGTGCTGCTGAGCCTAGACCACAGCCAATGCTGGTAGCTGCACATGGCGGATGCGTAATTGGCAATTCTAAACGACAGGGAGTCCGTGGAAAACATCTTCCTTCCCAGCACATCTAGTCTCCTTCCCTCCCTGTCAGCTGGGGACGTTTATACTGCTCCCGCTCTGGATTTTACTGATGCAGCGGCAATAACTAGGGAGTTGGGTGTGTGTGTGTGTTTATGGAAGATCTGGGCCCCTTCTTTGGGTACAGCATACAGGGAGTCTGCTAGTTTATTGGTAGGAGACACAGAGGCGGGTTTACCCCATATGGTAGAGGCGGGTTCCATTAGCTGCTCTAGAAGCGGAAGCATTACAGGCCCTAATTCCCCCACCCCCAGGATTCCAAAGATGGGTCCCGTCTGGGATTTTTTAACTACCCTCATGGGAAGTTTAGAGAGGAAGGATGCCATCCTCTGGAGCATTGCCTGAAAGGCCTTCAAATCCTCTGTAGCCAGGGATATATTGGGATCCGAAATGTTATCTGGAGGGGGATGGGGATATTGTCTCATCCTCCTCAATAGATGGAGATGAAGAGGAAGATGAATGAGATGTCGATTTCCCTGGGGAATCTACCCCAACTGGTACCGTCGGTACCGCCTCTTCTCTCGGACTCCCCCAGTAGCGAGGTTAGAAGCTGTGTAGCCCCAGAGGGTGCTAACCTCTCTTGTGGTTGCGTCACCACGCTTCCCGGTGCTGGAACATGGGTCCTAGCGTCGATGGTACTGATGTCCAGGGGCGCCTGCACCGAGTCTGTCTCCGAGGGTGGGGGATGAGACACCGTAGCTGTCGGTGCCGCCCTCGGTGGGGCCGGCGGTACATAGGGCTGCTCCCATCCCGATCGTGCCAGGAAGTCCGAATCCGCTCTCACCATATAGGGTGATGGGCTTCGGGACCGGTATCCTTGGATGTAGGCATACTCCTGACATCTGTCCCTTGGCGAGCAGCAGGAGCACGGTGAGTGGGAGCTGCGCTCCCTATGGTACCTGAGCGGGGTTCTATGTTCATTCCGGTACCGCGGGGATCGGGACCGTGAGCGGTAGTGCCAATGCGACTGGGAGCGGAAGTCTCTCTGCACAGGTGGTAGCGTGAGCAGCAGTGGTGGGACCGCCCGCGCCAGCAGAGTCGTTGATTGTAGGGGTTGCCTCTGCGCCATCACGTCCGTCGGTCCCGACATAGGTGTCGTCGGCTGCAGGGGTTGAGACTGTGTGGTCACGCCCGTTGGTCCCGACGGTAACGTTTCCTGCCTCTGAGGCACCACAGACTCCCCTGTTCCGGTCCGCTCCATCGCCTCCCCTTGAGGAGCTTTTCTTTTTGTCCCCGGTTTTAGTGCCTCACTTCGAGGAGCGGGTTGAGCTGTGCACGCGAGGCGCGTCGGTACCGCCCTCCATGGAGTGAGCAGTACCGGAGACATGGGAAGTGTCCTTAGGCGGCGATGGTACTGCCGGTGCCGGCTCCGTTGGAGCCCTCTGCGCCGTCTCCATCGCTGCTGCCGCGGACTGCCAGGTGGGGAGCCTGAGGCCCCTCTTCTCCACCCTCCAGTGCCCTTTTCGTTAATAGGTCCTGCAGGCGGAGGGCCCTGGCCCGTTTGGCTCTGTTAGATAATACAGAACAGGCTCCGCAAGTCCGCATGTTATGGCCCTCTCCTAAGCAGACTAAGCAGCGAGTGTGTTGGTCGCTGACTGATAAGGTAGCGGGGCACAAGCTACATCGTTTAAAGCCTGGCAGTTTGGGCATTCCCGCTTGCCCCGAAGGGCGGACTAAGCCCAGGGAACGTCCCGTGGGCTAGGGCAGCACTCTTTACTCACAGGAGTTCTTTTATTCTTTATCATCTTTTTTTTTTTTTTTTTTTGCTGAACGCTGAATAGCGCTAAAAAGTCTTTCAACGCCACACGGTTGGAAGGAACTGAGGCGATGAGGGCTCCTCCCCTTATTTATGCTAACCATCCCTCGTGATGCGGGCCCACGCTTTTCTCAGGATGGGAGGGGGATGGAGGGGGCGCAGCCCTCACCATGTTCTAGTATTTTCCAGGCATATTCTGCCTGGATACTGCTGATGAGAGGTTTTCCGGTGCCTGCAGAGCAGGAAGTGAATCCCAAGAGTGAGAATCGCGGAGATCCTCGAAGAAGAACAGAGCTTTTCAGTTACCTGTCCCAAGCTCTCCTCAATACATTTGATCAGGAGAGTAAAAGCAGCTTGTCATAACCAATGGGGAGTCGGTCCTCAGCAAACCATCTCTACAAGATGTTGCCTCACTTGCCCCATGCACCTATGAAGAGGCTGACACACGCATGTTGCTGCATGCTGCACATTCATCACAACATGGCCATCACCAGATACATCTAATCTCAAATTTATTATTACGTGGTCATAGACCATTGTAAACCAAAAAAGTACAAAGAATATCTAACATTTACATATGACATAATACAGCATACACCATCCGTAAATGAGGTACATATGTGACCTGGGGGGAATCCCCCAATGTCAGACAGAGTAATTAGGAGGGTAAAGGGAGATAACTAAAAGGACTTCCTGTACTGAAAGGCATGCATTAGAAAGGTGGCAAGTTTCTTGATAACATCATTTTTAGCACTGTTAAGAATCAAAGCCAGCAGAGAATGGTCAGATCTGCCCGGATGGGCCTCTATGATAGATGCCAAGTATTCCGTCCGCAAATGGTCGTACAAATGGCAGCAGAGAATGATATGCGCTACAGACTCTACTTCCAGATTGTCAAATGGGCATAAACGATTGGCATAAGGTGTACCGTCAATCCGCCCCTCATAAACACGAGACGGGAAGGCATTTAATCTAGCACAGCAAATCAGCTGCTTTGCCCTTCCAGAAATGGAAGCAGCTAAGTAATTTACAACTTGCCCCATGTCCGGAATCCACATAAGATAGTCTCGGATATGAGGAAACAGGCCCACCTCCCCAATCTCTAGTTGCCGGCCCACGTCCTTTGAATGGGTCAAAATCTCCCCTTTTAGTGAATCGGGATGCTTGTGAGATAGATATTCTGGGGAGAGACCCAACTGCCTAAGTTGCAAATCGATTTTCTCTGACCACTGAGTGACAAAAGGGTCCTTTGCCAGATCCTTTAGAAGTGGGGATGCCTGACCAGATTGAACCTTAAGCCAGAATTTCAAGGCAGACTCATTGGCAGCCTGAGACCAGGGCACCTGACCCAGTTCAGATCAAATTGCTGCCAATGGGGTGCCCCGTGGGGCATCTACAAGCTTCCTGAGGAACCTAGATTGTATTTTATCCACCAGCGTAGAGCAAAAGGGGGCCCACAATTCGGCCCCATAAAACAATTGGGACCGAATCTTACTAGTATATACCTGAAAGGCAGGAAGGACCTCAGATCCTCCTTGCCTGCAAAAAAGACCAGTAATAGATTGAGCTGAGCCCTGAGCCACTCTTAGAGCCCTGGTTACATGCTCTCGCCAACTACCTGACTTGTGGAAGAGAACGCTTAGATAGCAAAAGGCCGTAACCTGCTGAATGGGAAATCCCTCAACCGACCAAGACTGAATCTTAGATTTGGAGGAAAAAACCATAATCTTTGATTTATCATAGTTAATATCTAGTGCATTGTCCTGGCAAAAGGTTGCAAAGCTTTGAGCTGCCAGATAAGCCCTATTCGAGTCTGTGAAAGCAAGGCAATATCATCTGCATAACCTAAACAGCCAATAGATCGACCGGCTAATTTTGGAGGGGAAAAACGGGGCTTGGTCATAGTAGGTATGACATCGTTAATAAAATAATTAAATAGAGCTGGGGCCAGAACACATCCCTGCCTAACCCCTACTGAGGTGGACACTGGGGGGGAGGGGGGGGTAAGATGGCCTTGCTGATGGACTTTGACCATCAGGGAGGAATGCGCGTGAAGTGACTGGATTAGAGCCAAGAGGCGCTTGTCTATAGATGAAGCCTGCAATTTACCCCACAGGACAGCTCTGTTCACTGAATCGAAAGCCGCCCTGAGGTCCAAAAAAGCAACATACAGGGCTCCATTGCGCATCCTGTACTTCGATGCCAAATAATAAAGGACATAGCACTGCCCAATTGTAGAGCGGCCTCGCTGGAACCCTGCCTGCTCAGTTGAAAGCGCCTGAGTCTGGGTCATTCAATCCGTCAATTTCCCTAGTAAAAACTTGGCATAAACTTTGGAGACCACAGACAACAGGCTAATTGGCCTGTAGTTTGCTGGATCCGATTTAACACCCTTCTTATAGATGGGAATAATGACCACAGTGTCCCAATCCCGGGGGACTGCCCTGCTGTTATTTATAGCAGTAAATAAAATTGCCAAGATAGGCAGCCACCAGGTCTTGTGTGCCTTGAGAAACTCAGCGCGAATTAGATCTACCTCCTCCTCCTGAACCGGGGGCAGGGCCGGCCGCAGGCATGTGCCGCATGTGCGGCCGCACATGGCCCCGCCGCCAGCCGGGGCCCCGCCACCAACTGGGGCCCCGCACTTGCCTGGCTGGGCAGCAGGCTGCAGCCAGCTTCTCCCCCAGAAAGTGATTCTTCCGCCCCTCCCTGGCTCCAGACCCCATCCCTCACCTGCCTCTGCCTTCTAGTAGTGCTGCAGCGGCGACACTGGATCGGGCTGGGAGATAAGGCTGTTTACAAACAGCTCCTCCCCAAGTGCTGATCAGAAGGTTGCTACCTTGTAAAGAAGGTTCTTCGAGATGGTTCCCAACATTCTCACAGGTGGGTTGTGCGCGCTCACCCTGTTCAAATAATAGACCACATGATGGTCTTGAGCTCCTCTGGTATAAAAAGAACCCTCCCCCTCTGAATGACAGTTCCTTTCAACTCTTTCTAGAAATATAAGAAAAGAATTCCATGCGGGGCTGGAAGGGTGGGTGTTGTGAGAATGTTCGGAGCCATCTCAAAGAACCTGCTGTGGGGGGCGTAGTTACAATGGTCAAACCAGGAGTGCAGGGTAGGAGCACAGCGCTTCCTGTTGCGTTGCTGGGTCCCACCGCTGCTTGTGCTGGTGGCTTTACTTCCTGTGTGGCTCCCGGGGCTGCAGCAGGAGCCACAAAAGCGGTTTCAGAGTGGTTGCTGCAACTGCAGGGTTTCCCCTGGACTGCCCAGGTATGTGAGCGCCGACAGGCCCCCAGACAGGCCGTTCCCCAGATCCTCAGGTGCAGCGGAGCCAGCCTGACAAGAGCATTGCCAAATTAGATGAAAAAATGTTAATAAGACAGGCCAAGAGGAAATTTGAAGAGCAACTCGCTAAAGATTAAAAAAAAATAAAAAAATACTTTTTAAAGTTCATCAGAAGCAAGAAGCCTGTTAGGGAGTTGATTGGGCACTCAGGGAGGATGGAAACATTGCAGAGAAGCTGAATGAATTCTTTGCTTCAATCTTCACTGCTAAAAATGTTGTGGAGATTCCCACGCCGGACCGAGTCTTTGTAGTTGAAGAATCGGAAGAACTGTCACAAATAAGTGCTACTTTGAAGGAGGTTCTAGAGTAAATTGACAAACTAAACAGTAACAAATCACCAGGACCAGATGGTGTTCATCCCAGAGTTCTGAAAGTACTCAAATATGAAGTTGCAGACTTACTATTGGTAATTTGTAACTTACCACTAAAATCTGCCACTGTACCAGAAGATTGGAGGGTAGCAAATGTAACGCTAAGTTCTAGAGGTGATCCTGGAAACTACAGACCGGACTAGTATCTACTGACATTTTTTTTGAGGGTGTAAATAAGCATGTGGAGAAAGGTGAGCTAGATGTGTTTCATAAGGTCCCTCATGAGAGACTTTGGGGAAATGAAAGAGTCATGGGATAAGAGGCAGTGCCCTATCGTGGATCTGCAACTGGCTAAATGATAGGAAGCAAAGAGGGGGGCACCAATGGACATGCGAGAAAGCTAACTGGGTTTGGTCAGAGCTCCAGAACAGTCCAGCTTATTTTCAACTTTAAAAACAATCCTTGGCATGTTTAAATTGAACTCCAATGAGACTCAAGTCCCAGAAACAGTAGAGAGGCACAAGAACATGGGAGAAAGGTCAATTTAAAAACTTTTCCATCCCGGTTGCTGAAGGCCCTGGGGCAGCAAAGCTTCCAACCACAGAGAACATAATGGCGGCGGAGGCTCCGGTGAATGCGGAATCCCCGGAGGACTACAGCTCATGTCAATTTAGTACTCTGTTAGATGACATCACAGCTGAACTCCGGGAGGCAAGAAACAATTGGAGACAGATAAAGGACACCCTTGATAGGCTTAACTTGTCCTTGGAGTCTCTGGGTAAGAGAATAGATAAAAAGTCTCCAGCAAGATGGATGTACTTGAAGAGAGAGTGGGAGCCTTTGAAGACAGACTTTGAACAGGACAACCATCTGATCCCCCCCTAAAGAAATCTGTAAAATTTCTCCAGGATAAAATGGAGGATTTGTAGAATAGAAGCAGGTGGAACAATTTACATATTACTGGCATCCTAGGGGTGGGGGTGGGGTGGTCATGGAGGAAAGTGGAGGTATTATCCCCTTTCTTAAACAGTTTTTCCAGAAGGTATTCCAGGGAACATCTGACTGGAACAATATTGAAATGGTGCATGGGCCTTGTTTTGGGGACAAAATTAATAGCTTCAGAGAGGCAAGGAAACCACCTAATTTGCTCTTTCAAGGTTGAGAAGTAAAAGATTTCTTAGATCTCACTGTTGAAACTTTGGCTCAGCATAGGCAATGGCACAAGTACCTTGATCTATTCAATAAAGGAGGCATAAAGGTTCAGCTCTGGTTTCCCACCAGATTCTCTTTTTTTACTATGGGAAAGAGACCAGTCTTTCAAGAGGAACTGGATTTTATCCACTATATGGATTTACACCTACCTGCCTTAAGAAACTAATGCCAGAGATAGACCGCTACAGTGGATTGGCTAGGGTTATACAGGTTTGGTTTTTTTTTTACTATTGTTACCTGGTTGTGATTATTTCTCCTTGATAAATATTTATATTAAGACAATGAGTAGGGTTTGTACTTAGATCTGTACATAACTTTAGAGCCTATAGTAATTTAGGGAAAACAATGCGCTCAAAGTACTATCGACACTAGATGGCACCAGAGACCTGCAGTCACAGTTTGATTCAGTTTATTGTTTGGAATTTTACAAGTTCATTATATCTCACTTTAGGAGCTTAATAGTCGGGTGAGATCACCCCTACTTGATAAATACTCGTGTAAAGGCAATGTGTAGGGTTTGTTCTTAGATCTTTATTTAGCTTTAATAGCCTATAGTCACTTGGGGAAAACAGTGAACTTAAAACTACTACTAGTCACTAGGTGGCACCAGACACATTTGGGCTTGCCTATGTTCTGGGAGGGGCGGGGACTAACATGAGTCTAACTTACGTTAGCAAGGTCACATGAAACCCCTGATCGTGGGCATGGGGCTTTAGCATTATTTTTCCATTTCCCTGTTAAATTCAATAACACGAGACAAGGTTGGATTTTGAGTTAAACTCACATTAAAACATTAGTCCCCGTCCCTTACTGAACTCACATTACATCTCAGTTAAATTTACGTTAGTCCTCACCCCTTACTGAATGTGGGCAAGCAGCCTCAGTCTATTGTTTGGAATTTTATAGTGTTTACTATCTGTGATTAGTCATACCCAGAAGATAAAACAGTAAAAAGTGTAAATAGTTACAAAATCCTGCTTGTGTGTATGTGTACTGCAGTACTATCTAAATCAGTCTGATTGTCAATATATTGTTTGTAGTAAGTTATGGAGGTGAATGAGTATATGTAACGTGAATGTACTGGCTCTTAAGCCCAGATATATGTAAAAAGGTGTACTGGCTCTTTAAACTGAGACAGCAGTATGGTAGCCCCACCCCTTTCTAGGATATAAGGTGGCTGCTGTGGCTGAGGTCAGTCAGAGCCTGGCTTATGGAGGGTGAGGATCTCCAGGAGACTGCTATGGCCATGCCAGATGCTGGTGCTGGATCTTCACTACAACGCAAAGGCGTTACTTGCGTGGCTGGTAAAGGCTGTGCGACAGACTCCCTGAGGTAAGCCTTTGCTGACTGTTTAAGTTGTTGGAGACTTTCCTGGGTCTGCACCAGGTTAAAGACACCCAGTAAGGCTGCTGGATTGAAGGGGTCTTCCTGCTAAGGGAATTGCAATGTACTGTCAGGTGAGCCTGGAAGCTATATAATAAACTGTAAATGGATATGCTTTCCCCTGATGGACTTTGAGCCAGTAAATTCATCCATGGTGTATTGTAAATAAATGGACTCTGTCTTCACATATGCCTTTTGGATGCCCTGAGTATTTAATTCATTGGAACCAGACCCACCTCCCACTACTTGTGTTGATCACCTCAGCCACCCTGCCACACACACTCACTTCAGTAGCCCAATGGTCAACTGATCTAAGTCTTTCTATATATAAGTGAATAGTTAATTTTATATGCTACATTTAGAATTCTGAAATTTATAAATATGATTCTACCTTGAAAAGTTATTGCCCATGGTTAAATTACTCTAGGTTTGGGAAGCAGATAACTTATATAATGCATGTTTTTAGTATTCTCTCACGCACTGGAGGAAAATTTCTGTTTTATTTAATGCTTGGAATTGGAAAACATGTATCATAAGTAATTTGCCAGTAAAGGCTGATTATGTGTCAGTAAGGGCCTTAGCTGGAGCCAAAGACCTTGTACTAAGCAAAGCTACTGGTATGGTTCCTCCTCTCTATGGTGTGGTTGCACTATATAAGTGTAGTTTGTGTATGTTCCTGTTGCATACTGTTAATTTTTAGGGGGGGGGTTTGCTGTGGAAAGGGGACTCATAATATTACATTGACAGAGATGTCATGCTGAGGAAATACAGAGAAATCTAGAAGGAAAATATGTAACCAAGGTAACAGAAAACTTTATTGGTATTCGTCTAAATGAATGACAGAGTTAAAAATTGTGACTTTAAAATGTTAGAGGATTTAGCCCCCTTAAAATGTAAAAAAAAAAAAAATTTGCATCCCTTGTCTCTCCCTCTGTTCCCCCTTCCCTGTCTCCCCTTAGATTGTAAGCTCTCGGGCAGGGACCGTGTCTATCTTGTTTTTTTTGTAAAGCGCCAGGTACATTGCTGGTGCTATATAAATGCTTATAATAATAATCAGTTTTTACAGTGGAGAGGTAACTAATGGAGTCTCCCAGCAATCTGTACTGGAACTGGTGTTTAATATATGATCTAGAGGGGAAGCTGATGGGCCTGGAACAAAAATGTATAATTTTTTTTAAAAATTATTTTTTATAAGTCTATTATAAAAACAAAAGTGTTTTTAACAAGGAGTCATTTTTCCTCTGAATGAGTGATAGATATAAAAAGAGTAACCAAGCATAAAAAAAGAACAAAATGAGGATATGTCCTCTAACATATATCTTATACTGGGGAGCAATAGGCTCCAACAGAAACATACAGCAGTACACGTAAGGATGGCTTTTACCCTTATGAAGTATGAGTTCTTGGCAAAGGTAATGGGTGTGTCCCTAGATTTTTTGGAAATGTATCTATTTATTTATTTTTAATTATAGTTGAGATTTATACCTCTGATAAATTGGCCAGCACGGTGACCAGATGATGTAGAAATCATCAAGTTTTCCATTTAGATCTGTCGCCACTCTTTCCATGGAGTCAACGTACCATAAGCGTTGTAGCCAGTCAACAAAAATTCATAATTTTGAGACCAAGGACGTAAATTTCTTCAGCCACTACAAAATCTGTAATTTAGTCTTCTGCATTTTTAACTTGTTACCAAGTTTCTTCATATTTTGTTTATACTGCTAAGATTTTTCCCTACCTCTGTCTCCCTCTCTGCCTCTCACAGCCCCGTCATATGTAGATTCTACCTTCTATCACTTGTGCGATTTCCTTCCTTATGCACAGGGCCCTGATACTCCTGTGGGATTTTTTTAAAAAACTCCCTCTGGAAGGCTTGGGGCCCGATTCTGTACCTCACCGTGCTGGACTGCGTTGGGGGAGGCATGCGCATAACTGCCCTCTTCCAAAATGGCACAGACACTGCTGGCACCATTTTGGATTAGGGATGCACGTGCGCAGAATGGTCTCAGTGGCCATTTTGCATATGTGCATTGCCAATATGGCAGCGTTTCTTGGAACTCTGGATCGGTGAGACAACAGAGAAGGAAAGAAGAGACAGCCCTGCTGCCCGGCAGAGGAGCTGGCTCTGCTGCCAGTGGCCGGGCCTCCTCTGCTGCTGGCAGGAGCTGGTTTTGCTGCCAGGCGTCCAGGTCTTCTCCGCCACCCCGCAGCAGAGAAGACCCAGCGGCCTGGCAGCAGAGCCAGCTCCTGCCAGCAGCAGAGGAGGCTCAGCTGGCGGCCGTGACCCCCCCACCCTCCGGACCCGCAACGGTAAGTAACTTTACAGGGGCCCTGGGGGGTGGAAGTGGAGTAAAGCCAGGCCCCAGCAGGTGGGGGTATTAGGAGTAATAGATCCCCACCCTCAGATCAGGAGTGGGGTGGGGGCAGGTGGAGGTTTCCCCCCAGCTCTTCCCATTGAAGTCAGTGAGAAGATCCCATTGACTCCGCCCTCGCTTTTAACTGAAAGTGGCCATTATTTTGTTAAAACCAAAACAGAGTCCCATCCCTAGTACTAACAAAGTAACAGATCCTGTCCCAAAGTCTAGAATACAAGATGTAAGCCAGTGTGTGACAGAAGGGAGGAGCTTCAACAGCCCACATCTCTGGCTGTAACCCAGTTCATCACATCCTAAACGTCTGGCTCTCCTTCCACCACTTCAATCTCTAGCTACACGTTGGACTTCAGCACTTTCACTAAAGTCCTGCAGTCTGGCTCCATGCCTAAAATGCAAGAAACATGCACTGCAGTCAATTCTCCCTTGTGGATAAAGCTGGAGAGCAAAAGGCAGCTGCAGTGGGTCCCAGAAGGCAGAGAGAATATAAACTTTATTCTTATATAGCACCATCTTGCCATGGCACTCTGAGCACTTTACATATAACTAATACATACAACTTTTAATCCTCTCAACAACCCTGTGAGGTAGGTTAGGTTGAAAGAATATTGTGACTGGCCCAAGATCACCCAGTGAATTTCTGGCTAAGGCAAGACTTGAACGAGGGTCCATGGTTAATTCACTGGCAAAAAAACATCTGGATTCTGTAGTATCTTGGGAAATATGCCAGATTCAGTTGGCTGCAGAACCATGGAACTGATTGGGGGGGGGAGGGGGGTCTGTCAGAGGGATGTGGCAGCCTGCCCCTCTCAGGAAGTGTTCTTAAAATCAGCTCTTCAGGTTAAAAAAACCCTTAACACAATGTTAGCTGCCCAAGTGTTCCTGCAATCAGGGTAATTATAGAGCCATGACTTCTACTTAAGGCAGCTTGCACTTTGTTAAAACCATGAAAATTTTACTTGTCATAAAAATCAAGATGATTTATCCCATCAGTGTATAACCCAGCAGGGATGATCACTTTGGTGAGGGGTAGGTGTCCACATTTCAGACTGATCAGTTGACAAACACTGAGTTATGGGGGTTTCAAAATCTGAGGCAGAACTGTTTTTGTGACCATTTTCTTTTGATTGGGATAAGTGTACTTAAAGTTATCAGGATGGAGGTGTAGAGGTGTGAGAAAATTCAAGTGGGCTTTTTAGTTGTTGCCCAAGTTTAGTTTTAGAAAAACTGCTGCATAGCTTAAAAGTTCTGAGGTTTAGAAGTTTCCATTTTATCCTATGGAGACTGTGAAATAGTGAACTAATGCAATGCATGCGCAGCATGCCATGGAAGGTTTAGCAGGTGGACTGGCTCGTCAAATGAGTAATGCCCAAATGGAATTTGTCGTAGGACATTTGTAGGAGAAGTTAGTCGCCTCTGTGGCGGTTGACTGATTTCATGGAAGGCGGTGCCTGACAGGGTAGCTGCTGCTAGCCCTGCTACAAGTAGAGAAATGGATGCAGCACCCTTAAAAAGGCAAGCCAGGCGGCTTGACAACGCTGCCAGTGAAATTAACATGAAACTGACAAGGTGAGAGAGTGGCCATGTTAGCAGGTAGCCTGCACCAAGAAAGTGAAATTGACCAAAGCGGGGCCGGCCAGCTAGTGAGGCTTTAATAAAAAAAACACTTGCAGCTGCAGCAGCGTGGAGAGTTGGCTAAAAGCAGTCTGCAGCAGCTGGGTCCAGAAGGAAGCTCTGGGGTGGGAGGCGAGCAGACCTTTGGTGTGAGCAGAGCAAAGTAGAGAGCTCTTACACTTGTAAGACCTGGAGAGGAGCCAAGTGTTGCGTCTTGAGATGCTCGGAGACAGTGTGAACCTAGCGCTCCGGAGAAAGAGACTAGGGAGTCAGGAAGCCCCATGAGGTGCGGTGTCCTTGAAGAGGAGTGGAGAACTACAAGCAGCGCTTGAGAAGCAGGACCCAGAGTTGCAGGGTCAGCTGCCTGAAGTTTTTGGACTGTGAATAAGCTCAGCAGGGCTTTAGGGGTACAACGAGGTCCCCATTGTGGCTCCATAAAGAAGCAAGTACATAGGGTGGGAAAGTCCTGAAGGTATTGGATTTATGAGCCCTGCGAAGGACAAGATTTTTGGGAAGATACTATTATTATTATTATTATTATAAGCATTTATATAGCGCAAGCAATGTACCTGGCGCTTTACAGAGAATAAAATAGACACGCTCCCTGCCCAAGAGCTTACAATCTAAAGACAGGGGGAGGGGAGACAGGGAAGGGGGAGAGACAAGGGGTGCAACATTCATGAGGCTGCGAGAACTCAGGTACACATTCTTGGCCTGGTTACAGTAAATTAGGAGTTTGCAGATAACAGGTAGGGGATAATCCTGGGTGGGGATAATTAGCAGGAGTTGGGAAGGGCGGAGCAGAAGAGGTGGGTTTTGAGGAGGGACTTGAAGGTGTGGAGGCAAGGCAGACGAGGGCAGGGAGGGAGTTCCAGGCGTGCGGGGCAGCGAGGGAGAAGGGACAAAGGAGGAGCAGGGGAGGCATGGGAGGGTGAGGGAGGGTATTGAACAGGGGTTCAGAGGGAGATCAGGGCAGAGATAGGGGCTTTGTAGGTGAAGATGAGGAGCTTGTGCAGAATACGCTCAAGGGGAGCTAGTGGAAATTTGTGACCCATTCATCTCCCAAGATAACAGCATATTTTCCCACCAGTCTGTGGGTTTTTCCTTGACCCATGCAAGCCTCTCTATGGGTACAGCCATATGCAGGGCATTGAAGAGTGAAGCTGTATCTCCAGATAGGTTGCTCTCAGCACAAAAAAAGCTGCACACAGAGTTTTGACCCTTCCCAGCACTGTTTGTTGTCTGCTGAAGAAGGCATTTTCATGGCACCAAAGCAGAAGTAGTCTCCCTCCTTGTGGTACACTCAAATGCCCCGGCCCCAGATTGAGCAAGTGTCTTCTGTACCTAGCAACCTATGTGATCCAAGAGGCAGCAGGATTTTTGGATCCAGTGGACCACTCTCAGGTTCTGCTCAATAACGGCCATGAAGGCCTGGACAGCATTAACAATCATGCAGAGGGTCTGCGAGCCCTGGGAAAAGTATTGAGGGCCTGCGTGTCCAGCCTATTAAAGGCCTGGAAGCCCCATTAGACTGGTTATACAGAAAAAACATTAAGATGAAATGGAAATTAACTAATGTGTCCAAGTCTTCTGGGTCTGAATTGCCTCTCTGCCCTGGAATTGATCCTGGAAGGGGTGAACCTGCTACAGTGCCATCTTGTAAGTTATCATAATGTGTCTGAAAGTCTTGCTATGACCTGGAAAATGTCTTAACACATCAGGCAATACTGAGAGTTTCCAGAAAATATTGAAAAAGCAGGACGTTGACAGACAAACAGGAAAGTTTATGAAATCAGCAGGAAATGAACACAAGACACCGTAAAGAGATGGTAATTCCATTTATTTCGTATTAGGGCAGGGAGAGAGATAGGCGAGAGAGGGAAACTGACAGCATTACGTACATGCATAGATTAGAGCCGAGAGAGTGTTAAGGTGGCTGCATGACTCCATTAAAATAATGAACATTCTACTCCTTATAAAATTGAGATTTATCCTAAGACTTCAAAGTTAACTGATTATGGCATAAATAGTTTTTAAAAGGACTATGCTGTGCCTGTGATGGTGGCGATGTATGCAGGATTGCTTGGGTTAGGGTCTGGCTGTGTGCATTTACAGAGTCTTTCCAAAGGAAGGACCGGGTCTGCACCCTCCCCAGGCTTGGAGCCAGGCAGCCCCAGCAACTACTTGCATGCTTCCCATGGTGCCACTTCTGTGCAGGAGCCTACCCCACTTGCCTGGGACTAAAGCCACTGTCCTTCAGCTGGTTCCCTGTCATCCGATCACAGGGACAGAGGGGCTCCCAGTGTGTGCCAACAGGCCTCATTCACAAACCTCCTTACCCAGACACTGCCTCTCTGCAAGCTGGGCAGGCCCAGCTGGGTCTTCCTCTGCAGCCCAAGGGCATTTACTCTGTTTGCAGCTGAGAAGCAGGAGGGAAGAGCAGCTTTCCTGTGCACTGAGCCAGTCAGTCTGCCTGCTCCTCTTCATTGGGTGGGTTATTGGGACCCACCCCCATTTATAAGAATCAAAAATGAAAGGGAGGTCAGTGCTGCTGTCTCAGACAAGGGGGCCCAGCAACTGATCCCCCTGCCAGCCCGCTCACAGCTGGAAGTGTCTTTTGGTTTAAGAGAGAAGTTAAGGATCTTGCAAATTCACTTGTACTCCAAAGAGCATCAATATTTTTAAATTAAGGCTCTTTTGCTGCCTTTTGAAAGCCCAGATCCCCACTCTCATATTGGGTTGGTGGACCAGTTACATTGGTCCGCCCCCAGAGACTAATGGGTCAGACTGGTTTCCAGAATTCTCTGGGGGAAGTTTCCCCACTGACCTTGATGGCTACTCAGTTGATGACCTGGTCGATTTATGGAAAGATATCTTGACTAGGCCCATTGACATGATTCACCCAGGCATCCACTTCCATTGCTGCGACAGCATAGGTCCCCCTGGTATATGGAGGTCCTGAGGTGGCTGAAGTGGGAGGGTAGGCGATTAGAACACAGGTGGTACCTGATTCACACTGCAGCTGACTGTGGCATAGATCGTTTTTAAAGGGCTTGCCATGGCTGTGATCGTGGTGAAAAAAGCTTTCTTCTCCACTATCACAGAATCTGCAAAGTCCTGTCCTGTGGGACTGGTCCATCTTCACCATGAACCCAAGTCATCTATTGCCCACTGTGACACTTTTATTAACTATTTGCAGACGATCACTCATTCATCACGACTTGGGGGTTGCTATTTCAACTGCAGAGTTTGAGGTTGCAGAAGCTCAGCCTTGTTCCATTTGGATCAGTTTCAATTAGTGTCACCCATCGATGTGGAGGATGTGAATGGAGCAATGCAGGCAACTGGTTGTGAATTAGATCCTTGCCTGTCCTGGCTGGTGAAAGCCAGCAGAGACACGGTTGGAGTCTTTGCTGGCTGGGGTTGTCAACGCCTCCCTCTGGGAGTGTTGGACACTCTTAGAACTGCGGTGATCCAGCCCCTGCTTAAGAAACCATCTTTAGACACTGACTCCCCAGCTGGCTATCGCCCTGTTTCTAACCTTTTTTAGAGAAGGTTACTGAATAGGTGGTTGCCTGGCTGCTTCAGGCTGATCTTGATGCTTTTGGATTCCTGGACCCATTTCAGCCATGTTTTCTTCTGCGGTATAGAATGGAAACTGCACTTGTGGTCTTGGTTGATGCTCTACGTCCGGGGATTGACAGGGGGAATTGTGTCCTGTTCACCAGGTTAGTTCTTTCAGCAGCTTTTGATATGGTTGTTGACACATCTGCGGACCTAGCAGGAGTGTGCAGGAATGCTCAGGTGGTTCTGTTTGTTCCTGTTGGGAGACTGCTCATCATCCCCTCTGAACCTTCCTTGAGCCGAGATCCATTAGGGCCCTAGATTCAAGGGCCAGGCAGTCAACTTCAGGAAGCCCGGGATATTGTGTACCAAGGGGCCCCAAGAAAGGAGGTTTGGGGTCTGCGGAAGACTCCAGAAGTGCCCGCCTGAGAGCTCTATGAGATCCGAGAACCAAGGCCTGCGAGGTCAGAATGGTGCTACCAGGATCGCTCTGTTTGCCCTGTCTGCATTTGGCTAGTGTTCGACTCAGGATGGGAAGTGGAGGAAAGGCGTAAAGAAGACCTAGAGGGCAAGGGAAGGTTAGCGCGTCCATCCCTAGGGCTGCTGTGCAGTAGTGTCTGGACAGGAAGCGGAGGAGTTTGGAGTTGAGCTGGGATGCAAAGAGGTCCAGGTGAGGCTGGCCAATCTGAGGACAATGTGGTCAAAGATGCTCTGGTCAAGACTCCACTCCCCAGGGTCCACTGTTCTGAGACTCAGTCAATCTGCTTCCACATTGTCCTTTCCTTTGACATGTCTGGCTACCAGGGACACTAGCTGTCTTCTGCCCACCGGAAGAGACGCTTGGCCTCCTGGTGCAGGGCCAGTGAACGGGATCCTCCCTGGTTCATGTAAGCGACTGCCAACGAGTTGTCTGAGAGCACCAAGACGTGTTGGTTCCTGAACGCCCTGGGAGTGCGCTGGAGGGCTAGTTAGACTGCCCACAGCTCGAGCCAGTTGATACTGTGATGGAGATCTGACTCTGACCAGCGGTCTTGATATGTCCAGCCATTCGAGTGGGCTCCCTAGCCTCTGAGGCTGGCGTCTGGGTGGGTCCTGCAGGGGGCCTCCCGCTGAAAAGCAGTCCAGAGCTTCCCACCACCGAAGAGACACTCCCCGATGCTGTCGAGATGCAGGAACTTCGTGGTCCATGACATGAGGTGGAACTTCGTGGTACATGACAGACGAAGGAAAAGCTGCAATGGTCTGGTGTGAAATCTTGCCCATTGAAGATGGGGAAAGCACGAAACCATTAACCCTAGCAACAAAGCGAGGCGACTCAGCCGAATCCTGTGCAGCTGTCTGGACTGCTGGCACTTCTGGTGGATCTTGAGCTGCCTCTCCTCTGGAATGAAAACTCTTACCGTATCGAGGATTATCCCCCAGGTGATGAATTCTCTGCGACGGGACAAGCGGACTCTCCCGACTGATCACGAAGCCGTCGTACTGCAGATAAGAGTGGCCTGAACATGGGCTATGGCCTCTGCTTCTGAATGGGTCCTTACTAGAAGATCGTTCAGATAAGGAAAGACTGCGATCTTCTGCATCCTCAGGTTGGCCACCAGGGGAACCAAGACTTCGGTGAAGATGCGAGGAGAGATGGCCCCGAATGGCAGGACTCTGTACTGCCAGTGGGAGCCGTAATAGTAAAAACGCAGCCACTTCCTGTGGGCTGGGAGGACGGGTACATGCAGATAAGTGTCCTTTAGATCTAGGGATGCCAACCATTGGTTGCGGCTGATGGACATGCAAATGGAAGTGACCGTTTAATGGATCTGTTCTGTTTCTTCAAGTCCAGAATCCCTCTCTGACCTCCCGTCTTTTTCTGCACCAAAAAGAAGATTGGATAAAGACCCGTAAACCTTTCTGATGGGCGGACGGGCTCGATAGCTCACAGGGTCAGAAGCTTCTGAATTTCTCCCAGCATGGCTGAATGCTTTGTGGGATTCTTCGACTGGGGGGGGGGGGGGGGGGGGGGGGGGGGGGGGGGGGGGGGGGGGGGAAGGGAGAAAGTAGTCTTTGGGAAATTGAGAGAATTCTAGGGAGAAGTCCTTCGCCACTGTCTCTCTTACCCATCTGTCGGTAGTTGCTACCCACTATCTGGCAGCAAAGAGCTGTAGCCTTCCCCCCAGAGCGGTGGCGTCGTGAACTACAGGGGAGGGAGCGTCAGGAGTCATGCTTTTTGGATGGTGAAGGGTCCCTCCTGACCCTGGAGGATTGTTGATAGGCCCTTGACCTGAATTCCATGCCTCTGGCCCCTCTAGAGCGGGAGGGGAAATTCCAAGTTCGGGGGGCACTGTAGTCCGTGCTGCCCCACAAAAGATCTATTGAATGGACGAAAAAAGGACTTGGCAGACTGAACCTGGCTGAGAGAGGTCTTTTTCTCCTTAACTAGAGGCCTTGAGGAGTGCCTTTTCTAGCGCCGAACCAAAAAGCTTTCCTCCTTTCAACTGACTGTTCACAAAGGAGGTTTCTGGCATGAGTGTCGGCTCGCCAGGAGTGGAGCCAGAGGCGCCTTCTTGCCGCCACATTAGCAGCCATGCCTCTGGCAGCCCAGACTACAGAATCCATAGAGGCATCTACTAGGAAGGATTGGGCCATAGTGATATTCTCTGTCAGCTTATCTGCTTCCTTTTCCGTGACTTCGTCGTCTTTACTGATATGAAACCACTTTAGGATAGACCTTGAAGCATAGGCAGCTGTAACTGCCATCCTGAGGAGATTAGAAAGGCACTCAAAGGTTCTCCTGAGGCCAGTTTCAATACCCTTGTCCTTTGGGTCCTTTGGTAAAATGTCCCCTTCGGAGGGGGAAAACAGATTGCCTTGCTAGAGATGCAGCGGCTGCGTCTACCCTAGGGGTGGCAAAAATGGAGGAGCAGGTTTTATGAGAATCATACAGGTCTATTAGAGGCCTGGACAACTTGACCGGCTTTGTAGGATGCCGCCATTGCTCCCTAATAAGCCTTTCAAACTTGTGGTTCAATTTTGACAGCCTGGAGGACGAGCTCAGCCTGGGTAAATATTCCCTGTCAGACTCAGAAGATTCTGAGGAAGAGTCTGACTCCCTTTTCTTGTGCTGCTTTTGCTTGATACAGAGCACTCTCTCAGCTCTGCTTAAAATTTTGTGGGCCTGGGGCAAGGAAAGCGCCTGTCTAGGTCCTTACTCGAATGGGGAAAACCCTCTTCAGTTGTAAGGGGCTTCCTCTCCTCGTCAGAGGGCTGTAGCTCCAGCTCCATTCCCGAGTCAGAGCCTTTGGAGAGTGGTCTGACAGCTTTTGTTCTCAAGGGCTTCTTCTGCACTTAGCTGGGCGAGGCGGGCTAGAAGCCGAGCTCTGAGTGTCCTCCTCTGAGGATTGGGCCCTGCGCCAGCTCTCTCCCCTCCTCTGAAGAGGAGCCCAGCAAGGCATGGAGATAAAGGTGGTTTTGGGGGCGGACTGATGGGCCCGATGTTTGCCCTTGCCGGCCTGTTTGGATCTCCCCTTAAATCCCCTGGGGGGGAGGCTGCCCTGAGAGGAATGGGATCTCCTCCTCCTCCTCTTCCCTTTTGAGGCACACTTGCCCTGCAGATGAGACAGCGCCAGCAGCATTTGCTGCATCATTTCAAGCTGGTGCTGCTGACGGTCTGCTGGTGAAGGGGTCCGCCTTGCCTGCACCTCTTCCGCGGAGGAAGAAGCGGGAGAAGAATCCTCTTGGGCCGGGACTGCCTCCTCGTCTGGCGGTGTCGGCCTCAGGCTCCCGCTGCTGAACAGGCGTCTGAGCGTGGGCGGCATTTCGCCTGGTCTTCACCATCTCCGCCATAGGCAAGGGGCCCCGCTATAGGCTTGCCTGGGTCCGTTCTCAGTCGACTCGGCAGCAGGGAAAAGGGAACACCGGGCTGCGCCCTGCCAGGTAACACAAGCCTCTGAGGTCAGGCGTCTCCAATCTCGGGCAACTATTCCTACCGTATTGTTCCTTTTTGTTATTATTATTATTTACTTTTTAAAATTTTATTTTCTCCCGGAGAGATAGCCTCCTGCCACAAGTGAGGCAGAAAGTAAACTCAGGAGTTTTCGGCGTGAATTCCCCTGCGCAGATGCTTCAGAAGCTTGTTAGCGCCTCGTGGTGGTGGTGCGGCAAAATTGCATCTGTTAAGACCATCCAAAGGATAAACCATAGTATTAAATTATCGTTAAGCTAGGAATCTGTACCATTTACTAGAAGCATGGTTCAAGTGTTAGTTATTCTAGAATTATTGATTGAAGAAATGCATGATGCTATTATTTGGGGTGGTTCCCAAACTCAGGAAGACAAAACTTTACTGGATTTACTCCTTATTTAGGTTTTCTTGGTGGTTTTTCCTCCTGAACCCCACCCCCAGCTGCTATTCTTTAATACAATTCTGTAATGAACAACGAATTCTCATGACAAATCTCGAGTACACAGATGGTTTGGTCTATTATCCTGCCTTAGTCCAGGGGATTGGACTTGATCCTTGGGGACTTTTCCAGTGTTATGATTCTATGGAGAGCTCCTACTTGCTTGCATGACCAGTCCCAGAGGCATACGGTTGGGCCTTTTGGATCAAAGTACATTTTGCATTAAATATACAGTCGCTTTGTGGAGGCACACCCTCTTCACACCTAACTCTAAGGATTCTCACATAGGGGATGAAACACTTTTCTGCTCTATGCACTGCTCATTTTTGACTTTGCTTTACCCACTATATGTATGCTGAAGTTTCACACTCGTATCTTCCCTCTTCCCTCTTCTCTAATGATAAGCCTGTTAAAGACCTCCCCTCCTCTTGTAATATCCTGTCCTCTGTTATGATCTGTGAACATACAATACAGATAATACAGCCATTGCGCATATAGGCAGTAGTAGTCCTCTGACCAGTGAGAAAAAAACCAGCTGCAATTTCATCAGTTTAATGGAATTAGGCCCATAAGAAAGGGGAAAAAACACTAAGTGTTCTTATAGGAAGTGCCAAGGACTGACCCTTTCCACTTGGGAGTCTTTTCTGAACCAATGCCCCAGTGTGATGCTAAATTGTGCAGCACTGAAGGAAGTGCTCTCTTTTGTGTTATGTGAAATAAAAGATTCTAACCACCTGCAGACTAAAAGGTCTACAATACTTTTCACACACAAAATGATGTTGGTTCCCATTCCATGGCTGAACTTCAGGTTGTGGCTTCAGTCTGCAGGCACAATTTTTTTCCCTTTAATTCTAGTAGATAATTTTTATTTCTCTGTTTTGTTCTTAAGCGCTGCTGCATCTTGCCTGTCAGGTGCCAGGTTTTATCCCATGAATTGCTGTACTTCTGTGGTGGGTAAAGGAATTCAAAGCATTCCAAAACATTTTACAAATGGAGATATTCTGGAGTAAATAGTGGAAATATCTTATTTGTTCTTACCTGCATCGATGGCACACGGATAATGGTATCGGAAAGAGCAGCCTTTGTTGTAGCAGCCTAAGGTGGCTCCAGGCTCCTGGCAGTGGGAACATTTCTAAATGGGAAGGAGAAATGTAAATATCACTGAACAAGTGAACTTTATATGTCTGAGATCTCCATCATCCAAACTCCAGCAATTTCAGGCACTTGTTTCTCAAATCCACCAAAAGGCACTCTTCACACTACATCTGTTTATCATGCGCTTTAGAAGTGCCAAATTTCCAAATAAAGAGGAGCAAAACTGGCTGGAAGGAAAGATTTAAAAGACATGAATGAAAGTCAATGCATCCACATTAATTATGGAGCTGATCCAAGGTATGCGCACATTGCATGCAGGTCACACACCAAGCATGCATGATATACATGCTCTGAATACAGTATGCACAGCGAGTGCATGCTCTGCACTTTTCACATGCATGTAACCTTTGAACAGTGCGACAGTGTATACCTTGGATTGTGCATATGCACGCATACACACACGCATACACACAGTTTGTTTGTGTGTGTGTTATAAAGCAGAACACACGGATACAAAAGGAAATATTTCCTCTTGTACCCATGTGTTGTGTTTTATAAAACACACAAACATAAATCAGGGGTCATTATGAACATAAATGGACACATATGAAATGTAGAAAATTGGAGAGAGAAGATTACTCTCACTGATTCAGTTATGGCGAACAGGATTAAAAACAAAGTTATAAATATATCAAAAGAAATTTTAGAAACAGTATGGAGGAATTCGACAAAATGCAAAAAAGTTATAATAAAAATTGTTTTACATTTAAATAGTAGTAAATTTGTCTTTTAAAAATCAGCTTAGTACTGTGTAATCTAGAACTGCAAATGCTATATGCCTTATATCATGACATCACTACAGATTTAGAATGTTTAGGCACCTTAAGTTGTGCATGTTCTGTGCCTTAACACATTTGGATTTCTTTCAAGTGTGATCTTAGCTCTCAACTTTCTGGGTTAGTAAAGCCTGATGCTGGAATAAGGGCATCACTCTAGTTTAAGAACTAAAATAAATGGTTTACGTAGTTACAACTTCAAATATTTTATTATAGTCTTTTGTCTTGGAAATCAGATTAGACATACAAGGCCTGGGTTCTTAGCAGTGGGGTAAATCATCATTTTAACTTGGCAAGGATATAATGGAGTCACTTTCAAGTTTTCAAGACCAACTGTATCTTTCAAGTGTTCCACTGGTGCAAGCCCCATTCATTTTAATGGGACCTGGGGGGAAAAAAATCTCATTTCCCACACGGGACAGTGCAAGAGCAAATGAAGCAAAGACAACATTTGTTTTTCAAAACAGCATACCTTTCTAAAGTGGTAGTAATTTTGCGAGTCTTATTGGCTGTCCAACTGGCAGTCAAGATGACCAATTATAGATAAAACTTTCAACAATCTTTGTATTCCACAGGCCACCTCTACCCAATATCTTGGCAGAGGTTTCAGAAGAGCAACTTCAGCATCAAAATTGCCAAGCAAAGATTTGTATACACTTGTGGCATCTTTAAATGGGAATTAGAGCAAAAATGATGTAGAACAGGTGTAAGATAGTACTTGGGTGTAAAATCTGTACCAAGTTCATTTGACCACATCTTTATCATCACTAATACTTTTAAGAAAACTGTAGATAAGTGGCATATGCAATATTAAGAACACGCTCTGCTGTAAGGTACAGGCCAGCAAGAAACGTACATCACAGGCATTGGAACAGCAAATCTCAAATACATTTGCTTCCACTGCTAGAGAGATGCCATTATATTTAGTTTCAAGACAGTTGGACTTATCTGATGGCCATGTTCAATTTCCATTACTTTATATGTATTATCTCAAATGACTGATCCAGAGAGCAGCTTTATATAACAATTGTTTTTAAAAAGCAATTTTTTTGAGAAGGTTGCTTTCCTACAGTTGGAAGTTGCTGTCCTTTTTTCTTTCATTTCTTTTAATGCAAGGGATAAGCTGTTTAAGGAGCTATACTCTGACCACATATCAAGAACTTGAAAGATTTTACAACCATAGGGAACCTATGTAATTCTAATTTTGGAGCAAAATCTATATAAGCATTTTTAAAAGGTTCTGTATTGCCATCATCTTGTCTGAATTATCTCAAAATAAAGACATAAGATGATGTCCTTTGACCATAAATTTGGCATACAAGTTCTTCTGAAAGTTATGTCAAAGCTCCAAAACTATACTAAACAGTACACAGAAACCCTGCAGGCTGCTCCCAGAGGATGGTCCTTAATCCTATACAAATTGTTTAGGCTAATAAATGATGCTTGCATAGTCCCAGAATCTTGGGGCAGGAGCTGGCTGGTACCTATATATAGGAAAGGTAATGTCTCAAACCCTGCCAGTTATAGGTCCATTAGCCTTCTCTCCATTGTAAGCAAGCTTTATGCCAAATTGCTCCTTGTAAGGTTACAAAAATGGGTTGATGAGAAGGATCTAACACCTAGGGAACAATTTGGGTTCAGAAGAAGGTGCTCAACAATGGACTGCTGTTATATTTTGCAGCATGTTATCCTTAAATACACAAAGATAAGGAAGGGAAGACTATTTTTGGCCTTTGTAGATTTTACGAAGGCGTTCGACACTATTCCACGAGGAAATCTCTGGTCCAAATTGAAAGAGATGGGTATGGATGATAAGTTATTCACAATCTTAGTCCAATTATACTCTAATACAACCAGGGTCAGATCTGGGGAAATGAATAGATTGAGCTCTCCTATTCCGATTGCAAGAGGAGTACGCCGGGGGTGGGGGGTGTTGGCCCCACTGTTAATTTGTACATCTCAGATCTGGTGGATTCCATAAAAATCAGAAAATATCAACCCCTCTAGGATTAGGGCTTTCCCCCTATATGCTCTCCAGTACGTGGATGATGTGCTCCTGATCTTTCAAACTGAGAAAGGCTTGAGAGGACTGATAGAAAATCTAATGACATACTGGATCTAATGGATTGAAGATTAACATGGGGAAATCTAACATTATGGCCCTAGGAGGGAAACAGTCTAAACATAGCTGGGCAATCAAGGGAGAGACCATGGCCGTAGTCAACTCTTTCACGTACCTCAGCGTTATATATTTTAATAGAGGAACTTGGTGCAATCATATCCAAAATAGGGTTAATAAGACAACTAGGGCAGCACGCAGCATTTTGAAGGCCGCAAACTTGTCTCAAAACATCCCACTGTCCACATTTATACAAACTTTTCAACTAAAGGTCTATCCTTCAGTGACATTCGGGTTGGAGATTGTCCTACTCCCCAATGTGGTGAGCTTGGAAAGGGTGCAAAACCAATTTCTGCGCCAACTGTTTGGGGTGGGGAACAGCGTCGCGGGAGCAGTCGTCCGAGCGGAGTCAGGTCTTCTGTCTATTGAGTATTATGGAAAGAGGGCCTTTATTAGATACTGGCTCAGACTTTTGACACAAGGTGGGGGAAGTATTGCCTACTCAGTGCCTTATGGAGGAACTTGAGCATAGGGGGGCTAGAACTTATCCTTGGCTGAAGTACCTGGCTTTCCTTCTAAGAAATATGGGTTTCTCCTCTGCATACCTGCTCCCCAAAACAGTTGGGATGATCAAAAAGAGGTTGACTGTAGATTAAGGGACTTAGCTAAACAGGAGGACCTTGCAATAGTACATAACTGGAGAGTAGCTCCATGGTTAAAGGTGATTAAAAATACAATTGCATTTGAGCCTTATTTGGATTGGTTACTAAGCAAGATCCTCCGATAGATCCTATACTCTGAGGTTCCGGCTTATCCAAACAGCGGTGGTGGAGGGTAGATATGCTGGTGTTAAATATGAGCTGTGTTGCTGTTCTTGTAATCTGGATGAAGTCGAGACAGTGGAGCATTTCATATTGAGATGCCCATACTATCGAATCTTGAGATCTACCTGGTTGCATCCCCATTGTATGAACCAGAGGGGACAGCGTGGCCCAGATGCTTTTGAATAATTGTTTAATTTGACATCTAAGGAAGAGACCAACACTATAACAATATTAAAGAAGGCTGGAAATAAGAGCGCAGTTAAAGGAGCTCAGTAATATGGAGTGCCCAAAAAGTAGGATATAGGTCCCTCTTGCTGAGATATTCTCCTTGCCCTTAAGTAGATTATCTTGCAGAAATTCGCAGGATTTGAACTGCGTGTGTAACAGGATTTCATACTTAGTCTGGCTATTATGGACTCATCAGTTGTTACCTAGAGCAACCGGAAGCGGGTTGTACAATGTACTTGTTATGGATACAGTTTGATATTTTGTTGTGTTTGTTTTATCTTAATTTTAATTGTATATGATCTTGTAATTGTATATATATGTACTCAGGCTATGGAGAAGGCTAAGCCATAATAATAATAAACTAAACTACTAAACAAAAAAAAACCCGTCACCTTTTGACTCATTGAAAGATCAAAGGTTCCTCCATAATAAATAATGGGCTTTTTTTAAAAAAAAACAAAAAAAACAAAAAGAAGACGGCATTCACTAATCTCCCCACTTTCCCATGCAGACCCAGCTTGTATCTAAGGATTAAATAAAAGTAAAATAAGCATCAGCTTCAGCTATAAGTAACCTCTGAATGCAGATGAAAGTCTGGGACACCCATAACTCTTATGCCATGCACAACTCCAATTCTTTACGGATCCCTTTCAAGCAATTTTACCAAGGATGAACTTGAATCCAGCCTGGCCTGAAGTATCTTCTGTTATGGAAAGCACTTAGGTGTCAATTCATAAAAGCTACTACGATGGCTCTTGCTTAAGAACATGTCTTTGGTTCTAGACAAGGGACCAGAAACAGGTAAATATGGTTTCCCCCACTGCCCACTCCTGCTGCAGTCACTACTCCTCTCCTCATGGAAGCCACAGCCAACAGTAGACATCCCTTCACAACCGTCCCTGCCCTGGAGCCAGCATGGCTCGATGCAGACATGAACATTGTGACGCTCACGGTGCAACCCCTCAAGCTCAAAAGCCACCTCTTATTTGTGGAGCCACCTGAAGTTCTAGTCAAGGGCACAGAGGACCTGGATGCCACCTTTGTGGAGGCGGCAGTGGAGAATGGTATGATATCGGAGAGAGAGGGAGGTGTTTGCATTTACACAGCTGCATGATAAAGGCTTTGGTTTATTGTTGTCTAATTACATTTGTTTACTGTGTTGCCAGGTGAATGCAGAGAAGGAGCAGGAAAACAGCTACACAGGATGGGAACGGTTGGTGTGGGAAAGCACCATGGCAGGACAGGGGAGCCAAAATGGATGCTTGGGGGGCGCCCAGAAGGAAGATGGGACAAATGGCAGTGGTTGATTTCTGCATGGTCTTCAGTCTTCTACAACCATCATGGGAACAGAACTGTATGGGGCTGCGTTCTGCTGAAGCAACTGCCCCAGCAGCCACATAGGCTAGGTACTCATTCCTGCTTTCCTTCAGGTGGGTGGAGGGCTGAAAGGTGGGTGGGGCATATGAACTAATGGCTCTCCTTGTTGTCTTACTACAGGACCATGCAGCAGGTGGATGAGATCTGCAATGCCATAGCCAGGGAGCATAGGCAGCTGGTGCAGCAGAAGAGCGCAGAAAGCAAGGTCTCTGATACGGAGGCCCACCTGGAATGCTGGTGGGAGGACAGGAACTGGGCCCACCTCTGGCATCATTTTGAATGGTAGGACAGCATGCTCGAGAAAGAGCAAGGAAATGAGTGAAATGTGGGCACAGACACAGAGCAGCCTGTCCCCGGCCAGAGTTCCCTGCTTGAGCATGTTGCTTCTGCGACTGTGAATATTGTTACTTGGGGCAGGCACAATTTCCCAACCCACATCAGCCATTCACCCCAGGCTATGTGGAACCTGACCATCTGCCCTGATTCCCCCAGCACACCACTCCCCAGCGAAAGCACCTGAGACGTCTCCACACTGTGCTCATGCCAGGAAACAGTTGCTGGAGCAGGCATGCCTTCCCTGCCCCAATCATTCCAACATACCTTCCATGAACACTCCTCCACAGCCAGATCTGCAGGAGGAGAATCGGGAAAATGTCCCACCACCATCCAAACAAGCATGCCTAGCTGCCCCCAAAAGGATCAGGTGAAAGAAGAAACAGTGTTAATAAAATGGGCTATAGGAAGTCTGCTGGCCTTGCTCTTGAGGGCATGGGGATCCAAGTAGCCCAGAAGGGTATGCCAGGGTGCAACGAGAACTACACTGGGAAAGCTACAGGCAAAGGTTGGGTGCTGGCCAGTCACTACGTTCATGCTGCCACCGGCACTGCCAATCTAGGTGGCACGAGCACATCAGCACACATGCTAACTCAGCTAAAAATGTTAGAGATATTAGCACCATGGAATTTTTTAACTGGTGCAGGGAGGGACCACTGAATGTTAAGAAATGGGCAGATGAGGGGGTGGGATCTGTAAGGCAGTGAAGGTCACTGTGCTCAGAACATATGCTGCGGTTCCAAGTTCAGCAGACTGGAAGAGCAGGAGCCCCAGACAAGATGAGACAGCAGGATACAACTGATATAGCGACTCTTCTGGATATTTGTGCACTGCCAGAAGTAAGGAGTCACTAATGGAGGCTGGACCTTCCATGTCATTCCTCCTCATCACTGCCCTGCTGACAGCAAGAGCATACCTGTGGGTTCATTGGGAGCATCTCAATCATATAGTGGAGATGAATCTCTTGGAGAAACAAGTAACTTGGGGTATAGGGAATTGAACCGACTAAAGGAGAGCTTGTTGCCTTGTACAAGGTTGGACACTCAGACGTGCAGACTGTCCTTGTGAGGGGGGATGTTTTCAACCCCAACCATATTGTAAATGCAGAAAATGCTAGAGAGGGGGAGTAAAAGAGATGGATGTTTGACTAGGGGTTTTATGTGAACCAAGAGGGATTTCTAATACCACAGCAAGTGAGACCCCCAATGAAACTCTCTGCTGCTACCTGCCAGTACATTGCTGTGAGCTGTGGATATGAGAAACCAGGTGGTGACAACATGCTTAGACTGACTGCTTTCAATTTAAAATTCCAGCTGCCAAGTTCTGGCAGGTATACACTTAGATCTGAACCTCAGTGGGTGGGAAGAGCAGATGTTGGACCGCTTCCTGGAGTCATAATAGCATGGAAGTAACAGCTGTGCCACCATGTTTTCATGATTTGCTGCTGCTGAGAGTCATTGTATATGAGGGGTGGAGGGGAGGGCTGGAGTGCAGTGGGAAAGAATGTCTGTGTGTATTAGGCTTCTCATGCTAAACCTAGGAGTGGGGGTTGCCTGAATGGATGAGATACACCTAGGGGGCTACCCCTTTACTAAGCTCTACATGCTAAAAACATGAGAGTGGGGAATGCATGGACTAAACACAGACTTCAGGAGGCTATTGTCATTTAACACCCTCAAATCACAGGATAACAATACTGTTACTGCTCTGATATTCCTCTATGTGCTCTATTCCTATGATGCTCTAATTGCATCCTCCATGGGTCTAAAACAGCTCCCCAACCCTTCATTCTCTTCCAGACATGCATCATGGCCCACAAAGATTAATGACTAGAGCCCAAGCCTGCTATGTTTCTTGGAAAGAGCTCTGATTATTAAGTTTTGTTCCTCCCAAAGCATATGCCCCTCCATCTTCACCTGTTCTGTTAAAGTGCACTATATGATTGAATAGCAAAGAAGTGAATACACCTGTAACTTTTCAAAGTATTTTAGATTTTTCAACACATTTTAGATTTTGCAGCAACCCTCCCTAGGACTGCTTGCAAGCTCGTCTCTCCTGAGAAAGCAGTACAGAAATCACAGAAGGGAACATTCTAGAGCATGTCTCCATAAATGGTAAATGTGTTTGCTTTTTGTCTATTTTTATAAAGGGCCAGAAACTGTACAGTGCTGTTAGAAATGGACAGACATAGAACTCACAACTTCAACAGAGAATTAACTCGTATCTGTCTGTTTGACCAGATGGATTACCAGGTTACCTGCAGCAACCTCCATAAAAGCAATTCCCAATTGAACGGAAACTGACTGCTCAAGGCAGAGATCATAAGGGTGTGCACCAGGCTCCCATGTAGTTTTCGTTTTCTGTTTTCATTATTCAAAAATGTCATTTTCGTTATCGATATAGCTTTCATCGATGTTATTAGTGTTATTGGTATCGGTACCATTTCAAATAAAGATTTTATTTTTGGTAGCGTTATCAATTCCTGTGCGCAACTAATATCTATCTAAATCTAAGGGAGACAGGGGAAGGGAAAAGGAAATTATCTAATCTATTATTATTATGTGATGTACCTGGCGCTTTACAAAAAACCAAGATCGACACGGTCCCAGCCGGAGAGCTTACAATATGTAACTATTCTAATCTATATGTCTATAATATACATCTATACCTAATCTATACTACCTATCTATATATAATGTACAGGGGGGAAGAAGGTAAAATGTAGGGTATGAGGAAGGAAAGGTATTGGTGGTAATACAATGAAGGCTAAGGAGGATTTTTGTGTGCAAGCACCACAGTTCTGCAAACGCAACCTGACAAGCAGAACTCTCAAGGAACGGACAAAAAAAGCCTAGCCCTCCCATTATAAAAGGGTTGCAGTGCCCTACTCCAGAGCCCCCCTGATTAATTGTGGGAGGCAGCAGGCATTGAGTAATCACTGATTGCCATGAGACTGGTGCGGCCTGCTTATGCTGCTCATTGGCCAGCAATACATCCATCAGATACTGCTGAGCTGCTTACCCCTCCCAACACAGGCACAGTTCAAGAGTTCAACCCTGTTTAGGGCTCCAAGATGTCTGCTCCCTCCTCCCCTCTCCACGTTTTCCCTCCAAAACCCAACTGCCACAGCATTAACAACGACATTGTCATTTTTGTTACAGATAACAGATATCGTTATTCTTGGTTATCGTTTTCATTCTCCTCTGTTGTCGTTTTTGTTATTGCAATAAAGAAAATGACAATTTCAGTTATCATAATAAAGAAAATGACATGCACATCCCTAAGAGATCTGCTGCCACTATTAAGCTCCCCTACTATTAAGTAAGTCTCCACTTTGGAAGATACTGCTACTTTTCCACAATCCACTGACAGCCGAACAGTCCCATATTTTCTATCTCCTGGGACTATCAGCCATCTGCTGTTTTCAGCTGGATATGGGGCAGAGGAAACTACACACCAAACTGATCTCCACTATATCCCAAAACTATTTCCTCATATATGCAAAGCTATCCAGACACAAAACAACCAACCCACAAACCATCTATTCAGCATATCTGTCCTAGAGTGTCCAATCATCATAAGCTCAGTGGTACACCAACTTTTCCCAAAAGGGCCAAAAATTGTTCATTCTAAAATTTTGAAGTTTGCTGCTTCACAAACTGTCCTCCACACTGTACTACTGCTGTTGGAGAGAATGCCATCCATATTGTCATCTACCTTGGCTGGCACTATCAGCTTCCCTGGGAAGGTTCAAACAGAATTCGTGGAGAGAGTCCCTCCTACGTCTCCAAGGAAAAGACGTGTGTTCCCTGCAAGGCAAAGCTTAAGGAGCATCAGAATGAGACCACAGCTGTGCACTGCTCATATCTCACTTCCCCATGAGCTCCCCCACAACTGGCAAACTCAACGTGCCCTGCTCACGGGAGGACACGGTTGGCAACTCACTCTCCCCAGGGCAGACTCATTCTTACTACAGTTGCCCAGAGGAAAAGGTATGGTCTCAACCAAGTTCAGCACAGACTTCTTTTTCTCCACAGGGAGAACCAGACAGACTTACCTATTTCATACCGAACAAATGTCAGCACCGATAAGTACTTACAACAACCCACAGAGCTTTCATGGAATTAATTTGTTTTAAGAATATTTGTAGGTCTGCACAAGTAGGCTCTTGGAGTCATGCATGGCCCACAACCCGCATACTTCAGTTCCAGAATATTCTAGCGAAAATGAAAACGAGAGTCTACTTGAGAGCTTCCACTAAATTCCCTGGACACATTATTTCAAAACACAAACCCACAAAAATACTTTGTGTAGGAAGAGAATGAATTCTGCCTAAGTGTCACTGATTTATCCATTCTGTCTGGGATAAATGTTTCCTTCGAAGTCATCCTACAATCAGTCACCGGCAGTTGGTAGCAGCCTGCATGCAATAAAATTGGGCCATTGACAACTCCAGGAAAGAGTACAGATCCCCACAGGAAGAGAAATAAGATACTCGTATACATCACTTGAGATGGGAGAAGGCGAGAAAGAGTAACGTCATCTCTTGAACCACTGTCCACATTATAAAAACAGTAAAGCCAGTAAATCATCTCTATCTTATTAACAGCCTTCAACTTTGCCAGCTGCTTTTGCCTGCCAGTGAAAAGTCACGTAAAGCTGGGTGTCTATAAAAGGAGAACTATTTCTATATAATCATGGGAAGTCATCTTTAATTAGTTACTAAAAATATATAATTTTTAGCAGCCCCTCCTCTCTTCGCTTCACTGGCTTCCCCTTCCTGAACGAATCCTGCACAAGCTCCTAGTCTTCACCTATAAAGCTCTTCACAACCTCGCTCCCCCCTACCTCTCTGCACTTATCGCCCTCCATACTCCAGCCCGTGCACTTCGCTCCTCCTCTGTCCCTTCTCTCACCCTTCCACGCCTTCCCTGCTCCCCTAAGCGCCTTCGTCCCTTCTCACTTGCTGCCCCCCATGCCTGGAACTCCCTCCCTGTCCACATCTGCCTTGCCCCCTCCCTTCATACCTTCAAATCTCTCCTTAAAACTCACCTCTTTCGCTCTGCTCTGTCTGACTCTTTATCCTGCTGAGCCACTATTCCTATACCTACGACTGGTTTACCCTTATCCTTGCAACGTGGACCTGCTTGCTGTCATTCTCATCGTAACCAAGCCAAGTACGTGCACTTGAGACCTCGCATCTTCATGAATGTTAGACCCCTTGTCTCTCCCTCTGTTCCCCTTCCTAAGTCTCTCCCCCAGCTCCTGTCTCTCAGATTGTAAGCCCTAGGGGCAGGGACCGTGTCTATTTTATTACTTTGTAGAGTGCCAGGTACACTGCTGGTGCTATATAAATGTTTGTTAATAATAATAATAATATAATGTTCTTGTTCACTTATGGGTCTCTAACTGTCTTACAACTAACTAACTACTTCCTTTTTTTCCTTTTTAGCTTCAATAAAAGTTTATATTTTTTTAAAATGGATACAAATGTGTGCAAAACTTGGGTTAATCTATTATTAGAGAGAGCCCGTCCTGATTGTAATAGGTGTCCTTGTGCAAAGTACAAAGTGATGCACATAGGGAAAAATAATTTGACCTATACATACACAGTACTGGGTACTTAATTGTTACCATTCAGGAAAAGGATCTTGCAGCCATTGTGAGCAATTCACTGAAAACCTCCATTCAGCGTGCAAAAGTTAAAATGGCAAACAATGTTAGGAATTATTTGCAAAGGGGTAGAGACTAAAAGAAAACAGCATGGTGTGACCACACCTTGAATAGTGTGTGCAGTTTTGCTCACCCCATCTCAAAAAGATACGGCAGAACTGGACAAGATGCAGAGAAGGGCAACAAAAACAATCATGGGTATGGTGGCTTTCGTACAAGGAGAGGCTCGATAGGTTAGGGCTCCTTGCCTTGAAGAAAAGACAACAGAGGGGATACGACAGAAGATCATATTAATTAGGGAGTTACTTAACCTCAAATAAAACTAGAGTTAGGGGACTCTATGAAACTAACTGGCAGCAGATTTAAAAAACAAGAAAGAGTACTTTCCCACTCAAAATATAATTAATCTGAGGAATTTGGTGCCAAAGGATGTTATGACGGTCAGTAGAGTAGTTGGGTTTAAATAAGGATTGGATATGTTCTTGGAGGATAGGTCTATTAATGGCTGTCAGTGCCACGTAGGTATAGGGGATGCAACCTCTGACTTTCAGGAGCTAGGGGTAAACAGCAGAGAATGGATCACTCCATTATCACCAGTTTGGTAATTCTCCAAATTGAGAGGGGCCACTGTCAGAGACAGGATTCTTGGCCTGATGGACCATTGGTCTAACCCACTAAGGCACTCATGTTCTTATGGCAATTTGGAACAGAAAAGCAGGTCTCCATGGGGTGGATGAGGAAGAATGAACCCAACTAGAACTACTGCTCTTTTCCCTAAGCAGAAATCAGTGTAAAGGATCTAGCTGTAGCCATTCCACTTTCTCCTCCTTTTTAATCTTTTTTTCTATTCAGAAAGAAAGGGTGAGAAGCAAGGACCAAACAGGCCATACATGGAGGACAAGTAGAGAAACTCACTGCTTTCGCTTCATCTCCCATTCTGGCACATATCAGTCAAGGCTGTCTGCCTACTGCTGAGGAGCAGCTGCAGGGCACCACTGTATGTAAGATTATGCTTTCTGCAACTTTATTCTGAAAGTTCTTTCCTCTGCAGGGATTGGCTGTTTGCTCTAGAACTCTCTCTTAAAGACTCTTCAATCCAGTCTTACTCCAACTGCTCTTCAAGTTCCTCTCCATTTTTTCCATCCCTCCATCCCCTTCTAATTTATTTCACTTTTTTTTTCTTTTAACTTCAGTAATCTATTATTTTCTCTCCTCCTTCACCTTGATTCAAGACATGTTCTATGTACATAAAACAAAACCTGAACAAAAAATCTGGAATGCAAGGTGAAAACATTTCACACAGGGTATAGTAGTTACTTTTTGAGCAAGTAACCATCAGGAAGGTATTTTAAGAGCTGATCAATTTCATATGCACACAGTGTCACAGTCTAAGGTGAAGTGGATGCTTGAGGGTTTAGAATAAATTGTTCCACCCACCTTGCTAGAACAAAATCAGAGTAAAAAGGTACCAGAAGATTGAGCTCTACATTGTTCCCATTATAAACCAAGCAAACAAGAAAATCAATTGGCCACTGTGGCAGGGTGCAGCCTGATGGGCCCCTGGCCCCTTTACGAGAGCCATAAGTGCTGGCCTGAGGACAGGCTGGGTTTTGTTGGGACTGAACTGAGCAGATGGGAAGGCAGCTGGGTTCGGGCATGGCAAGGCCAGCCCTGTAGCAGTTGGTAAAACACAAGTAGAGCTAAAATGGAGAGTGGGATGGTACTGGCCCTTTAAGGACCAAGAGAGTGGGCGGTCGGCCCCACCTGCTCTGGACATATAAGAGGAAAAAAGAGACAGCCAGGCAGTGCTGGGCTGTGGACAAGTAAGTTTCTCTGCTGAAATCTTGCCAGATCAGGTGTGGTGCACACTAACAGGCAGTGGGGGTGGTTCCCCCCCCCCCCCGGCCGTCCCCCCGACTCCCATTACAATCCCAGGGACCACAGCTATCAGCTGAGCTCACTAACCTGAAGTGTGCACTGTCTCTGTGGCTGCTAAAGCAGCGCTAGCCAGCCGTGTCGCATTTCCAGGTCTGGGAGCCTGACCGAACTGTGCATGCTCTAGTATTGCACATGCACAGCCATGGCCAGATAGCGGTGTGTGCTGGGCTCAGGCTACCTAAGGGGAATTGTGGCTACGGTGTCAGCATGCTGCACTGGATCATGGAATAGATCCAGCGAGGGATGGGGGCACAGCTCTACCTCCTGAGTGTAAGGAGAGACAATAAAGACAGTTTTCTTTATTTGCGGTATGGGTGGCTGGGTGTGTTGTCCATACCACAGACAATGTGAATTGCAATTCAAACTTTTTGCCATTGGGGGCAGAGTTTCAGATCCCCCTATGGGGGAAGAGAAACACAGCTATTTTCAATGATGCCTGGGGCAGCTGAAGTAGATGCCCCCAGGCCAGGTAGGGTTGGTGAGTTCACTTTTAGTGGATGAATCATAGAGGGAGGGACTGAGGGAAAAGAATGGAGTTTATGGTGGAGGTGGAGCCAAGCAGGCTGCAGCTTTCAGCAGGCTTTTCGATCAGGCTGCCAAGTAGTGTGTGGCACTCGGCTGCTGATGGCATCATAATTGTTGGTTCAGACTGCCTGCAGCTGCCCCATTTCTGGAGCCACAATGATCTGCTCAGATCACATAAGGAAGAGCTAATCTTAAATCTTTTTACTATTTTGGAGAGCCATGGGGTGTGTGGTATTAAAAAATAAATAAATTCTGGCCTTGTTTTTTTGCCCCTTTTCGAGTTGGTAAAATGCTGGGGGAAGTTGGGTGCATGTGCACTGGTATTTCTTTTGGATTTTTTCTGACCTTGTAGTTGGTAAAATGCTTTGGCGAGGAAGGAAGAAAGTTTCCAGGCCTTGTTTTTTTGCCATTTGAGAGTTAGCAAAATACTTTTTTTT
>QEPC01000856.1:929979-954052 GCA_003113815.1 Sphenodon punctatus
CTGATCCTGCTGGATTTGGGCGAGAAGTGCATGCTTACCACCACAGAAGGAGTAATGTGATGGAAACCACAATCTGGAACAGTCTCTTAATGACTCAGATATTCTGAATTACTTTTGCAAAGGAAGTGGTTATATCTATATGAGGAACAGGATATTTTAAGTGTCACATGAAACTTTTAGAATATGCTTTCACAGAGTCCTAGGTTCTGTGCTGCACTGAAATCACCCTATTGTGCAAAATGATCTTAAAACAAGTTGCTACCATGTAGGTATTGTGACTTAATGGTTGTTTTGTGGCTTGCTTGGGACAGAGAAGAACAGGACTAGGATGGAACCCACAGTGTCACTTCCTAGGAACTATTCCAACAAGAAACTCTGATTTAGTTCAGGGAACTGGATTTGCTGACACAGAAGGGGGAGATTCCCTCCCAGGGACCAACTGCAGAATTTATGGTGTGCATTTTAGGATTTGACAATCCTATTGGGCTTTGCAGCATTTCCCATCCATTTTAGTTGCCTATGCTGCCTGTGTACTTCTGTTTTCTCTGTTATGGTACTCCTGCCATTGAACACACTTCCTGACTGCTGGTGGTTACTGGAGACAAGTCCCTGCGCAGTGGGCTTACAATTTGAGGACAAGGATTAGAAGAATACAAGGAGAGAGGCACCCCTCCCCATTTTTACAGATGGGGAATAGAGGCTGTAAAATTCCATATTAATTTCAAAATTCTGCTTGGCCCCACCCACCTCGCTACAGAGGAGTCTTGTCCAGGGTACTGACTCCCAGGCGTGGCATCTATGGGATGCTGTGTGTCTGGGCTGCTGGACTTGGGCTAAGGAATGGCCCTATCACTCTACGCTGTCCAAGGTTCTGAAGGAGGTGTGCTGGCGAGTGCTATGAAACCCACAGACTTTGGGGTTTTGTCAGAGTCTAAGAGGCTGTGAGCTACAAGGGTACTGGTTCTGACCCGGAGACCTTGAACTGTGAACAACAGTACAGAGAAGTGCTGACTGGCTGTCGTTCGAGATGGGGTTGCTAGGGGATTGTTTCCTAGCATTAGAGACTAACACCAGTGTATGAGTGACGCATTGGGCTGAGACTGAATGGAATAAATGAACTGTGAGCAAATCACTGTGGAATGAGATTGTGTGGGCCTAATCCTGCAGTGACTTACCCCAGGCAAACCACACCATGATAGAGCCACTAAAGCACAAATCAAGGATTTTCTCTGAAATCAAGGAACTGAGCACCATTGGCCAAGATTTCATCAATTAAAGTCACAGATTTGGAAGACAGAATCCCTATGCTAAAAGCAGTACTATGAGAAACAGCAACATCAGATCTGCAATGCTATACAAGGCTGCTGGAACAGAAAAAGCAGGCCTGCAGATCAAAATAGATACAAGAACAGGAGAACGTACCAATACATCAGGAAGGAGACGGAAGGGAAGATGAGATGGCCTTGCAGCTGCCCTCCACTAGGAAAGGACTCCAGTCCTTTGGACCAAGGGGATGCAGCTCATCATAGAGACTGGGGAAATGAGAACAGTAGCGAAGGGACAGAGGGAAGGCAGAGAGTGGAGAAAGCAGGGCTGTGGCAGGGTAAAAGGGGAATGCAGAACAGAGTTCAGAAAGGACATAGGGGTACAACCTTACAGATGGGGAAGTAGTCGCGTAGCATGCAAGGTGGAGTGAAGGAGAGATGGGACAGGGGTACAAGGGTAAGTGCCAGGAACTCAGGGAGCAGGAGGGGAGCAACAGGTCAGTAAGACCAAAGCAGAGGAGGATGTTGGCAGAAAGGAGGACGACTGCAACCTGTGGATACTAGATACAGAAGCAGGTCTGGATCCAGCCCACTGTGTTACCTTTCCTGAGCCAGGTTTGGTCATCCTCCCTCTTGAATTCCTATTGCTCTGCGTTAAGTTCTGTTTACTGCTTCTCTACCTGCTCTCATATTATTCTGTAGCTAATGTCTCCAATCTCCTTTCTTCTCCTCTACTTGCTTTTGTGCTCTTCTGTATCTAGTGTCTGCAAGTCCCCTCTTCCCCTTTGTCTTCTCTCGTGGCTTCCGAGTGCTCTAGGCTGATAATTCTTATAGCCCCAGGGAGAGATGCAATCAGGTGCATTCGTTACATGCAGCTGCTAGGAACGAACATAACCAGGAGGAAAGGGGCGTGGCCCAATAAGCTCCACAGCACCATGTTGCCAGCGAGGCAGGGGCCAGCATCTTCCCTTCTCAGTTCCAGGGCTTCTGTTGGCTTTCCCTGGAGAGCAGCCTGGTCCCCTAATCACCTGTGTGGCTGCCCCATGCTGGAATCAAAGGGCACAGTGAGGCTGTTGTTTCTCCACCTGATTACTGCTAAGTTGAGTAAGGGAATGAGAGCCTCTGGTGGGCAGATCTGTGCCTGGCTTCCCGGAAGAGAGAACCCCGACAACATTAAAAAAGAACCTGACAACATTAAAGAGGTGACTGAAAATATGCAAGAAACAACCCTGTTCTATATGTACCACTGAAAGTTATTACACATTTCAGCTCTGAAAATAGAATAGGGAGAACACATGGGACTGTATTCTCTGCTTAAGATCGGTAACAGGCCAAGATAATTAGGTGTGAAGTTCTACCATTTATTATGAAAATGTCTAGAGTTTCCAAAACTTATCTTCAAGGCCATAAGAATTGGCTTTTTCAAAGTTTCTCTGTCCTGCATTATAAAAAGGAACTGGATGAAACTACAGCAGCAATTAAAGTACAAAGGTTCTCTACATAGGAGGTACTTCCATTTAATATCACTTTTTCTTTTAAGAAAAGATATGTATTTTAATATTGTAAGCCACCCTAAGCCAAGGGAACAGCGAGTTAAAAATTTAAATAAATAAACCTTACAGGATCAGATTTGCACTGTAAGAGGCCATAAAGAAGGGAAAACTAGTCCAGTTGCTTGGGACAGGCGAACCAAGGATGTAGTACGCAAGGTAGAAACCATTGAGAAGCCAGTTGAAAAAAGTTGTAGCAGACACTCAAGGAAAGGGGGAGGTAGGAAATGAAAGGCATTCCAAAGGAAAAACCACCATGAATAACCAACGTGGAGTTGAAAAATGTGGTGATTATTAGCCAGAAGCTATTTATTAGGCATCATAAAAAATGAACAGCTAGTGAGGAGAAAACATAGTTTTATTTAATTGTAATAAACCATGTTTTGCAGTAGATGTGCTTAATTATTTTAAGAGTAAACTATTATCAAGAGAAGGATAGGTTGAAATGAGAGGATCCTCAGTGACAGGGGAGATTGAACTTGAAAGCGGTTAGAGAGAGGCACATAGAAATTCTGTATAAATCTTGCCCACATAATTCAAAAGGACAAATAAAAGTTGTATCCATAAGAAAAATCGAGCAGGATCCTGTAGATTCCATGCTTCTGTGATTTCATGGCAATCTTTTACAGCTGGGCTCTGGGACAAATTCCCACAAAGTGCAGGCAGTAGGGCAGAATCTACCTGTGCAAGTCCTGCATAAACCTCTTCCCTGCTTGGCAGGAGTGAACTCCGCCTCACCATTCATACCTGCAGTTTCCATGGAGAGCTGCCCCATGCAGAATCTGCAGGCTTGAATACTCAGGTTGCCTAGTTGGACCCAAATCACTCAGCATGAGCGCTCTCTTCTGCAGCAGCTCTCCCTCCTCCCCAACTCCTCATCCAGGCCTGAAGGTGGAGAAGAAAGCTGTTCAGGGCTAAGGGAGGCTTTTCAGGGGAGGGGAATTATTTGGTGATGCTGGAAAATTAGTTTCCTGGTGGGGGGGGGGGGGGGGGGGGGACTTTAGGACTGAAAGCAGGTTACTGGTAAGTTTGGTTGCTTTCCCTGTGGACAGCATACATGGAGCAGTACTGTTCTGCTTTAATGCCAATAAAGTGAATGTATGTTATCTGTCTGTGGGGTAATACATTTGCTTATTTTAAACGATTTGTCTCATTTATTTTGCTCCCAAAAATTAGGTTTTATGCTTGCAGAAACTGGGAGTTCTGGTCATAGAACTGGGGGTGGGGGAGGGTAGGGAATTCAGAATACAAGAGGCCACATTGCAAGGATCCTCTTTCTTGAGTACAGAAGCAAAACAGTTCAATTTTTTTTAATGTGAAAGTACAGGGGTTTAGGATTCAACAAAGCTCAGTCTTTTGAAAATGTATATGTAATATTTCATTTTGAAGTTTAAAGTTAACACAAATGGAAATTGTGGAGTCATGGGAACACTGAAGAGGGAGGGTTGGGATGTTAGATTAAATAAAGAAAAATGCTACCTTATGTCATAATAAAGGTATGCAACTGTGGATCATACTCTGCCATACACACTATTGCCACACAAGTGACAGCAACGGATCTTTTCATAAGCCATTTCTGGGAAAGAGGAAAAAATAAAGCTTCTGGGAAAGAAGAAAGCAGCAAACCTGGCTGATGTCTAGGATGCCACACAGTCATACTGATTAAATGGGATTAAAAAAGTAAAATTAGCATAAGACTATATTTAAAAGTATTATCTTTGCACATTAAAAGCTAATCATAAAAGGAAAAAAATTCCTTCAAGAACCTACTCAGAATGCATGACTTCAAAAAATTCTGGAATACCAAAATATGGGTGTGAAAATTGATTGTTTTCAGCAAACATTTTTTGCTGTAGTTTAAGAAACAAAGGAATACCAGTAGATTTACTAAATATGCAACTTTGGGGATTAAAGATCAACTCTAATGTAGAAGAACATTTTATTTTATCCCGGGGTACAACTGCTACCCAGTAGAGCTGTGTTACTATGGAGTAGTAGGTGTATACTCCCAATTAAAAAGCAAAAAACAGTTAAATACTAGAGCACCACTTGGGGAAATGGGAAGTTATATATGGAGAAGAGACCAGTTATACAACAATATTCTTAATGGGACAGATCTGGTAAATGTTGGGACATCTCACAGTGCTAAGGCACATTTATTTGTATATAAACATAAATTTATTTATTTACATTAAATTGCTTTTGCTTTGCATGGGCTCATCACATTTGCTTTACATGGGCTCATCATAGTAGCAGTTCTCATAAAATCATCTTAAGGCATAAAAATATTGGGAGAAAAGGTGAGCAGGTTTATTGTCTTTGGCAACCACCTATTGAGGATAGGCAAGGATAATGAACAATTAGAATGGGTCTCAAAAACAATCTCTCTGAAAAATTGCTTGTTTCTTTAAGAATTAGGTTGCAACAATTGAGGCTCAATCGTGCAAGATGGTGAGCATTGTGGCTCCAATTCTAAAAGTACACAAGGGCATATGCGGTCCCAATGAAGTCGGATCAGAAAGGGGATGTCTCCCTTATCACTTGAATTATTAAGGCTTTTTGTCAGGTAGCATTCATCTATGATAATTGAATAAGGATGGGTTTTTTACCAGTGGTTTTACTTCCTTGTTGTTTTTATTCTTTTCCCTGTGTGTGTCTCGTTTTTATATATTGTTTTAAATGTTGTGAGCCGCCCTGAGCTTCTGTAGGGAGCGGGATATAAACTGAATAAAGTAAATAAATAAATAATTCACAGAATAATTTTATATTAATTACAATTAAATGTTTTAACCACCGCGGGTCGCTGGGGAGTTATCACATCCAACTTGGCTGTAGTCAGAACAGCCTATTGTGACAGCAGCTGCAACAGCAGCAACTGCTGTTCTCTTTGCTTAACCAGTGCAGCTGATGTTGGGTGGATGTAACTTTGGCCCTGGCTATCGCCCTGTAACCTTCAGCCACTCAAGGGTTTAGCAATCCTTCATTTAAGATCTCAATGGACCCTCTACAACTTAAACCTTAGGCCAGACCAACCAGACAGACATCAGAATTTCATATAAATACACATATTATAGACATAGAAAATGCATGCCATTAATTGTGTGAAGAGATTCAGCCTCTAGGATGGTTATTTCCAGAATTACCACCTCTGGCAAGTGTACTTTAGCTGCTAAAGGTAGACCCACTCACAGAATAACAAAGGGTTCTTTGTTCCCTAGTGTTCTCCACAGTGCAAGGTCCAGTCTAGGGGTTCTGTATTCCTGCTTCACAGAGGTTCAATGAGCAGGAGCACCTGTGACGACTCTGCAAACTCCAGGTTGGGAAAGTTCCGGTAACTGTGGTAGAAACACCAACAACTGTCAGTGTCTTTTCTATGGTAAAGTTTCCACCATTAGTGTCAGCAGAACAATGCTGAGAAATTTTAAAGAAAAATATTTACTATAGGCAAACAAGGCCTCTCATTAAGATTAGCTGAACCAATGAAATAGATGGCTAGAACAAGTATTCCAGGTGACTAATTTCTTATCCAATGGCTTAAATTCAAAGCCATGGTAGTTTGGATAGGCAGACTTTGACTGTAACTTGCCTATGGATCAGGAAGTGGGTGAACTGCACTCAGCAGCACAGGGGGCAGGGCCATGCAGACCACCCTCTCCCAAGTCCGGGTCGCCAGCATGTCTGTTCGGTAACCAGGGCCAGATCCTGCCCGGGTTGAGGCCCTCACTCTGGGCAGGATCAAAGTGTGGCGGCGCATAGTGCCATCACGTGTATAAACACCTACAAAAGGAAGTTTTACCAAACTCTCTTCTATACTTTCATTCTTCTATTGGCCTTCAAAATAAAAAAGGTCCCAAGTCGTCATCCTACTCAGCTGAAGCACAGGCCTTCATTAGTGCCTTTTGAATAGCTCCTTAAAACTACAAATCAGTCCAAGTTCTTTTCATAAATAATAAGCACATGCGTGTATTTAAATTTTCAAAGCACTGAGTAAACCCTAATTTTCATAACCTCCTACTGAGGTTTCTCTACCCATTTTTCAGACTGGGAAAACAGTGACACTAAATGATTTGCCAGAGGTCACATAGGGAGCCTCTGACACGACTCCCAGTGCTGTACTCAGTTAACAGGTAAAACCATCTCTCAGTTTGAAGTTTTGCACTGAGAAATAATGTTTCCTCAGGAGAGAAGCGAAATCCCTGTTGTCAGTGATTCATGACATTATTCTACCTTCTTCACCATGTCTCATATACTAAATCATCTGAAGATGAAAAACCTCCTTTACCTAATCAATAAAATCTTTAATATCTGCAAGTCTGGAGTCTCCTTACTATGAAGACTAAAACAAAGCACCTGAAGAGGAGGAAAAGATGTGGGTGACAAGCATCCAGCATTTAGGTTAGAACAGGAATATACTCTGTTATACAGCGGAGTCATGGATGTAAAACAGACAAGACAGACACTGAAAAGTTCAGGGGGAGGACCTTACAATTACAGAAGACGTCATCAGGTGCAAGAGAAACAAAATCTGAAAGAACACCTTAATATTAAAGGCCACAGAAAACACAAGATACGGCTATGAGGCTGAAGTCATAAGTTTTAACATCCAATTCATTCAAAGACCAGTAATACAAGCAATCTCAATTACTAGCATCCAAATAATATTAACTCTGCCCCAAACTTGTGTTGTTCTCCATATTTCCATTGGAAATCAAGAATAGTCTTTCCTTTCATTTCAGCAGGAGGCAGACCAACAAGCTAACGTTTATGAACTGAACTGGTGTATGTATGCAATTTTGTTCTGCAGTATCAAGTTTAACGGCACATTATAATATAAGTAGTCAAGTTATTAAAAACTTCATACATTGATTTCTCTTCTCAACCTCACTTCTACCTCCCGTCACCAGCTTATTTCCATGTGCATCCTCAACTATGCTTTGATGCATGAATATATGGCTAGTGGGCCTGTCATAATAACTATCTGCTATTATGGTGGAATGGCAGTGAGGTAATTGATAATTAAGCTTGTATCGAGCTTTTCAGTTATACAATGGAAAACTTTGGAACCAGCTTGTATTTTCTATTTAAGTTGTGTATAGCAATGGCTATTATTTTTTTTAAAATTCACTTAGGAAAATGGAACTCCAGAAAATTATGACCAGGAATATCCAGATTTTTTTCCCCTGTAACTCGTTTAGGGACAGTCCGAGGAGAAGATATGAAAGATCCTTAGCTAGCACACTTCTGGGTGAAGACAGCTTTTTTCAGGCATGGAACAACATGAACGTGGTATAACAATGCCACCTGCTACTAATGTAAATTTTTTGTTTTTATTTTTTTTAATTTTAATTTTTATTTTTATTATAAGCTTTTATATAGCGCCAGCAATGTACCTGGAGCTTGACAGAGGCCCCTATCTGAGAGCTTACTTTCAGGGCAAATAATGTTATGCCTCTGTGAGAACTCAATAAAAATGTGAGAAAGGGTTTGGGATAGTAGAGACACTTATATGGTTACCATACACCCACTCCTGCTGACTGCAGAGGTTTACAGTATAGTACTATGAACTGCCATGGGAAAATATCTAGGTGGTAGGCTCCTCTTTACATGTTGGCAATAGAAAAGATGGAGGAAATTCAAGCATAACAAAATCTATGCTTAATGTAGGAAGGTTGCTTCTGCTTTCTTTCTTCACAGCTTCAAATAGCAAAAGAAACGGAAATATTTTATTTTTATATAGCACCGCTCTGCCATGGCACTCAGTGCTTCACAAAGAACTTAACACAATTTTTTAATCCTCACAACCACCCTGTGAGGTAGGTGATTATTAATTATTATTATTACAAGCATTTGTATAGCACAAGCAGCGTACCTGGCGCTTTGCATAGCAATGAGAAAGCCATAGGCTGGGACCGTGTCTTACAATCTAATAGACTAGGAGGGGGGTGACCGGGATAGGGGACATATGGAAAGACAAGGGATAAAAACATTCAAATGGATGCAGAGTCTCAGGCTTGGTTGCAGTTAGGCAGACAGTAAATGTTGAAAGGAGAGTACTAGCGGGTGTCGGGGAAGGCGGCGAGGAAAAAGTGGGTTTTAAGAAGGGATCTGAAGGAACGGAAGAAGGGGGCGAGGCAGATGTGGGCAAGGAGGGAGTTCCAGCCATGGGGGGCAGCTAGGGATAAGGGACGAGGGCAGTTAGGGGAGCAGGGGGAGAGAGAGGGAGGTAACAGAGGAGGAACAGAGTGCGTACAGGAGTGTGTAAGGAGATGAGGGCTGAGAGGTAGGGGGGTAGGTTGTGGAGGGTTTTGTAGGTAAGTACCAGGAGTTTGTGAAGGATGCGTTGGGGGAGGGGGAGCCAGTGAAGCGAGGAGAGGCGAGGCTGCACGTGGTCGAAGCAACGGGCCGAGTGGATAGCAGCAGAGTTTTGGATGGAAATAAGGGGGGACAGATGAGAGCCGGGAAGGCCAGTAAGGAGGAGGTTGCAGTAGTCAAGGCAGGAGATGACCATGGCATGAACAAGGGTTTGGGCTGAGGAGACAGAGAGAAAGGGGCGAATCCGAGCAATGTTATGGAGGGCAAAGCGACAGGACTTGGCGATGGCGTCGATGTAAGGTTTAAAGGAAAGGTGAGCATCGAAAACAAAGCCCAGGCTACGGGCTTGGGGAACAGGACGGATGGTGACTCCATCAACGAGGATGGACAGAGAAGAGGGGGAGGAGGGGAAGGAAGGAAAGGTAAGAGTTCAGTCTTAGCCATGTTGAGCGTGAGCTGACGTTGGGACATCCAGGCAGAGGTATCAGAGACAGTTGATGAGGCGAGCTTGGACAGAAGGGGAAAGAGAGGGGGTGGAGAGAGAGAGTTGAGTATCATCAGCGTAGAGGTGGTATTGGAAGCCATGGGAGGCACTGAGTTTGCCAAGGGACAGGAGTAAATAGAGAAAAGGAGAGGGCCCAGGACCGAGCCTTGGGGGACCCCAACCGAGAGGGGGAGGTGGTGGAATTGGGAAGAGACACATTGAAGGAGCGGTCAAAGAGGTAGGAGGAGAACCAGTCAAGGACAGAGCTGCAGAAGCCCACGGAGCGAAGAGAGTCCAGTAGGAGCGAGTGGTCGACAGTGTCAAAGGCAGCAGAGAGGTCAAGGAGGAAAAGAATGGAGTAGAGACACTTAGATTTAGCAACAAGTAGATCGTTGGTGATCTTGGCAAGGGCAATCTCAGTGGAGTGAAGGGGGCGGAAGCCGGACTGGAGAGGGTCCAGGGAGGAGTTGGCAGATAGGGATTCAAGGCAGCAGGAGTAGACAACACATTCCAGAAGTTTAGAGGCGAAGGGAAGGAGGGAGACCGGTCGGTAGCTAGAGGGGTCGAGGGTGAACTTTTTGAGGATGGGAGAGACAATGGCGTGCTTGAAGGCAGAGGGGAAGGAGCCAGTGGAGAGGAAGAGATTAATGACATATAGAAGGGGAGGGGCAACAGCGCGAGCAATAGAGGTGAGGCGGGAGGGGATCGGGTCGAGAGGACAGGTGGAGGGGTTGGAAGAAGAGAGCAGGGAGGAGATTTCCTCGAGGGAGGCTGGAGGGAAGGAGGAGAGGAGAGTGGGGGGAGGGGGTAAAGAGGGGGTGGGGAAGGAGATGGGTGTGAGGCGATGTCCTTGCGGATCTTGTCAATCTTCGAGGTGAAGAACGACGCAAGATCATGAGCAGAGAGGGAAGAAGGAGGCAGGGGTGCTTGAGAAGGGAGTCGAAGGTGGAGAATAGGCGGTGAGGGTCATGAGAGAAGGATTCAACTCGGGAGGCATAGTAGTGTTGCCTTGCCAGGGAGATAGCAGAAGAGGGAGGAGGGGGAGAATTTAAAGTGGAGGAAGTCAGGGTGGGAGTGGGATTTGCGCCAGAGGGATTCAGCAGCCCGGGTGCAGGAGTGGAGGTAGCAGATAGTAGGGGTGAGCCACGGACGGGGGTTTCGAGGTCGAACTGAGCGGGAGGAGAGAGGGGCAAGACAGTCAAGGGTCATGGCGAGAGAGACGTTAAGTGAGGAGATGGCAGTATCAGGGGAGGAGGAGGAGACGGCAAAATCTAAAGGGGTAACAGCCTGCAGATCATGGAAGGGGTGTGAAGCAGGTGAAGAAGGGGGTTGGTGGGAGATGGTGATGGAGGCGAGGTGATGGTCAGACATGGGACAAAGGTCAATTGAGAGGTCAGCAACAGGACAGTTTCTGGAGAGGATGAGGTCAAGAGAGTGGGTGTCGGTGGGGGAATCAATCCAGAGGTGGAGATCGAAGGAGGTGGTTAGGGAGAGGAAGCGGGAGACAGAGGGTTGGGTGCGTCCAACATGGATGTTGAAGTCACCAAGAATGAGAGTGGAGGTATCATCAGTGAGGAAGAAGGTAAGCCAGGATTCAAAGTCCGGGAGAAAAGAGGAAGGGCCAGGGGGGTGGTAAATGACCGCGACATGAAGGCGGAGGGGGGGGGGGGGGAAGAGACGCACAAAGTGAGCCTCGAAGGAAGGGAAGGAGAGGGAGGGGAAAGGGGCTGGAATCGACAGGGGTTGGCAAAGAGAAGGTCCACACCACCACCCCAGCCCTCAGGGCGGAACCGGTGAGAGAACAAAAGGTCTCCAGAGGAGAGGATGGCAGGGGTGACAGAGTCAGAGGGAAGGATCCAGGTTTCTGTAAGCGCAAGGAGCTGAAAGCGGTGACGAAGGAAGAGGTTGTGAATGAAGGGGGCTTTGGCAACAGCAGAGCGGCAGTTCCAGAGGGAGAATGAGAAGGGGAGTTGATCAGGGGGAAGGCAAGGAATATGGATGAGGTTGAGGGATGTGGAGGGACAGGGCTTGCAGGGAATGGTTAAGGCGGCAGCGGCGGCAGCAGCAGCATTTTATTGTTTTGGCCGAGGTCGTAACAAAATAAATACAAAGTTGTATAGCATATGGTATGCAAAAAGAAAATTTATACAACATATAAAAACCTCAGTATAAGTACCGAGGTAACTACCCAATCCCAAACGTATAGCATAGTCGTCTAGGCATAATGGGCTAGTTAGCAACATATACACGATTTCAGATTTATCAAGATAATCCACTAAGGTTCAATTAACTAAAACAGCCAATAATCAAAATGCAAAGTTTTTAAACTCAAATTTTGTCAAATTATCCCATGCCCAAAAGATTTTAAACCGGATCACACAAAAAAAATATCATTAAAATTAAAAACTAAAACTAACCTAAACCAACAGTTACAAAATATCTGCAGTAGCTACCAGATCAAAAGGCTAACAAATTTGTCTTTTGGCATGCAAAACAGATGCACAGGATTTGGCTACTGCTTTGGAAATCTCTGGATCTTGGCAGCCTAAGAGTCTCAGTAAAAAATCATCCTGTGAGTAATTAATAAATTTCCCATCTAAGACATCAAAGAGTCTTCTACGGGCTGCAGCATACACAGGACATGAGAAAAATCTATGGGAATTATCTTCCACTGACTGATGGTTGCAGTTTTGGCAAAACCGGAGCTCTCTGGGAATACCACTGTACCTGCCCTCTAACATAGCAGAGAGGAAAATATTAAAGCGAAATGTCCGAGCTTGTCTAAGATGCCAATCTTCCCATTGATATGGATAAAATGGGAGATTAGATGCCAATTTAATTTGGAGGAAGTTCGGAGATACTTTTGCTGCTTCTTCCTGCTGCAGTTCCTGATCATGTAATCTTTTTGTAATTAGCGTAAGAGCCACCTTGACACCCAAATGGGAGAGAGACTTTTAGAAGACCCGAGCCTGTTCACTTCACCTTCCACCAATTTAGCCCATGGATGAAATGCTTCTTTCCCCCATGCTAAATTAAGCAGGGATTTCACATCCAGACAATATAATACAGATTTTATCCAGTATTTAATTGTGTGGAGGAGAGCCAGCGATCTCAGGGGAGAGGACAGGGTTTCTACCCTCAGAAGGACCTGCTGAGTGCTCCTGGGGGCACCAAGGATTGTCCTAAGGAAAGAGTTCTGCGCTTTCTCTAAGTCATTTAGGTACCGTAGGCCCCATACGGGTATAGCATATAGGAACTGGGCAACAGCCTTGGCTTGAAAAAGACATAATGCTGGTCCTATTAACCTGCCACCTCGAGTGAAAAAATGACTCTGTATTGAGCTAGATGTTCTTCGCATATGGTTTATGGCAGCATCATAGTGAAGTTTCCATCTCCCAGAAGCAGCAAAAAAGATCCCCAAATATTTATACTGCTGCACTTGCTCAACCTCATTATTTCCCATAAACCACCGGTGTTTTTTCCAGCTCTTACCCACTACCAACATCTACAGTCAAGTATTCCAACTGACAAAAGAGATTGAACCTCTCCATGCTGCGACGAATACCAACTTGTGAGTGTGAAATTAATACAGTATCATCAGCATACAGCAAGATCCGGATATATCTATCTCCCAGAAGAGGTGCATGTAATCCTTCTATATCCATACATTTCAGGACATTGTTTAGGTAGAAATTAAAGAGAGCTGGCGCCAGAATGCGACCCTGTCTTACCCCGTGCTTCACAGAGCTCTCTCTCGTCAGGAGATGCTCCCTATTGTATCTGATGCGGAGGGTATTGTTAGAATGCAGCTTGATCATCAGATAAAGGAGTCTTGGGTCAATAGATGTATTGTTTAATTTAAACCACAACCTCTGTTTATCAAATCAAAAGCTGATGGTAAATCAACAAAACACAAAAAGAGGGAGGAATTACTGTGGCCCTGAGAGAACTTGGATATTAACTGTGCAAGGACAAAAACATGATCCACTGTTGACTGTCCCTCCTGGAATCCTGCCTGCTCTGGCTCTAGAATACAGTTGGCCTTCAGCCAATGTTGAAATTTTGAGAAATTTCATATAAAGCTTGCCCACAACTGATAGGTCTGTAGTTCTGCGGCAGATGAGGGTCCCCTTTTTTAAAAATTGGGACCACTATACTTTGAAGTCAACATTTTGGCATATTCCCTGTCAAATTAATGTGAGAAAATAAAGGGGCCAGGATATCTGCCCACCAGTCAGGATAGTATTTCAGCATGTCTGGAGTGATATAATCTCCCCCAGGCGCTTTCCCTTGCTTAAGGCCAGATATCAGTTCTTTCACTTCAGAACAAGTAACAGCCGGCCGTTCTTGAAACCTATCCAGTGGGGGCATCAGAATTCCATGTATCTTGGAACTAGGATCCGAAAAGAGGGTACAAAAATTAAGTTCCCACACTTCAGGCAAAAGTTCAGGTAGCCTGGTATCTGAATGGTCAGCATAAACTTTCTATGCCCTCTCGTCCGGTAATTCGGACAGTGGGAGCGATCTCCCCGACGACCACTAGGAGGCAGCACAACTTTGCTGGTAGCACGTGGGGAGAGCGCTCCCCCGCCCTCCCAGTTCGTTGTCTGCCTCCGATTCAACAGGACGTGCAGCCGGGTGCTCTGCACCCACAACACCGAATCTTCAGCTTTTAAGGTGCCTCCGCACCAAATTCTGGGCGCAGCCTCCCCGCACGGCGGGAGGAGGCTTACCTCTCTGGGCCGGCCCACGGGTTCAGGCCAGAGGCAATTTCGGAGCGGGGACTCCGCGGAGCTACCCCCCCGATGCCGCAATGGCTGAAACGGCCAAAAGCCGCCGCGCAGCAGCCTGACGGGCTCCGCAGCCTCCAGCCGCAGCCGCTTCAGCTGGGGCACAGAAGCGCAAGGCCACCAAGCCCAGGCCGGGCAATGCGGCCGCGGCCGCACCAGCATCTGAACGGGCCAGAGCCGAAATGGCGGCGGAGGGGGGGGAAAACCGAAAGTGAGACCTCCCTCCCCGCGCGGCTGCCCCAAGACGCCCGCAGCCCCCAGGCTTCCCTCATCGAGGACAACGAGGGGGAGGTAGCTTCAGCTGCCTCCTCGCAAGTAAAAGGGAACTGGGGGGGTACCTGGGCCCGATCCTTTTCAACAGGCCCAAATGGAAGCCCTTAGGGCCATGATGGGGGCTCTCTCTCGCATAGAGAGTAACCAAAGGGCTCGCAGTGAGAGACCCTCTCCCCGGGGGCCAAACCCTAAAGCGAAGTTTAAGGGAGCCTCCCGCTCTGCGGGTAAGGGGAAGGGTAAGCGCCCCTCAACCACCAGGGCTCATACCTCCCTCTCAGAGCTTTTGGGTTCCTCCTCGGCTGAGGAGGAAGATCACCATTCTCCCCCTGAAGAAGGGGAGTTCTCTGGGGGATCTTCTCAGGCTGACTCCCCTCCCCCGGCTAAGCGGCCACGGGCCCAGCCCACTAGGCCTCACTACCACCCTGTACCCTCCTCAGAGGAGGAGTCAGAGGCTGGCTCATCCAAGGCCTCCCACTCTCTGCTGGAGGACAAATCCCTAGATTGGGAAAGGATCCTTTCAAAAGGCCATAAGGACCTAGGCAGGGAGCTACCCCTGGACCAAGGCCCTAAATTAATAAAGAGAGCGGAAAGGGTGTTAAAAGTCACTCCCAGACCTCTCAAGAAAAGGGACTCCGATTCCTCCTCCGATGGGGACGAGGAATCAGACAGGGAATATATTCCCAAATTGGAGCAGGCCTCCAAAGGCGCTTCCCTAGATAAAGCCTTTGAGAAAATTATAAGGGCACAGTGGAAGTACCCTACTAAGTCCTTCAAATTATCTAGGCCTCAACAGACTCTGTACGCCTTTGCTAAACAGAGCAAGCCCATTTTCACCCTGCCCCGGGTTGATGCTGCCGCTGCATCCCTCGCCCGACAGTCTGTCTTCCCCTCAGAGGGGGATTTATTACCAAAAGACCTGACAGACAAAGGACTTGAAACCGGCCTTAGGAAGAGTTATGAGGCCATGTCCAATGCTCTGCGCATGGCTACCACTTCTTCATACGTCTCACGGGCAGTGATGAAGTGGTTCAAGATGGGGAAAGACCCTAACATTACTAGAGCACAGTCCAGAAAGATAGCCACTAACGTAGCTCTAGCTCAGGCTTTCCTAATGGATTCATCCATGGACATGTTAACCTGGATAGCAAAAGGGATGGCAGCCAATGTAGCAGCCAGACGAAGACTCTGGCTCCGTTCGTGGCGGGCCGATGCACACGCAAAGAACTTATTAGTTAACAGCAAGTTTAAGGGCGGCAAGCTGTTTGGCACGGTGCTAGACAAAGCACTAAAGGAGGCTTCTAACAAGGACAAGAAGCACTCGCTGAACCAGATCCAAACCAGCAAGAATCCTTTTCGCCCCTTTTTTCGCTTCCAACAGGGCCAGAAGCGCTACCAATATTCCACTCAACCCTCCTGGAACACTGCTAACCGCAATAGATTTCAGAGAGGCAGGGGAGCCAAGTTCACCAGACCATCGACTCAGCACCAACAAACCCGTCGATCAGGATCACCGCCTCGCAGGCAGGAGTCCTGACTATACCGCTTCTTCTTCCCCCGTCTCTCTAAAGATAGGTGCTCGTCTCCTAGCCTTCGCACCAAGATGGACCCAAAACACATCAGATGCATGGGTCATTCAAACAGTCTCCAGAGGATATTCGATAGAGACCAAATACTATCCGCGGGATACCTTCAGAATATCTCCTCGTTCCCGCAATCCAATCAAACACAGGCATATGCGGGCGGAGATCACCAGGCTCCACCAACTGGGAGCCATAGAGAGAGTGCCGTGGCACGAGCGCGGACTTGGGGTCTACTCGATTTTATTCCTGGTGCAGAAAAAATCCGGTTCGTGGAGGGGAGTGCTCGACCTAAAGCGTCTCAACAAATCACTACGCAGGCAACGCTTCAAGATGGAGACCCTACACTCCATATCCCTGGCCCTTTCCCAAGGCGACTGGATGGCATCTCTCGACCTGCAGGACGCTTACCTCCATGTACCCATCCTTCCTGCACACAAGAGGTGGCTCCGGTTTTGCTACGACGGCCAGCACTGGCAGTATCGAGCCCTCCCCTTCGGACTGGCATCAGCCCCTCGGACCTTCACCAAGGTTCTCGCCCCCCTCATAGCGGCGCTCCGACTGGAGGGAATAGCGGTGTTTCCATACCTCGACGATCTGCTAGTTACAGCTCCGTCCCTGCAGCTGGCCCACACTCATCTCACTCGCACCAAGGAATACCTCGAGACCCACGGCTTCGTTATCAATATTCCCAAAAGCCATCTTACGCCAGCTCAACGTCTCGAACATCTGGGGGTTGTGTTCGACACCTCCCTGAACAGAGTGTTCATCCCTCTCCAGCGACAGTCCAAATTATTGGCCCTCATCAATACGATTCGCGACCGCCCACGAGTATCGATCCTCACCCTCGCTTCTCTCCTGGGTTTGATGATCTCACTCATACGTCACCTGCAATGGGCGCGCTTCCACTCTCGCCCCTTGCAGGCTCTTCTGCGGCCCTGGCAAGCAGCAATAATCGACAGCAGCCCAGTGTCCATTACCCTCAATCCGGCCGCTCGCCAATCGCTAGCGTGGTGGGAGCAACCTCACAGGTTTGTCACCGGCGTCCCTCTCCTAGAACCGGAGAGACTCATACTAACCACCGACGCCAGCCTGCTAGGGTGGGGGGCCCACCTCAACACACACACGGCCCAGGGTTCATGGTCACACCACGAACTAGAGCACAGCATAAACTGGCTAGAGCTCAGGGCGATCCGTCTAGCACTCCTCCACTTCTTCCCACAGCTTCACAACCATCATGTGCTGGTCTTCACAGACAATACCACTGCACAAGCTTATGTGAACAATCAAGGGGGATCTCGATCCTCGTCGCTCCACAAGGAAGCCACCCTGATGTTCAGATGGGCGGAGGGCAATCTTCTTTCCCTGTCAGCCAGACATATCAGGGGCCAGGACAATGTTCAAGCGGACTGGCTCAGCAGACGAGTGCTAGACCCGGCGGAATGGTCTCTGTCCCCTCAAGCGTTCCATCACGTGATGACCTCCTTCGGAACCCCAGTAGTGGACCTCTTTGCGTCGAGTTCCAATCGCAAGACGCAGAGATTCTTCGCCAGGAGCCCACATCCGCTGGCAGAGGCTCACGACGCTCTCAGCCACCCTTGGCCCCACGGCCTCCTGTACGCCTTTCCTCCCTTTCCTCTCTTAGCGAGAACGATCAGCAGAGCCAAGAGACTGCGGGCCACAGTCATTCTGATAGCCCCGTTCTGGCCACGCAGATCGTGGTTTCCAGACCTTCTCAGCCGATCCAGAGGAACTTACCTCCCTCTACCAGTCACGCCGGATCTCCTCACCCAGGGACCTCTTTGCTACGATCGGCCAGAGTTCCTGAGACTGACAGCCTGGCTATTGAAGCCGACGCTCTCCGAGCCCAAGGGTACTCAGCTCCAGTAGTCCGGACTCTCCTCGCCTCCAGGCGACAATCGACAAGGAGAATTTACCAGTCTACATGGGCGATGTTTGTCCGCTGGTGTCACACCCATCACGTTCCACCTCGTCAGCCTTCCGTTCCTCAAGTCCTCCAATTCCTACAGGACGGCCTCGATAGGGGGCTTCGTCCCAACACACTGGCTAGACAGCTATCGGCCATTGACAGTACCATCTCCTCGTCTTCTGCCAATAAATTCTCCTCTCACCTGCATGTGAAACAGTTCTTGAGGGCAGCCAAGCGTGTAGCCCCTCCGGTTGTACACCGCTTTCCTACATGGAACCTCAATGTGGTTCTTAAGGCACTAATGGGTCCTCCATTCGAGCCTCTGCACCAGGTGTCCCTTTACTTTTTATCCATCAAAATGACCTTCCTTATTGCTATAACATCGGCAAGAAGGGTGTCTGAAATCGGAGCTCTGTCCATCGACCCAGCTTTCTGCATTTTCAGAAAGGAATCGGTGCTACTTAGGCTAGACCCAACCTTCCTTCCTAAGGTCTCCTCCCTGTTCCACCTAGCACAGGAGGTGGTCCTCCCGTCCTTCTGCCCTAAGCCTCGCCACTCCTTAGAGAGGCTTTGGCACACTTTAGATGTACGCAGGGCACTCAAGATTTACCTGGAGCGTACTCTTCCCTTTCGGAAAACTTCCTCCCTCTTGGTGAGCTACCACCCTCACTCCAAGGGTAAGAAAGTCTCGAAATCCATCATTGCGAAGTGGATTTCTGCTTGTGTAGCAGACGCCTACAGAGCCTTAAGCTTGGTCCCTCCAGCTAGAGTTCTAGCTCATTCGACCCGCTCAGCCTCCACTACTTGGGCGTTCCGGGCCAGGGCTCCCACATTAGAAATTTGCAGAGCGGCTACGTGGAGAAGTCTCCACACATTCACGAGGCACTATAAAATAGATCGCTTCGAGTCTGCTGAAGCCGCCTTTGGGAGGCGGGTGCTGCAGGGGGTTTTAGATCCTCAATAAGCGCCCAGTCCCTCCCATCGAATAAATTACTGCTTTGGTACCTCCCAGTGTCCGAATTACCGGACGAGAGGGTATAGAAAGAGGAATTGGGTTCCTTACCTTGGGAATTCCTTTTCTATTCCCTCGAGGGAGGTCATTCGGCCCACCCAGAGTTTCCTGGGCGCTGAATTGACTCTTGTAATGTTTAGTTGTTTGTTACCCCTTCGGGGGTCTTGTTACTAATGTATGTTAAGTTTTTCAGATAAGCTTCGTCCTCGGCTTATTACTTCTGGGAGGGCGGGGGAGCGCTCTCCCCACGTGCTCCCAGCAAAGTTGTGCTGCCTCCTAGTGGTCGTCGGGGAGATCGCTCCCACTGTCCGAATGACCTCCCTCGAGGGAATAGAAAAGGAATTCCCAAGGTAAGGAACCCAATTCCTCTTTTTAAATCAGTTTCCAGAATTGTTAGGGATTTTGGGGGTAACTGCCAATAATTCGCTCCAAGTTCTTTTCTGAGATTCCAATTTTTTGGCTGCCAACAGTATTTTGTATTGCTTCCGGGTATTTATCATGGCCTCAATATTTCCTCTAGTTGGATTAGCTTTACAGATTCTGGCTAGATTCCGGCATTTAGTTTGGAGTCTATGACAGTCTCCATCGAACCAGGGCAGGCAGCCTCCGGCAGTCAGAGGTACCCTTTTTTGGTCCATAAGGAGAGGATGTAATAAATCAATAAACTGCTCGAACCACAGAACAGGATCAGCCCTTCTGCCGTGAAATTTTTAATTAGATTACTAATTGCCTGAAAACTGCTAAATGCAGAAAATGCTATTCCCAACTCATCTGACTATTTTTTGTATGTCTCATATGTCCCTTTCCTTATAGGTCTTTTCTCTCTATCCTCTGTGGTTTTGTTCTGTAGCCGTAAATCAAACACCAAAGCAAATGGAAGATGATCCGAGAGAAAATTAGGGACTACGTGTAATTCTCTCATATTATGAAGGGAAGATGTAAAAGTCATCAAATAATCTATCACGCTAGCCCCCCCAGGTGCATAATACGTAAAGTTACCTTCAAGATCCCCAGGCAAAAATCCATTAAGGATTACTAAATTAAATTTATAAAATGTGTCACTGTTGAAGCCCTGGTGCTAACATAATTATCAAGAGGTACGAACAAAATTAAGTGGAAATACAACCAAGTCATCTGAATCTTCAAATAGTGCTTCTTTGGCGGGATTGCCCATCCTGGTATTTAGGTCTCCCCCCAGTATAACAATTGCCTGGGGGGATTTATAAAGGGCATCAGTAACCTTTAAGTCAAGAATTGTCCAAAACTCATTATAGAAAGGTGAGGACATCGGAAGGATATACACATTTACAAGCAATAATTCAAAGCCGCTACGGCAAATACAATGAACTATTTCTAAATATGCCAAGAATGAACTAACCAAATGGAGGTTCGTTACCATTGAATCTTTTACAAGAATGGCAAGGCCACCACTTGGGTGGTCCCGAGCGTGCATTGAAATTGCATTTGCACAAAGCACTATGAAGCTGGAACACAACAAATCCGTTACCATCCAAGTTTCTTGTAACATAATTATGTCAAAATTATTTAGAAATGTAATAAAATCCGGATCTAACACCCGCTGGGACCAACCTGCGATATTCCAACTAAGACGACTTATCAAACCTGATTCTATGGGTATGTGTCAATCAGAGCTAGATCTTTTCCCCACCAACCAGCTTCCACTCCTGTACAATGCCCCATTATTGCCTGTCTGCTGACGGGATTTCAGCAAAAAGCTGTTATTCAAGATCTCATTGCTACACGCGTTTAACTGTAGTTCAGAAAGACTATTACCAGTTCCAGCCACCATAGGTTTGGAATTGGAAACGGTCTGTTCTGTACTTCCCTGCGTGGCTACTGATGGTAACCTCTGCAATAATGTATGTCCATCTGATAGGGGCTTCAGTATTGACCATGTAATTGACTCATCTCCATCATCAAATTGGAGCAACTTCCCCGGGGAATCTGCTACCCTTTACTGAGTAATTTTCAGAAGTTTGGAACCCGCAGGTAGGCAGCTTTTGGGAGTACTTGCTTTAGGGGATAAGGAGTGGGTTTTTAAGGACTGAATCAGATCTCTTGCATCTGTCCTGCAGTCCAAATCCCTGTGAATATAAGTTTTCCGAGGAGCCTAGCCTCCCAAGCTGATTATATAGGGAGTCCATGCAATCCAAAAGTACACCTTGGCCTCCCATTAAATTAGGGATTAGTTTGGCAACAGCCTTATCCTCAGACCTATCTGGAATCATTTTTAATTGGGTACTTTGCAAAACAACCTCCATTTTCCCCATCAGAAAGATCTGTGAGAATCTGGACTGATTCACCATTAATAGCATCAAAATGATGTTTGCTGCCCTCCCCAGGGCTTCCCTTTTCCCCCATACGTTCTTTCAAGTTACTAATATGTACATAGCCATCTCGATTATCCATTGACTGGTGGGGAAGTGGAATACTTTTGTTAACAGGCTGGCAAATCATACCCATCCTTATAAACTTTCAAAATAAAGAGCTTTTGAAGCTAAAATTCTCTCTCAAGGATTCCTTCTACCAGTTCCACTGAATTAAAAGTAATCTTAAGCAACCAACAACCCTGTATGGGGCATAAATGATCAATGGACTGGATATCTCGTCTTGTAATAGGGCTCCCAAGAATCAGTCAGATGTTCTGCTGCATCAACTGGGGTATTCCAAAGGGGGAGTTTCCCTGAGGGTAATGGAGAGATTGAAAAGATAATAGAACATGGGAGGAGTCTAACACCCTTAACCTCCCTTAATTTGTCATCTAGTTTTGCCATCTCTACCTTAACCTCCCTTAATTTGTCATCTAGTTTTGCCATCTCTACCTTGGGCGTGTGTGCGTGTGCGCGTGCGTGCGTCACACACTTTAGTATTTGGATTTGTGGAGACAAAAGGGGTATGTGGCCAAGAATAAGGAAGATCTCTACAAGACCTTACCAGCCCCAAATTACCCATATGCACTGCAGATACCAAATCCTCCAATTTCCCTCTTAACTAGTTACATTGAGCAAATATAAGACGTACTATTTGAGCGGTAAGGAGCACATGCTCAGCAACATAACCAGTGAGGGTCCCGTTTCTCAAGTCCTTAGAATCGTATGCAGGTATTCGTTTCCCACTGGACTGTGGGGGTGGAGATTGATTGATAGAACCCAACTCCAGACCCACCTCCCCTCTGCCAGCAGCTGATAACGATTGGAGAGAGGAATAACAGTCTCGCAATAATCCTCCTCACCATGCTCCTTAGTAACTGGAAACAAAAAGCTCTACCTTTATTTGCTTAGGATATTGGGGGGGGGAGGCTAGGAGTGGAAGTTTGCTTCTGACCGTTACCCGCTGACCTTGATGACTGTCACATCGATAACCTTGTCAGGCTGTGGAACATCTTGCTGATGGAGGTCATCGATCCAACAGTTCCCAGGCGGTTCCCAGGCTAGGAGTGGAAGTTTGCTTCTGACCGTTACCCGCTGACCTTGACGACTGTCACATCGATGACCTTGTCAGGCTGTGGAACATCTTGCTGATGGAGGCCATCGATCCAACGGTTCCCAGGCGTCTGCTGCCCAGGCGGAGGCTCCGCAGGCCTCCTTGGTTCTCTGAGGAGCTGTGGAAGCTGAAGCAACAGGGGCAATGGTTGGAGTGACGGTGGCGTCGTTCTCAGGCTCAAGCCGACAGATTTCGGCATAGAGCTAGTTTTCGAGCCTATGCCATGGCTACGTGGGCAGCAAAGAGGGAATTCTTTGCTGCCCTCATAGCATCTGCAAAATCCCATCTGGCGGAGCTGTTCCAGGTTGTATGGGGGCTGGTCAGTCTGGCCTCCCTCAACCTTGGAGCTGAGCCATCATCTGCCTGCTGCGACATTTTTGCAGGTTACTTTGCAGACAAAAATCGCTCATTCACCAAGACCTCAATGCCGCAATTAATACAGTGGAGGAAGTAGAGGTGGTAGAAACCCCAACTTGTCCGATTTTGTGCGATCAGTTTCAGTCGATGACACCCACTGATGCAGTGGGGGTGCTGGAGGCTGTTCAAGCCACCTCTTATGAACTAGATCCATGCCTGTCCTGGCTGATTAAAGGGCTGCCGGGAGACAATGGGGCCGTTGCTGGCTAGAGTGGTCAGTGTCTCCCTACGGGAGGGCAGAGTGCCGAGCTGCCTCAAGGAGGCGGTTGTAGAGCCTCTGCTCAAGAAACCATCACTTGACGTTGACTCCGCCAGTTATCGGTTATCTGGATCCCTCGCAGTCTGGCTTTCGCCCGAGGCATGGCACTGAGACAGCATTAGTGGCTTTGGTGGATGATCTGTGCCGGCATGATCCAGCAGTTCCAGGAGGTCCTGAGGGAATTAACCTTGGACCCGGATGGCCACTCGGTCGATGAACTAGTCCAGCACTGGAACAGCTTGCTGGGGGAGGTCATTGACAGGGTGGCTCTGAGACGCCCCCTGCCTCTGTCTTGTCACCGCAGGGCCCCTTGGTTTACTGATGGCATACGGCGTATGAAGCAAGTGGTCAGGAGGCTAGAGCGATGCTGGCGTCGGACTCGATCAGACTCCGAACGACTTCTCCATAGGGCCCATTTGCGGTCCTATGTTGAGACTGAGGACAGCAAAGAAGTTGTTCTTTGCTGCCCTCATAGCGTCTGCGAAGTCACGCCCGGCGGAGCTGTTTCAGGTGGTGCAGGGGCTGGTCAGTCCGGCCTCCCTCCGCTTGGACAGGGACTTGTCCCAGGCCCGCTGTGAGGAGTCTGTCACCTACTTCACAGACAAGATCGCTCGGATTCAGAGCGACTTTGATGCTGGATTGGGGGCAGTAGGTGGAGAGCATGAGGTGATGGAGGCCCTGTCTGGTGCAACTTTGGGGG
>QEPC01000856.1:959831-1007781 GCA_003113815.1 Sphenodon punctatus
TCAGCAGGTCCGGAGTCTGGGGGTGATATTGGACGCAGATCTCTGCCTGGAGCGGCAGGGGGAGGTAGTCATGAAGGTTGCTTTCCGCCAGTTGCATCTGGTGCGGAGGCTGCGTCCGTTAGTCTCCGGCCCGGACCTGGCCTTCCTCATCCATGTCTTTGTCACCTCGAGGCTGGACTACTGCAATACACTCCTACGTGGGGCTGCCCTTGTTCCTGGCTCGGAGGCTGCTGCTAGTGCAGAATGCGGCGGCCCGTCTCCTGTCGGGGACGGGAGCACATTATACCTGTGCTCCTGACTCACACTGGCTGCCAATAGCGTGCCGAGCTAGGTTCAAGGTTTTGGTGTTGATCTATAAGGCCCTTCACGGTCTGGGCCCCTCGTACCTCAGGGACTGCCTCGCCCTCCGCACCCCAGAGCGTCTCCTTCAGTCCGCCAGGGGTGCCTTCTTGGAGATCCCCCGCGTTAAGCAGGGGGCCACAATGGAGAGGGCATTCTCTGTGGGCAGGCCGCGCCTTTGGAACTCCCTTCCGGAGGAAGCTCGCCTGGCCCCAAGCCTATTGACATTCCGGCGAAGTTGTAAAACCTGGCTGTTCGCCCAGGCCTTTGGGGAGGGAGGGAGGGTGGGTTAGAATGTTATCTCCCCTACCCTATTTATTGTTTTAATGTTTTTCCTAGCCCTGTCTTAATATTTTTGAATGGTTTTGATGTTTTAAAAATGGTTTTAGATGTATTATTGCTGGAAGCCGCCCCAAGCTGTCTTCAGGAGGGCGGGGTATAAATCCAGAAAATAAATATAAATAAAAGCTGCTGTTTCATTTCCAGCCGGCTGTTGACCTGGGCAACACCATAGCATTGTGGATGCTCTAGCCTGCAACTCTATGGGTGGGGATAAGGGGAGGCACCACCTGGGCAGACTGCAGGTCAGGGAGTAGGCAGACATGGGAGTGTACGCCATGAACAGCTCCAGGGGTGGGCAGCCCCGCATCCATCTGAAACACACCCTATGTGGCAGCAAAATATTTGGAAAACAAGAAACATAATTCAGTAACCCCCTATTCTCCTTCCCAATATTGATTCCACTGATGCACTCAAGAAAATCAGTTAATGAATCTTTCTGAGGAAGTGGGAAGTTCCAGCCTGAGAAAAGTAGCATCTGCTGTTGATGCAGTCTCAAGAGAACATAAATTATATGGTGTGAGCAAAATTCCATATAGCAGCCCTATGGATTTCCAGGGAAAAAATAGAATGAATGTCATACAATCCATAGAACAAACAGCATTACCCCAATGAAGAATAAGGTATTCCAGCACAGGAATATCAGCTCTGACTGTGAGTTTTATTCAGATAGCCCAACTTTCTAAATAGCTTACATGTGTTTAGGTAATGAAAAGCTCTTTTGCTATCCAAGGCAAGTAACCTCACCTGTTTGGTTGTAGGGATTTTTGAGGAATGCAGGCATTGAAATCAACCCACTGAAATGCAAGTCTTGGAGCATGGGCTAGGAAGTGCCTTGTTTCAGAGATGGGTTACTTTTTAGCACTTGGAGCTTGGAAACCTTCCTGACCACCAGAAGCTAGGATCCTCATCACATGGACCAACCAGCCATCATTCCTGATGTAACTAAGCCAAGCGCGTGCACCTGGGACTTTGCATCCTCGTGAATATTACACTCATTTCTCCCTCTGTTCCCCTTCCTGTGTCTTCCCCCTCACCCCCCGTCTCTCAGATTGCAAGTCCTAGGGCAGGGACTGTGTCTATTCAATTACTTTGTAAAGCGCCAGGTACATTGCTGGTGCTGTATAAATGTTTGATAATAATAATAATAATAATAATATTAAAAAGTGATGCAGATAAAGAATAAAGGCATATAAAGGGTTTAGAGTCCCCTTTCAGGAGCTTGGTTAGCACAACATTGGAAGATTCAAATAGGGTGGCATTAATTCACAGAATACAAGGCCAGAAGGAACCCATTATGATTATCTAGTCTAGCATGAACATAAAAACGGTCAGCAAGTTTCACCAGGACTTCCCTGAAAACTCTTGTGGTTGAGAGTTATAGCTATCCTGTTTTCAAAGAAATCCTCCAAGTGACAGAAAATCCACCACATTTCTATTAAGTTGTTCCAGTGGCTAACTAGACTTGCTTTTAAAAGACATAAACTTTACTTCTAGCCTAAGTTTAAACAGGTTTGAGACACCTTTGAAGGAGCGTTTCATCAGAGAATGGACTCCCCCCCCCCCCTTAAGAATCTGGTAAGCAGAGGAATGGTAAACCTTGAAAGTTATGAGTGAACACTTCAAGCAATGCCACAGAAAAAGTAGCAAGACCTCTCACTTAAAAAAGGTCTTTTAAAACAAATTTCATTTAACACCTTCTAGCCTAGTGAAAGTTTTTTTCCCTAGAACTCCCAACAGAACTTCCTTGGCCACCTCTGACATGCGCAAGTCATCCTACCCTACTAGAATGATGGTATTTGGAGTTCCAATTTTTGAACTCTAGAATGAGCCAGTTTCTTTTAGGCATAAGATCTCTCTCTAGGCAAGAATTTAGTATGACTTCAGACCTGCCAGTTACAACAGGACGAACACCATCTCTTTTTCAACAGGATTTTCTTTTTTTTTTTTTTTTTTAATGACATGGATTCCTGAAAAGGGAAGAAGAGAAAGAGGGGTCAGATTTTTGAAGACTTGTCATTTTCAAAATATAATAGTCTGAAGAAATGACTGCCATGCCTTTAAGAACTGGCAAAACGTGGCCCCCAAAAAGGTGTCATGGAATCAAAGGATGAACAGCAGCCAGAATTTTTCAAGTGATGCAAGGCCCTGTAGCACGTGCTCTAACATCTCTACAATGGCAACAACGGTCCAGGAGGTAATCCTGGACTATGCCGCCGATCTCACGTGCATTACAGAAACCTGGCTGGTCAATGAATCGGGGCCTATTCTGGCTGATCTTGTTCCAGTCGGGTATTCCATACAACACCAGCCGTGGTCGGAGGAGCAGTGTAGCTGTGATTGAGGAGATATCCAGTGCGATCCATGGTAGGCATTGAAGGCCTCCATCTTGTGTTTGATTTGGCGGGGGACAGTTTGGGAGTGTTGCTGGTATACCGTGCACCTACCAGTACGGCAACCTCCCTGCATGCTCTGGGCGGAGGCTGTCGGAGGTGGTGTTGCGGTCCCCAAAGATGGTAGTCTTGGGGGACCTCAACATTCGCGCCAACGCAGTTCTTGGGGGAGCCGAGCAGGAGTTCGTGGCTGCCATGGCAGCCATGGGCCTGTCCCAGAGGGTCATCGGCCCAACACATCTTGGAGGACATACCTTGGACCTCATGTTTTGCACTGGCCTTGGAGGCGGGTGCTCCATTACTGGGGGAGATATCAGTTGTGTCCTTGTCATGGACAGATCATTACCTCCTGCAGACCTCCCTTCTAGCACATGTCCGCCCCCGGAAGGGTGTGGAACCTATTAGGATGGTCCACCCCTGGAAGCTGTTGGACCCAGTGCGGTTCTAGGTACTCTGGGGGACCTACCCTCTGACCTCGACAACTGTCTCATCGATGACCTCGTCAAGCTATGGAACACCTTGCTGACGGAGGCCATTGATCAAACGGCTCCCAGGCGTTCGTTGCCCAGGTGGAGGCTCCGCAGACCTCCTTGGTACTCTCTGGAGCTGCGGATGCTGAAACAAGAAGGGCGACGGTTGGAGTACCGGTGGCGTCGTTCTCGTGCTGAAGCCGACAGATTGCGACATAGAACTAGTTTACGAGCCTATGCCGTGGCTATGCAGACAGCAAAGAGGGAGCTCTTTGCTGCCCTCACAGCGTCCGCAAAATCCCGTCCGGCGAAGCTGTTCCAGGTTGTGTGGGGGCTGGTCAGTCCAGCCTCCCTCAACCCTGGGGAGCAGTGATCATCTGCCCGCTGTGACCTTTTAGCCGAATAAAATTGCTCGTATTCACCAAGACCTCGATGCTGAACTTAATACAGTGGAGGAGATAGAGGCTGTAGAAGTCCCGACTCGTCAGATTTTGTGGGATCACTTTCAGTCAGTGACACCCACTGATGTGGTGGATGTGCTTGGGGCGGTTCACAAGAGGTGGCTCAAACTAGATCCGTGCCCATCCTGGCTGGTTAAGAGCTGCCGGGAGACAACGGGGCCGTTGCTGGCCAGGGTAGTCAACGCCTCCCTGCGGGAGGGCAGAGTGCCGGGCTGCCTCAAGGAGATGATGGTGCAGCCTCTGCTCAAGAAACCATCACTTGACGCTGACTCCCTCACCAGCTATTGGCCTGTCTCTAACCTTCCCTTTTTAGGGAAGGTTATTGAACGGGTAGTGGCTCAGCAGCTCCAGGGGCATCTTGACCGCATTGGTTATCTTGATCCTTCTCAGTCTGGCTTTCGTCCGGGTCATGGCACTGAGACAGCACTTGTGGCTTTGGTAGATGATCTCCGCTGTGAAGAAGACCGGGGTTGCTCGACGCTATTGGTCCTATTAGACTCTCCGCTGCATTTGATACCGTTGACCATGAGATGTTGGCGACGCACCTGCGGGACAGTGCGGGGGTAGGCAGGACTGTTCTTGAATTGCTCCGCTCATTCCTGACTGGGAGAACTCAGCGGGTGGTACTCGGTGACTGTTTTTCATCATACTGAGACGTCCCGTGTGGAGTCCCGCAGGGTTCTGTCTTGTCCCCGCTCCTGTTCAACGTGTATATGCAGCCGCTCGGTGAGGCGATCAGGGGGTTCAGGGTGAGGTGTCATCAGCATGCGGACGACACCCAACTGTACCTCTCATTTTCAACCAACCCAGGCCTGGATGTCTCAGTGCTTACCCGGTGTTTGGCAGCTGTGAGGGACTGGATGAGGGCTAATTGACTGCAACTGAATCCTGACAAGACGGAGGTGATAGTGGGTAAGTCGGTGGATGTGATGGCTCCCTCAATTGATGGGATCTGTTCTCCGCTGACTTTCCAGGTGCGGAACCTGGGTGTGCCCCTCTATGAGCAGCTCTGCCTGGATCTCCAGGTGGAGGCTGTGGTGAGGAGTGCCTTCCGCCAGTTACATCTGGTGCAGCAGCTTCGGTTCCAGATGTGGCCACGATCATCTATGCTTTTATTACCTCTCGGTTAGACTACTGTAACGCACTCTATGTGGGGCTACCTATGGTGACAGCTCAGAAGCTGCAGCTGGTGCAGAACGCGGCGGCCCGGCTCTTGGTGGGGCTGGGTCGCCAGGAGCACATTACACCAGTGCTCCAATCTCTGCATTGCTTGCCTATAGTCTTCCGGGCTCAATTCAAAGTGCTGGTCTTGACCTATAAAGTCGTACACGGCCTGGGCCCTGCGAGATCGCCTCACTCCCCAGGTTCTAGACCAGCCCCTGTAGTTGTCTGGGGGCACCTTGTTGGAGGTCCCTCAGGTTTCCCGAGGGGCCATGTAGGATAGGGTGTTCTCGGTGGTCACGCCACGCCTGTGGAATTCCCTCCCAGTGGGGGCCCGTCTGGCCCCAGACCTCCCGACTTTTCGTAGGAATTGTAAGACCTGGCTGTTCCGTCAGGCGTTTGGCGAGGGAGAGAGATGATGGGTTGGGTGGGGGAGAGTGGAGTGGGGTTTTGTGTTTTTTATTATGGTTATTTATTGAAAATATTTTAGTTATCTTATTGTATTTTTATATATTTATTGTTAGCCGCCCCGGGCTGCCTATGGCAAGAGGGGCGGGATACAAATTTTATTTATATATACAAATAAATACATCAGCAAAATCGGACACTTTCTAAGGCTAAGTAAGGAGACCTTTCTTATGGTGGGTATGAGGCTCCATGTAGCACAAGAAGAAACATGAAATTGAGTTTCCATGACTATCATCAAGCTACAGGCGGACCCAAGGCAAGAGATTTTCTCCAAGATTGTATTGGTCTTAGACGACCACAAAGTGCTTCACCTTGGGGCCACTAGAATGAACAATTGGGTTACTTACCAGGGAATTGTTCTTCTGTGGTTTATACTGGAGGATGGTTGGGAAAAATGGGTGCAATGCCACCACACCACCACCAGGAGGCGTTAGCAAGCTTCTGAAGCGTCTGCGCGGGGAATTCGCGCCCAAACTGCTCAGTTGTAAGAAGCTGAAACTCCGGGAACCTAAATGAACATATACTAACAAACACAACAGTGGAAACAACAAGAACTCTTCCTTCCTATGCTAAGCCTTGTTAGCCCCTTGTGGGCCTACAAAAACTAAACAAGACCCTGGGAAAAGGAGGAAATAACTTAAGGGTCCTCCTTAGTTAGGCTCCATCTGGGATGGCCGACTATCCTCCGGTACATACCACAGAAGAAGAATTCACTGGTAAGTAACCCAATTGCTCCTTCTATGGTTTATCCTTCAGATGTTCAGGAAAAATGGGAGGTTTATAGCAGTATAAGCCTAGATGTACAGGGGGGACAGGAGTCTAGGCATGAGCTACGTCCCTCTAACTGTTACAGGGAGTTAGAGAGAGAGGCCCCAGGGAGTACCCCCTGAAGGATCCTGCGGCTGAAGGCTGCCTCTGCTGAGTCAAAGAGGTCAATTTTATAGTGATGTGTGAAGGTGTGCAGGGACCTCCACATAGCTGCCCTGCAAATCTCCGAGTAGGGAGCCCTAGCCTTGAATGCCCAGGAAGAGGCCATCCCTCTGGTAGAATGAGCGACCACCCTTTGGGGGGGGCGCGCAAAGTTGGAGGCCTTGTAAGCCTCCGACACACCCCGCAATCCAGGTGGAAATGACGGACTTAGAGGCCTTCCTTCCCTTATATCTAGGGTGATAGTAGACCAGAAGAGCCAATGACTGCCTAAAGGCAGCTGTCCTGTGGAAGTAAGTCTTAATAGCTCTGCGTACGTCCAGGGTATGCCACCTCCTCGCTAAGGGATGGCGGGGATTAGGACAAAAGGAGGGGAGAACCACCTCCTGGGACAGATGAAAAGGGGAGTTAACTTTGGGAAGGAAGGGTCGAGCTGTAGGTTCACAGACTCCTTCCTGAAAATGCAGAGAGTGGGATCCATAGAGAGCACCCCAATCTCTGAAATATGTCATGCTGCCATGATCGCTATGAGAAAGGTGAGTTTTAAAAACAAAAAGTATAAGGAGACCCCAGACAGAGGTTCGAAGGGGTGCTGAGTCAGGGCGTTGAGCACGAGATTTAAGTTCCAAGTGGGAAACCTATGAATCACTGGGGGGGGGGGCAGCTGCCACACCCCCCTCAAAAATCTACAAATGTGAGAGTGAGATGAGAGCTTCCCTGGGGAGGGAAAGACAAGCGAAGAATCAATGGCCACAAGCTGACAAGTTAACGTAGGGGGCTTCAGGCCTTTCTCAAGACCATCCTGAAGAAACTGCAGAACTTGCAAAGGGTTCGGGGAGTTAGGAGGACAGCTGTGGTCCTTACACCACCTGACAAAGGTATTCCAAGAAGATTGGTAAATTCTCTTGGTAGAGTCCCTCTTCTCTGCTGAGATAGTGTGAATAACGGCTACCGGGTAGCCGAGGTCCTTTAAGGTCCTAGATTCAAGGGCCAGGCGGCCAGCTTCATGAAACCCGGGCTGTCGTGAACTAAGGGGTCTTGATGAAGAAGGTTTGTGGCCTGCGGAAATCTCCAGAAAAGGCTGCCTGACAGCTCCATGAGATCCGCAAGCCAAGGCCTGCAAGGCCAGAATGGTGCTATCAGGATTACTCTGTGGTTGCCCTGCCTGCATTTGGCCAGAGTTCAACTCAGGAGGGGAAGCGTAGGGAAGGCATAAAGAAGATGCGGAGGCCAAGGGAAAGATAATGTGTCCGTCCCCAGGGCTGCCATGCAGTAGTGTCTGGACAGAAAGCGGGGAAGCTTGGCATTGGACTGGGACGCAAAGAGATCCAGGTGAGGCTGGCTGAATCTGAGGACAATCTGGTCGAAGACACTCTGGTCGAGATCCCACTACCCTGGGTCCACTGTTCTGCAGCTTAGTCAATCTGCCTCCGCATTGTCTTTTCCCTTGATATGGCGGGCCACCAGCGACGCTAAGTTGACTTCTGCCCACAGGAAGAACCGATTGGCCTCCTGGTGCAGGACCGGAGATCGGAATCCTCCCTGGTTGTTGGTGCTTTCAGACAACTCGACAGCTGTCTCATACATCAAGAGGTGTTTGTTCTTGAACAACCTGGGAGCGCACTGGAGGGCTAGCCGGACCGCCTTCAATTCGAGCCAATTGATACTGTGATGGAGATCTAATAGCCACCGCCCTTGAGCTTTCCACCTGTTCGAGTGGGCTCCCCAGTCCTTGAGACTGGTGTCTGTGGTCAGGGTCCATCTGGAGGAATCCTGCAAAGGCGTTCCTGCCGAGAAACGGACCGGATCTTCAAGTCTAGAATCCCTCTTCGGCCTCCTGTCTTTTTCTGCACCAAAAAGATTGAATACAGTCCCGTAAACTTTTCTGACGGAGGGATGGGCTCTATAGCTCTCAGGGTCAGAAGCCTTTGAATCTCTGCCAGCATGGCTGAATGCTTTATGGGATTTTTCGACTGAGGAGATAGTTGAAAGGATTCTCTGGGATAGAGAGAATTCTAAGGAGTAGCCCCTTGCCACAGTGTCTCCCACCCATCTGTCTGAAGTCGTCTCTCGCCACCAGACTGCAAAGTGTTGAAGTCTGCCCCACAAGGCGGTGGCTTTGTGAACTACAGGGGCGGGAATGTCAGGTAAAGGGGCCCCTTCTGACTCTATGGGATTGTTGCTAGGACCTAGGCCTAAAGTCCCTGCGTTTTGCCCCTCTGGAGCGGGAGGAGAAGTTCCAGGGTCAGGAGGAACTGTAATCCCTGCGCTGGGTAGAGAAGGGTCTGTTGAATGGACGAAAAAAGGACTTGACTGAACCTGGCTTAGGGATGTCTTCTTCTCCTTACTAGAGGTCTCTAGAAGGGCTTTATCTAGCGCCGAACCAAACAGCTTACCCCCTTTGAACTGGCTGTTCACTAAGAGGTTCCTGGCATGAGCGTCGGCCCTCCAGGAACGGAGCCAGAAGTGCCTCCTTGCCGCAACATTATCCGCCATGCCTCTGGCAGCCCAGACTACAGAGTCCATAGAGGTATCAACTAGGAAGGATTGAGCCATGGTGATGTTCTCAACCAGCTTATCTGCTCCCTGCTCCGTGATTTCCTTGTCCTTACTGATATGAAACCACTTTAGGATAGCCCTAGATGCGTAGGAGGCTATAACAGCCATCCTCAGGATATTAGCAAGGCACTCAAAGCTTCTCCTGAGGCCAATTTCAATACCCTTGTCCATTGGGTCCTTTGGCAAAATGTCCCCTTCAGAGGAAAAAACAGATTGCCTCGCTAGCGATGCAGCAGCCGCATCGACTCAAGGAATCGCAAACATGGGGGAGCAAGACTTATGAAAATCATAGAAGCCTAATAAGGGCCTGGACAACTTGACTGGCTTCGTGGGCTGCCTCCATTGCTCCCTAATAAGCTTTTTGAACTTATGGTCCAGTTTTGAGAGCCTGGAGGAGGAACTCATCCTGGGCAAATACTCTCTGTCAGACTCAGAGGAAGAGTCTGACTCCCTCTTTTTGCGTTGCTTTTGTTTAATGCAGAGGACCCTTTCAGCTCTGCTTAAAAGGTTTTTGAGCCTAGGGAAGAGGAAGCTCCCTGTCCAGATCCCTACTCGACTGGGGAATACCCTCTTCAGCTGTAAGGGGCTCCCTGTCCTCGCCTGAGGGCTGTAGCTCTAACTCCATCTCCGAGTAAGAGACCCTGAGGCACGAGCTGGGACGCTTGTGCTTTCTTCTTTGCTTACCAGGGCAAGGAGAGCTGGAAGCCGAGCTCTGGGATTGAACTTTGTGCCTAATTTCCCCCTCCTCTTCTGAGGAGCCCAGCAAGGCAGAGATAGAAGGGGCTCTGGGGGCGGTCTGCAGGGCCTGCTGCTTGCCCTTGCCCGTCCTCGATCTCCCCTTAAACGCCCAGCGGGGGGAGTTACCCTGAGGGGAAGAGACCTATTCCTCCTCCTTTTCCCTTTTGGCGGGGCAGACCTGCCCTGCAACTCCAACAGCACCAGCATTTGCTGCATCATTTCCAGCTGATGCTGTTGCAATTCTGTTGCCGAGGGGGGCCTCTTGCCTGTGTCTCCTCCGCGGAGGAAGCAGCAGGAGGAGATTCATCTCGGGCCATGGCAGACTCCTCCTGCCTGGTGGCCTTGGCATCGGGCTCCCGCTGCTGCAGAGACAGCGCTTGGGCACGGGCAGCATTCCACCTGGTTTTTGCCATCTCCACCATGATGCGGGGGCCCCCGACACAGGTGGCCTGGCTCCGTTCATAGTCGGCCCGGCAGCAGGGAAAAGGGAACACCAGGCTGCGCCTAGGAAGGTAACGCAAGCAGATGTGAGGGCAGACGTCGCCAACTCTACTTCCTGATTTTTAATCCCCACCCCCCAAAGAGAGAAAAAGCCTCCTGTTGCGAGTGAGGCAGAAAGGAAACTGGCAGTTTGGGCGTAAATTCCCCACACAGAGGCTACAGAAGCTTGCTAATGCCTCCTGGTGGTGGTGTGGCAGAATTGCACCCATTTTTCCTGACCATGCGAAGGATAAACCATAGGAATCTTGCTAGATGAATTGAACTAAGGCCCTGATTCACGAAAAAGGCCAATCTTTGCTTGGAAAGGGGTCGGAGCAAAACAAGGCAGGCCAATGGTACCGAGATCCAGCCAGATTCAACAGCTTAGATGTAGACAAATCCAAAAGTAGCTGGAAGAAAATGGCATTTTTCTTGGCTCTAGCCAAGGAACTGCAGCTTTGAAAACTATCTGGCTAGCTACTTACATGCATTGAATTAGACTTCTGCAGCACACTTCCTTGGCCATGAGACACATTTCTCAGGAAAGGTATTTCTAACCTGGAGCAGAGCCTAATCACCTTTCAAAACTTTAGTAAAGCTTTTACCCCTACGTGTATATAATGCCCATCAGAAGCTGTGAATTTAGCAGAGGAAGACCTCATTCACATTAAATGCTTATACGGTGATCTTTGGACAGTTCCATCCATGGATTGGAGGAATTTAGTTCCCCCAATTCAGACAGGGATTATTATATGGGAGTTCTTTCTTCCTGATTGCTCTTACATCAAGCAAGTTATCCAGGTTAAATCCTGGAGTAAAGAGAACCACCCACATTTTATCTTGCTTTGACTTGTGTGTAAAAAAGCCCTAAGAGCAACACCTCAAACCTTATTTTTCTTGACCGATCTTACAAGATAAGTCCAAGGTGATCCAGAAAACAGGAATTCCTCAAATCTATGATAACACTAGGAAAAAGGGCTCCTTTTAGACCTATCTTTACACTAAAAACTGAAATATAAAGTGAACTGTGGGTAATTTTAGACATGACGGGCCCGGAGGCCCACCACGCTCAATCATGGACCGGATCAGTTTCGGAACCCAGTCAGGAATCAGTCCAGTCGTCCTTTAGACGTGCCGGCCTGATTCCTAGCGGGGATCGGGGAGCGGGTGCGCAGCGCAACGTGTGGCCACACAGTCCCGGCCGCCAGGAGGACATAGCGGCCAATCCGGCCACTGCCCCCGATTCCATCCTGTGGTCAGGACCACGATCTGGGCCGGCTGAAGGTAACAGATGTTACTTTCGGCCGATCCCGGATCGTGGCAACCATGATCATGGTTGGGGCCCGATCTCACCACGATTCTGGACCTCTGGGCGGCCGGAGTTCCAGAATCATGGTCAATTTTATTCCTGCCAGTGGTTCACTGTGGTGAACATCTGGTGGGGAGCAAATAGACATTACGGGACAAACGGCCACCACAGGAGATTTATGGTGGTTGACCGTGGTAGAAGCAGAGTCTATTGGTCCCCTGATCACTCAGGCAAAAGGAGAGAGCTAAAGGACTGTTAGGAGTGATAGATTATTTGTACTTTCATTTATGGAATAAAAGGCTTGTGGGATACAAGTGTTCCACCAACACTGCTTTAGAATGGTTCCACAGCTAAGCATTCCACTTCTGCAACTGAGTTTTATGCAGGCAATTTCAGGAATAACACAAACTGTTTTAACCCTAGGATTTAAAAGAAAAAATGTTTTAAAAAACATTCTACTGGTCTACAGTATTACAAAAGTTCATTTTCTCCAAACTTAAATGTGAACTGCATTTTTAGGTGCCAGTGCCCCTCTAGTGAACACAGTTTTCTTGGATTTTTAGTTGGGTGGGGAATAATTTTGTTTCATACGACGTAGCATACATACAACGTAGCATACATGTGAATTATTCAATCAGGGACTCATTATGGGACCTTGGTCTTCATCCTCTACCATGACTAGCATGAATAGTGAACCTTAGCTCAAGTCTGAAAACCAGGTTCCCTATACATGCCCATCCCTATACCTTCGCCATCCTCAGTTGCTTAAAGTAGCTAGCACACTGGTTCCCAAACTGTGGGTTCCAACCCCATGTAGGGTCACTCCCATCTGCAAATGGGATCACAAAGGATTTAAGCAACAGCAGTTTCAGATTTCACTACCAATTTCAGTGCTGGGAGAGGGCAGAGAGCCAATAAAGTTGCTAAACAGATATTACCCCGCCTCCTCCCAGCACTTCCTGAATAGGAGTGCTGGAATGAGAGGCATTGCCCACCCTCCTTTCAGGAGAGGAAGCATGCATGTGCAAGAGGGGATTGGGGAGAAGGATTCTGATGGCACACTAAACCGTTAGCATCTGGGGTCATGGGAATATTTAAGTCCCAAAATGGGTCACACCAGCAAAAATTTGGGAGCCACTGAGCGCAGAATGGCTTACAAAACCACACAACAGCATAAAACCTGACCTCCCCACCAACCTTTCCCCTCATCCTTCCCCAACCCACCTCATCACCCCAAAACCCTCCTCCCAAACAACCCCTATGCCCACCTGCCAAAACCTTTTTTAAACAAAAGTCTTGCACCACATCCTAGATGTTTAGGCTCAAGGCCAAATGGACCTCCGGGAGAAGTGCCACAGAACTGGGGCAGCAATTGCGAACACACTCCTGCGCACCCTGTCCTTTGTACAAGAGTAGCACATGGAACTTGTAAGAGGGTGCTCCCAGCTGACCTCAGGGGCCACAATGGAACATGGTAGGACAGGCAGTCTCAGAGAAATTTATTTATTTATTTGTTACATAAATGTCTACCCTGCCCCTCCTGCCAACAGCTGCTCAGGGTGGCTAACAATACAGAATAAAAGATCCAAATATAATACAAATACAATATAAATAAATATTAAAATCTGTAAGGTAGGTACTAAAAATACAAAAGCCCTCCCTAACCCTTATCCCCCCACCCCTTACCCTTTTCCCTCACCGAAGGCCTGGTGGAACAGCCAGGTCTTGCACATTTTGGTCCAAAGGAGGAGAGGTCTGGGGCCACATTGACCTCTGCCAGGAGGGAGCTCCACAACCTCGGTACGGCCACAGAAAACACCCTCTCCATAGTGTTCCCCTTCCCCACTCCCCCAGATGCTTGGGGAACTTTGAGAAAGGTGCTCCTGGTTGACCACAGGAGTCAATCAAGAGCCCAGGGTGTAAGGTGGTCCTGCAGATAGGTAGGGCCTAGGCCATATAGGGCTCGATAGGTAAGCACCAACACTTTGACTTCCGGGCCCGATTCTATAGGCAGTCAGTGCAGAAAACTGAGCACCGGTCTAATGTGTTCATGACGATCCATCCCCGTAAGGAGGCAGGTCACCGCATTCTGAGCCTCCAAACTGTCACCATGGGTAATTCCACGCAGAGCGTGTTACAGTACTCTAGTCTCGAAGTGATGAAAGCATGGATGGTAGTGACTAGGTTGAAGTCCGAGACATACAGCCGAAGCTACCACACCAGATGTACTTGGCAGAATGCGCTCCTCACCACAGCCCCCACCTGGGCAGCCAGGCAGAGCTGAGAGTTGAGGAGTACTCCCAGACTATGAACCTGAGGGACCAGTGGGGGCCAAACCCCATCAATGAGGGGGGATGCCAACCCCACCGCCCTTCCCACCAGCATCACTGCCATCTTGTCGTGATTCAGCTTCAGACAGCTCACCCTCATCCAGTCCCCCACAGCCACCAGACACCAAGTAAGCAGCCAGACTACCGGGCCTGGGTCAGATGAAAAGGAGAAGTCGAGTTGGGCGTCATCAACATATTGAGGACACTGAACATCAAACCCTCTCACTACCTCGCCGAGCAGCTGTATATACATATTGAACAGGAGAGAGAGGACAGAATAGAACCTTGCGGGATTCCACACGAGAGGTCCTGGGGAGACAAAGAACAGTCCCCAAGCACCACTTGCCAAGTTCTCCCAGCCAGGAAGGAACGGAACCATTCAAGAACAGTCCTGCCCACCCCAACTCAGTCCCGCAAGCAGGTCACCAGCATCTCATGGGCAACAGTATCAAAAGCAGCTGACATCTAACAAAATCAACAAGGTTGATTAACCCTGGTCCAACTTACGGCAGAGGTCGTAAACCAAAGCCACAAGCGCAGTCGTAGTTTCAAAGCCTGGACAAAAGTCAGTCTGTGAGGGATCTAGGAAACTGACGTGGTCCAGATGCTCTTGCAGCTGTCGAGCCACAACTCATTCAGTAAGCTTCCCTAAAAAGGGAAGGTTAGAAACTGGCTGATAACTGGAGAGGAAGTCAGTATCAAACTATGGTTTCTTGAGCAGAGGCCGCGCCATCCCGGCACTCTGCCTTCTCGGGAGATATTGACCACTCCCACCAGCATCAGCCCCAGCGTCTCCTGGCTGGCCTTAACCAGCTAGGATGGGCACGGGTCCAGTTCACAAGAGGTAGCTCTGAACGCCCCAAGAACATTCTCTGCATCAGTGGGTGACACCCACTGAAACTGATCCCAGAAAACCAGACAAGCTAGGCATTCATAACCTCTGGTTCTCCAACTGTATTAAGTGCGGCATCGAAGTTATGGTGAATCTGAGCGATTTTAGCCACAAATTAGTCAAACATACATGTCACAGCAGGCAATGGAAAATTCTAGTTCCAGGTGGGGAGAGGCCAAACTGAACAGCCCCCTCACCGCCCAGAAAACCTCCTTCGCAGATGCTATGAGGGCAGCAAAGAACCCCTTCTTTGCTTTCCACATAGCCATGGCATAGGCTTTTAAACTAACTATGACGCAATCTCTCAGCTTCAGCACACGAACGGCCAACAGATTGCAATCTGTCGGCCCAAACCTCCAGATATCCCAACACCGAGAATGGAGAGGTGGGACACAGGAACAGACATCAAGTACCTCTCCCGATGGTCCATCAGGACTATCACCCCCACCCCCAATACCTCCCCCGTGCCCAACACTTCTCCTATAATTTAAGTACTAATAAGCTGCATATCAGAGATGGGGGGTGGGAGGAAATGCATCAGCAGAGCAAGTATATACACACCAGTCTTAAAATAAGACTGGGATCATTTGAGCCAGGAGGCAGTCTTCAGGCAGTACGGTCAAAATGAAACCCAGTTCAACCAAGTGTTTCCATTGCCTAAGGATGGCCCCTGGCTGGAAAGCTTCTCAGTCCTCTCCTTCCAATCTTCATACTGAGTGTAGCTCTTTCCCTGCCAAGTGGGAGAAGATGCACTGCTTCCTTGGAATAATTAAATAGTTTGTGCAAAAAGTTTTTAAAAAAACAAAACGAAAAAACACACACAAGACAAATGCTAAGGATTTTAGCAGTAGTGATGGGGTTATAGTTTCAATTCCAGTCTTCTTGACAAGGGTCAGTTCTCCATCCCCTACTATAAACATAGGTCAATATCCACAAGATGATAATTTTAAAAAAACCCAAAAACCAGGACACTTGCCTGCTGTGTTACCTCACTAAGCAGCACCTTGAGACTTCACATACTGTAAGCCATATTTTTGATATTAGCAAGCATTTATATAGCGTCAGCAATGTACCTGGTGCTTTACAAAGTAACGAAATAGACACGGTCCCTGGCCTAAGGCTTACAATCTGAGAGACGGGGGAGAGGGACGGGGAGAGGAGAGAAGACAAAGGAAGGGAAACAGAGGTAGACACAAGGAGTGTAACATTCACGAAGATGCGAGGTCCCAGGTGCACACGCTTGCCTTGGTTACATCAAGAATGATGGCTGGCTGGTCCGTGTGGTGAGGATATGAGTACACAGGCCTCAGGTAATAGATTGTACTGAATGGAGGGTATCAGCAGGAGTTAGGTGAGGGGAGCGAGGAGTCGGGATGGGCAAAGCGGAAGAAGTGGGTCTTGAGGAGGAATCTGAAGGTACGAAGGGAGGGGATGAGGTAAGGTCCATAGTAAGGACTGGACTGCTGTCTTTGGTGTCTAAGACCACTCAGCACATCTCAATTCACATTTTTAAACCACTAACGATTCTAGCTGTTTGCTTCCTTTTATAGAAGACTCCAGATGTACGATATGGAATTAATATATTTAACAGGATCTAGATAAAGACTTTCATAACTTTCTAAAAGATCTGGATTTCCAATTCTACAATTTTAAAAAGGGAAACAACAGCTAACTCCCCTAGGGGCTTTGAAAGCCTTACCATAAATTGTGTCCAACAACTTAAAGCTGACTTTGTACCCTATATCAAAAGGTGCATTAGGTATCATGCAATAACTGGAGATGAGAAATGGATGCTTGAGCAATGACAGAGGAAAGCATGGTATAACAAAAAAAGTATCAAATAAAAGTCACAGATCAGTGCTAAGGTCTAGTACTCACCATCTCTTTCGCTATTTCCACAGCTTCCTGCAGCCCATAAAGCCTGCCACAGACCAGGTAGACCCCATTGGCCCAGAGAATACAACCCTCGTGGACCCAAAATTCATTTCTGTCAAGAGGTAGTTCAGGAATTTGTAACTCCAGCTCAGGACCACCTTCAGAAGTGGGCATGGGGTTTTTTGGATCCGAAGGAGTCTTTTCACTGCCACCCTCAGCAGTTGCTCTTTTACAAGAAACACCCCTTGAAAGTGACCGAGAGGCCCCACAGTCCTCAGAGCGGTGCCGTCTCTTAAAGCGGGGGTGGGCAGCCAGGCTTCTTTGCTCCTTCTGTTGTTGCTCTTCCTCCTCCTCTGTATCTGTCTTGGAGCCGTTAGAAGCGCTTTTGTGCCGTACCTTGACTTTACTCTGCATTTCTGTAGCCCTCTTAGGGGGTGGGTTCTTGGGCAGGGTGGCTGCATAATCCTGGGGATAGAAAGGGCCGAAGAGATCACCCATGTTGCGATAGCTGGCCCATTTGCCACACAGGCAGCAGACCAGATGGCCCATGACAGTTGACTCTGTTACTACAGGGCCCTGCAGCATGAAAGAAGATAGAGGCAGCACCTTGCTCTCAGTGTTACTGGGAGGTGGTGTCAGTGACCTCTGTCCTTTACGACCCCTGGCCAACTTGTTCTGTTCCTCTTCCTCTGCATTGATGATTGTGCATACGGCACCGATTTCACACTTGTTTACCACATGAATATATGGGAAAAAAGACTTGTTCTTGGTATCAGTTTTATCCAGAGGCTGGGTGGCATACTTTAGTTTTATTTCAGGTTCTTGAGGTTCTACAATTGGAGTAGCTCGTCTAGGTTTTCGCTTTCGTGGCTGTGCTGCAGGTTTTCTCCTTTCCCTCCTTTGTCTCTTAGGTTTTGGCTCTCCACCTTCTGCCTCCTCTGATGGCTGTGGTGATAACATCACTGGTGGTGGTGGCGGCGGCAGAGGCAGAGGCGGGGGCGGTGGCTGCTTCTTCTTCTGCTTGTTTACACTGCCGATAGGCCTCCCCTTTTTCTTTCCTGAAGGGAAGTACCCCTTTGGAGGAAAAGTATCTGGCTTAGGCGAAATGTTAGCCACATCTCTGTCTTTTTCTTCCAACTTGAGGTTTGGCTCCACAGTCAAGACACTGGAAGGGGAGACTGTTTTTGAATCAGAAAAAGTCAGTGATCCAGTTCCACTTAAGGATCCATCTGGTCTTCCTTGACCACCAGACGTCTGTGAAGGTGGCGGGACCACTGTAGACATTGAGCCCTCTAAACCAACACTAGCCACTTCAGGCATCTCCTCCTTGACCTTCTCATCTCCACCGCTGTGCCATTCTTCTGAAGATCTTGGCAGGGATACTGCACTAATCAATTCCTGGCTTGTTGGGCTCACTTGATCTGACACTGTCTCCTCTTTTCTCTTTTCAGTCTCCATTCCATGATCAGACACACTTCCGCTTTCAGGTGGTACACTCTTGAGGGACAAGATGTCATCAAGGGTGACTGCATCTGCACCAGTTTCAGCACTGTTTGATGAAGCACTTCTTCTAATATTGGGAGATGTGATTTTTTGAACAATAGCTTCCAGTTTCATTCCGCGACCCTTCCGTGGGGGTAGTATTTTGGTCTTAGCTGGACTTGTCAGGGAAACAGCAGGGCAATTTCTATTATCAGGACTCTGAAGATCCTTGGAGTCTCCCTTTTGGAAGGACTTGCCAACATCTTGGCTTTGAGAACAGTGGGCATAGGAGTTGAAAGCTTTGTCAGCGCTTTCCTTTGATGAAGAAAGCAGACGCCCCTTATCTTCTGTGCCACTGTTCTTCATATCCTGCAACTGCCTTTTGCTGGGAATAGGAGAGATAAAAGAACGGACCCTCCTTCTCATAATCAAAGGGTTTTGAGGAGACTGGTCATCTTGGCCAGGAAGCCTCAGCATGGCATTACTAGGTTTGGGTAAATCTGTAGATTCATCTCTTCTATGGGCATCGCTATCTTGAGGGCCAAACCTTTTCTGACTGGTTGCTCCTAGAGAACCACTATTCTTGGCAGGAGAAGTCTGTCGGCAGAGATCCCAACCCGATTCTTGTTGTTGTATCTTCTGGTTGCCATGTTTTAATTCAGCACATTTATTTTGAGAGGTACTATCACTCCCCATGAGACAGCGACCAATTTCTTGGTTTCCAGTGTCATTGTAAGAACCAGCATGGATATACATCATTCCATCCTTGTCATTTTTCAAGGGACTTCTTACTCTCTCCATAAACTGCTGTTGCCGTGGGCTTTTCTTTGCTGTCTCCTGCCTAAGATGAGCAGCAGCAGCAGCTGCAGCAGCAGCAGCAATCACCCCCTGAGCAGAGCTGCTACCCCATTCTTTGTAGTCTTCTTGTTGCTGGTATAGCTGCCTTTTGTAATGGTACTGGGAATTCAAACTTGGGTTAAGGTCACCAAAAGCATGAGGCCTGGTGTTCGAGTGATACGCCGAAGTCAAGGATGAACTTTCAGAGTTCTGAGGGAAAGGCGAGTGTAAGGAACCCCTGTTAACTCTTTCAGACAGCGTCATGTGCATGTTCATGTGGTGAAGATCTGTGCCAGGGCCTCTGCTTCTACCAGGTGACATCTTCAGTTTGTCAGCCAGATCATGAAACTGAGAAGGTGATTTACCTCTCGCACTATCCCTGCCACTTCCCATTCTACCATGTCCTCTCCTCATTTGTACTGTCCTGCTATCCTGTTGGGGCATGTAGTCTGGAGCAGAATCAAGTGCTGCAGCTCCAGGGTTCGCACTGCCTCGGAAAGAATCATGCTTGAGATTGGCAGGATGACAATGATCTCCTGCCTTTTTATTATTGAGGCTGCCAGAGATCTTGGATTGTTCAAAGTCCTCCTCCTTTATTTGCCCACTGTGAGACTTCATCTTTGTTTCCATGGACATCAGTCCACCAGGGAGGATGACTGATTGACCTAAACCAGGGGTAAGGCGATCATTTCTTCCACTTCTGGAATCAGTACCCATGTGGCTCATTGAGTGAGATCCAGGATCTCTGACAAGCTGTCTTAATGGGGATATATCACAGATCACTGATCTCCTCTCAGAGAGTGCTCCCCCTTCATGAGCTGAAGACTGAGATTCTATCTCAAACTTTCTAGGGATGTAATAGTCAGCCAGATTTATTTGTTTCATCTCAGGAACTGCACCAGTTGATTTCCTATCCCAGGGACCCCAGTGTGGGCTTTCTAGGAGACTCCCTATGCTTTTGTTTAAGAGGCTCCTATTGGTTAATTCATTAGCTTGATTGATTAGGACATTGGGTCTCATAGCATTTTCCAGACTTCCAGCCATCCCAGGATGTTCTTGTGCATTTCTAGCATATCTTCTGTCAGGATGGTGGTGATAGCCTTGCAACACCTCCTGCAGCAGACTCGGAAACTTCTCATTCCGGCTCTTTCTTTCACTGTGCCCTGGAAGATCCCCTTTGTCCTGACCTGAAGGATACTGAGGAAAATTACCAATATTTCTCTGCATGCCAGTCCCTAGACCGTCCTTGTAGCTGTACCTCAAACTACCAGGGGACTTAGAAGGCTCAGTTCTGCCAGAAAAACCCAAGCCAATGACAGCATGGCCAAGCTGGCTGTTCCCCTCTCCATTGTGGTTAGTGTTATTATCCCCACTCTTACTCCCTTTGCTCCCTCCTTGAGGCTCTGGCTGGGGAATCACATGTCCAGTTTCTTTTATCCCACTGACACTAGAAGGTGTTTGAGCAGCTATAGGAGCATCATCTTGTGAAGGTTTATCCTGCCCACTTGTCTTTTCTACTCGGCCTGTCATGGCCTCCCGGGAAACTATAACACCAACTGCCTTTTCAGTCACCTTAGGAGTGGCCTCCACTGCTACCACAGCTTCTTTTCCATCTGGGGAGCCCATATCTTCCCTAACTGGAGGGCTGGTACTCAGCTTTGGTGGTTCATTTTGAGAGCCTTGTGCTGGTGAGGAATTGGATCTCTCCAAGTTACCTCCCTTATAGGTGGCTTCAGAACTGGTGCTCTGGCCACTCAGCTGCCTCACCCTCTCTCCATGATCTTCTGAACTGCTGGAGCAGCCACCATCAAGAGACTCTGCTAGGGGAGACTTAAGCTGTTCCTCTGCCTGGGAGGATCCTTCTGAATTTGTGCAGCTGTCAGCTTTTTTAGAGGATGAGGACCTTTTGGAACTTTTTTTCTGAGGTGCCAAGGCATCTGAAAGTAACATGTGCTGGACTTTGTTGGGAAGATTGGCCACTTGACTACTTAGTGCATTTAAGCTGCTTAGTCCTGGATCAGTAAGCCTTTTCTCCTGCATTCCTTCCAACCCAAAACTCTTGAATCCCCCAGCATGAGCATTGGGGCTTGGCATCATGGATGGTGTTGGACTGAGCTGAGGCATCATCTGCAAAATCCTGTTCCTAGAGGCCATGGGTATGTTACTTTGCCCACACTGGAGATTTTCCCCACTTGGCATGAGGGGAGAGGGGGTAGAACTACAACTTGGAGACTGGACCACAGAGGCAGCTGGAGACGGGTTGGATATAGGACTAAAGTTCTGATGGAACTGCATGGGTGACCTCACAGGGACATCAGCTTGGCTGTACTGTCCCACTTGGCTTTGAATATTTAGTTTGCTGGCAGTATTGGAGTACTGCATTACATGCTGGGAGGGGTGCTGCTGTTGCGCCTGGCTCTGTTGTCCACTTTGGGACATCTTTGACTGCTCAAAACCTTTTATTGGTTGTGTCTGAAAGTTGTAATTTGATTGGGTCCCATACGTCTGTGAAGCGGAAGCCACAGCATGGCCCTCAAACTGTGAACCAGCAGTTACACTGTAACCACCATCATAGGTCTGTCCAGACTGACCAAAACGCTGTGGAGAGGGGAAAGAGGAGGAGGAAGAGGAGGAAGAAGCAGGAGGTTGATAGTGCTGGCCAAACTGACCCACTCGTAACTGATAACTAGAAGCAGAGGAAGGCAAGGTTGATGGACGCTGCATTGGCTGCAAGAGAGAGGTGCTAGATGCAGGCTGGGTGGATGCTTGAGGCAAGGGCTGATGGGATTGGTAGAGCTGCTGCCTCAGCTGCTGCACCTGTTGTTGTTGGCTGGAAGCCTGCTGCTGATACTGGGTACTCCCTGGAGAGAAAGGGCCAGTGTAATCTTGCTGATAATGAGCAACACCCGCAAGTGCAGAGTGTTGTGCTTGAAACTGACCAACATGTCCCTCGCTCCCATACTGACTCCCAAAGCTGCTCCCTTGGGGTGGTCCATAGCTCTGCACTGGCCCAGAAGGCCTGCGTTGTGGTGGCTGCTGTCCTCCTGCTGCAACAGGATCCTTATTGGAGGCCACATAGTAAAATTCTCCTGCCTCTTTCCTGAAACCTTGGTAACTCTGATGTCCAGAACTCTCACCAGCCATAGCTGCAGAGGTTGCTGCTGCTGCTGCTGCTGCTGCTGCTGCTCCTGCTTCTCGTCGCCCACTGCTGCCACCACCACCAAAGCTCTGGAACATCTGGGCCTGCTGGCGGGGACTGAATTCTTCCAACCGGGATGCACCGTGCACTTCCTGTGGGTAGCTCTGTTGGTTTCCGTGGTAACTACTTTGTTCTCGAAAGGACTGCATGCTTCTCAGCTGCAGAGCGACAGCTCGACAGCCCTCCTAGAAAAAGAAAAGAAAAGAAATTGGCAAAACAATTCACATTTCCAAGTCAAATAATTAGTAGTTAGCAGTATTTCCAATTTAATAACTCCCTCCCATCATCCTTCGCTTAAGCACAACACAGGTCCTTGGCCTGCCCTCTTTCCCACCCCAAGAAACTGATGGAATAGGATTTTTATTTTACTGGGAAGTCAAAGAAGTCCATTATCCCATACCCTAGAGCAGACTTCCAATGTTAAGTTTTACTCTGAGGTAGCTAGTTGTCCTACAAGGACCAAACATTCCAGTAACATTTCACTAAGACCGCTAGCACACAGCAGGGGGAGGGACGGTTGTGTGTGCTATAAGCAATGATTGCACCTGGGGGAATCATGGGAAGCTACGTCCATGTGCAGGGGGGTGGGGGTTAACTTGTTTCTGGCACAATCTCCCTCGCAGATCACAGGGCTGAAAAATACCAGCCCTATAATCCGCAAGGGACATCGCACCAGAAACGGGCTAACTGCCCCCGCACAAGGTCGGAGCTTCCAGCGATTCCCCGACAGGATTGCTGCTTGCACCAGTCTCTCCCCCCTCCTGTGTGCAAACAGTCTCAATGGTAGTTCATGTAAGGAGGAGTTGAGAGGTTAGAATGACTTCTAATCCCAAACAACCTTGCTATGCTGCTCCTTACAGTGGTTTAGGATGGAGACACTAAGTATCTCGTTCCCATTACGCGAGTTAACTGTTGGTATTAAGGTATTTGTAAATATGTTCATGACTTTGCTCCCCCATCTACCACACTCCTGCCTGGGAGCTTTGCTCCTCCTCTGCCCCCACCCTCACCTGCGACCCCCTTGCTCCTCTAAATGTCTTCACCCCTTCTCTTGCTGCCCCTCATCCCTGAACTCCCTCCCTGGATACATTCACTCTGCTCCCTCCCTCTCAACTTTCAAAACCCTCCTGAAAACCTACCTCTTCCATCAGGCTTTCCCTAGCTTGTCATGAGTAAAACTGCATCCTCTTCCCCCTCACTCAGAATCTAGTTCCCTCTAACTAAGTGAAACACACGCACCTGCAACTTCTCAACCTCATAAATGTACTCTGTCTCTCCCGATGTTCATCTCCCCCTTGTCTCCCAAATTGTAAACCCCCTGGGTAGGGACCTGTCTATAAACTATTGATCGTTCAGGGCTTGGTAGACTGCCAGCGCTATGTAAATAACCACCACCAACTACTCTTAGACTTACAGCAAGAAGAAAAAAGTCCCAGTTGCAAAGAACCACCAGCGGACTATAATATAAAGCTATCCATACACACAGATCTTAAAATAAATTTCTACCAACTGCAGAGGGATGGATCAACAGTTGAACCACACACGCACCCTCAGCTCACTCCACTCAAATTCCTTTAACAGCAAACAGTCAGCCAGCTGCACACCAAGGAAGTTTTCCATACATAAAGGAATTCTCTCATATAGGGCTCCAAACCAAAGTTGTATTTCATCATCATCATCATCATCAATTTTAATTTGTATCCCATGCTCTCAGCCAAGGTCGACTCGAGGCGGCTTACATCCATACACAAAAAATACAATATTTAGGGTTTTTATCCCACACAGGGGAAAACCTAGAAACAATATAATATGGCAAAAATATTTGGGTTAATCCCACACAGGGGAACCCCACATCATAGAAAAAAAAAGAAAAAGAAAAAGCCCACCCCACCATTTTACAACACAAGACTACATCATATTCAACCCAATCTACCTCCCACTGGTATCCACTCCTAATGTACTTGACCCTGCTCTCACCAGGGATCCCCTACAACCATCCCTCCCCCACTGCCACCAGGAGGCATTCTCCTTCTCAACCCCCCTCTCACCGGGGAGAGACTAAGGCCCTCTCATCAGTCTATACCAGTAAAGGTTCACATTCCCTAATTCCACTGTCAGCCCCACCTCCCGGCCCAACTGAAGGGCACGACAAAAGGGTCGACCCCTTTGATCGTACCCCTTCAAGCTGTGCCTCCGGCACGGCCTCCAGCCACCAACCCCCCATGTTATGGGGAGCAGCCCGGAAGAAAGCCTCCCCAAACCCCGCCCCCAGTGAGGGCAGGAGAGCCGTGCCATGGCCCCTGGCTGGCCAGATGGTAATGCCCCGCCTCCAGTACCAGTTGCTCTCCTCAGGTGTCATGGGGGGTGGGAGAGAAGGTCTCAGTTTCTCGAGTGGCCGCTCGGTCGCCTCTGGAAGTCCTGACTGGCTACCGCCGGTCCTGAAACATGGGAAACTCATACATGTGTGGGGTCACGTGTGCTACATATCAAAATGGTTACACCTAAATGTGTCAGCCAATTAAGATCTGCAGATCTTATAACCATCACCACAGTTCGCCTACAGGTGCAATTTTGTTATAGGTCACAAGGTTATGTTTCAGAAGAAGGGTGGTGTTTGTTGCTAACCAAAACTAAAAAGAATAGCAAATAGGTTTGAACAAACTGTCCTTTTCATAACTGTGCAAACTGCACAAAGGCCTATTAATCTCGGTAGTCCAGTTTGCAACTGTCAGTATCTGACTGGTGGAACAAAGAATTCAGCTCTCTTCGTTCAGCCTCAGCTTTCAGCGCAAGACACAAAGAACACACACAAGCATGAAGAGATGCCCCCAGAGGACACCTACCACTACAGATGGTAAGTCCGATCCCAAACTCTGCGGAGCTGTGCATATGCAAGTCATGTGGATCCCTATTGCGGGCAAATGGAGTCCTGCGGATCCCGCATGCCTGATCTGCGGGGTTTGGGATCGGGTGGACTGTTATGAAGCCATCTTCTAGATAAGGAGAGCAACTCTAGGCAGATACATATTAAAGACCATTTTTAACAAGAGATGGAGACAAAGTAGTTTAGATGTTATCTTTTATTGGACCAAATGCCATAAAAGATCTGAACTTCTGTCTCCATTTCTTTCTTTTGGGATCAACACAGCAACAACGCTACACTTCAACAAGTAAAGCCCACTTCTTTCTCACAGCACACTCTTCAATAACCAGCTACCAAAAATTCAACGCAAAACTAAGTGAAATGGTAATCAACCAACTACTGGGGCTGATAAATTAGCTTATTAAACTTTAATTAAAGTACTTTGACAACATGCATGACTCATGTGCAAAGCAACAGTTTGAGTCATCATGTATACCAATAAGTTATTCACTGTGAGAACAGGGATGAACCAAACTTCCTTCTGAGGGGTATGAAATAGGAGAAGAGCCATAAGTTATGATGCCTCTAAGCTAATAAATGCTCCTAAATTCAGTATCGTATTTTGACCCTGCTTAACAGGAAGGCTATAACATTACCTGTTGGGCTACAGCTAGAATTTAATCAGTTCTACTGTTTAGATGACACTAACCATCTCTCATTAGTTAGGTTAGTCAGCCCTCCTACTTTCAAAGTTAAATTGTTACATGTTCAAATTATTATTATTATTATTAGCAAACATTTATATAGCACCAGCAATGTACCTGGTGCTTTACAAAGTAATGGAATAGACACAGTCCCTGCCCTAGGGCTTACAATCTGAGAGACTCAAACATACATATGAAAGCCTCTCTGCACAACCATCCACAACTGAGTCAGTTGTGAGTAGCTGCCCAGATATTCCTGAAAACACTTAAGCAAACACTAATGTAGGGCAGCAGATACTGGAAGTTCAAAAAAGCTATGCAAGGGAAAGAGATGCTATGATGATGTGCTGAACCATGCAACCACGTCAAAAGGGGCATGCGAGAGTCCAGTTACACTTACTAAATTTCTGCAACAAGTATACCATATACATAACTGACAGGAAGATTCCGGTGCATATCTTTCTGACCTTTTCCCGAAGAAAACATTTTGTGCCCCCTCCAGGTTGGCACTCCTGTTCCACCCCTGAGCAGAGGCACCCACCCAATCTCAAGCCTAGGTCTGCGGGGACCTTCAGCCAACATCTGAGAACTGCTACCACGTAGGGAGCTGTCCCTCAACTCCAGACACAGGGTTCCTGGTGCTAGGAAGCCTTTCCTCCAACTACTGTACCACGCCCCTGGTCCCTGACTAGCCAGCACTGGATCCATTACACCTGTTCCTTCTGGTCTTTCCCTCTCCAGGTAACCATAAAAAAAAAAAAAAAAGAAAAAAAAAAAAAAAAAAAAAAAAGAGGGATAGCTGCCCTGAAGGCTTCGCTTTGCTGGGAAGGGGAGAGTGTGTTGATTTGGACTGGCCAGCACAGTCTACTTCTCCACTTGTCACGTGAAGTCCATGTAAAAAGGCAGACAGGAAGTAGGCAGGTCCAAGCAGCATAGGTACCTGGACCTTCCTTCCTGCCTTTAGCTTTTGCCTCCTGAAGCTTGCCCTGATCCTTGCCTCCTGATTTGGCTTCTCTCTCTCCACTACCAATTTCTGGGTTTCAATTCAGCTTTGGTTCTGTGGCTTCTGACTCTGAACTGCTGGTTGTGGTACTGACACACCACAAGCTCTTCCCTGTTGTTCAGCAGGGTAGGAGCACTTCATTCTCTTCCTGCAGTGGAGGGCGGAGGCTTGTGCTGCTACTAGGTAGCAGAGAAGTGGGGGCTGAGGGGAGAGGAATTATTTAAAGAGAGTTAAAGTATCTACGTATGGGGTAGTATGGCCAGAAGGACTTAACTTTTAAAATGCACTGCACCTGCACACACAGTCTTGACTCAGTTTCCACACTTGTAATTTTCACAGATTAAGTTCCTTACAACCAGGGGTTCTCCAACTGTGTGTACTAGGCCAAAGCACAAAAAGAGAGACTTGCAAGTGAAAACGGTTAGTCATCTGAAAAGTTTGTGTTTGGGAGCTCACCTCTATATTCATCAGTGCTCCACTCCAGAATTCTGTTACCCAGGCCCAAGAGGCCTGCAGATGTCAACAAATATCAGTTTAAGCAAATATCAGCTTTTTGGTGTTTGTGTTTTTCTTTACAAAAAACTTTATACAAGAATATGTCATTGTAAATCAAAAGAAAAAAATTATTCAGATACAGAAAGTTATTGAAAATAAAACTCAAAGCAATAGGGGTCATAGCTCAAGTGGTAAGACCGTGTGCTTTGCATGTATAAGGTCCCAGGTTCAATCCCCGGCATCTCCAATTCAGGATCCCTGGTAGCACGCTTGGGGGAGGCCTCTGCTGGGGGCCTGGAAGAGCAGGATTTGGAATGCCTGCTGCCATGTCAGGTTGTGACAATACTGGGCTAAGATGGACCATTGGTCTGACTTAAGCAGTTTAGTTAAAATGCAAGGTACATACCCTTGAATAGTTCCCTGCATATAATTCCCACCTTGCCAATAAGTTTATCAAAATTCTTTTAACAATTCCATCAGGATCTCTTTCAGATCAGATGGTAGTGGAAGAACCCTAACCCATTTTGGTTTATATTGGGGATGGGGAACCTCTACCCTCCCAGGGGCCACTTTGAAAGTTAGTATAAGCTCCAAGGGCCACACAGAAGTTGGAGACTGGGATGCTTAAGAACTGTACTCAGAAAGAGGAGGGTCCAGATGATGGATCTGTGTTATGATCTATCCCTGTGTTCATATCCTCATCTCTCTGCTCCCTTGCCCCAAGCTCACTTTTAGTGCTTGGGAGTAGGGACTGAATCCAGGAACTGGAAAGGGGCCAAGGAGAGACAGTATGGTGTACTGGCTAAGTGTGCAGTACCTGGACCAGGAATAGGGGTGGGGATCCCAGCTCAAGTCTTGCCTTAGCCATAAACTCACTGGGTGACCTTGGACCAGTCACAATATTCTCTCAACCTAACCTACCTCACAGGGTTGTTGTGAGATTTGGAAGTTGTGTTTATTAGTTATATGTAAAGCGTTCCGAGTGGCATGGTGGGGGAAGAGTGGTATATAAAAATAAAATTATTTTTATGCTATACTAAGCTAGTTGTGGGCTGCATTTGGCTCCTGTGCCTGAAGTTCCCTATCCCTCATTTATATAGGTCTAAAACTTTGCTTTTTTATCAAACTCTGGCTGTTTATGAAAGAATTCTTATTATTCAGATTTCCTTGCCTCCTGGAAGTGTCTCACCTCCCCAAACAGGTTAAGCATATCAACTCCTCAAAACTATCAACCTTCAACACCCACGTTCCACAGGCTAACACTCTGAATGATTTGTAGTCACCTCAAATGATTCTGTCTAGTTCAGGGTTCTTGTCATCAATACTAGGTGCATGCAGTTTCAATAAATTTTATAATATAATTATGAGTCTGACTAGCATTTCACAAAGACTGAAACATAAATTAGCATATACGTATAGTTAAGGCAGTAGCAAACTCTCATTGAACAGCGCCAATGCTGTTGAATGGGAGTCGTAGAGTAAAAACATCTGCTTGGCGACCATTCTAGCTTTCCTCCAGCAACACGTGTTCTGTAATTACGAACAATGAAGGCGAGTCCAGGGGCAGAGTGGGGGTCCCCATCCCTCACCTTCCTCTGCCTGCTAGTAGTGCTGCAGCAGCGGGACACCGATCGGACTGGAAGATAAAGCTGTTTACAAACTCCTCCTCCCCATGTGGGTGATCAAAAGTTGCCTTGTAAAGAAGGTTCTTCAAGATGGCTTTGAGCATTCTCACAACTGAGTCGTGCATGCTCACCATATTCAAACAACAGACTACGTGATGGTCTCGAGCTCCTCTAGTATAAGTACTCCCCTCCCCCACCCACTCAGAATGACAGTTCCTTCCAACCCTTTCTAGGAATATAAGAATAAAAAAATCCATGCAGGGCTGGAAGGGTAGGTGTGGTGAAAATGTGGAGCCATCTTGAAGAAGCTTCTTTACAAGGCAGCAACCTTCTGTCAACGGTATCAACGGTATCAAATGCTGCCGACAGACCTAGCAGAATCAAGAGAGATGATCTGCCCTTATCCAACTAACTGCGCAGGTCGTCTACCAAAGCCATAAGCTAGACAAAAAAATCTTCGGTTTAAGAAGCTCGTTAAGGAGGCATTACAAATTATACTCAAACTTAACACGACAGTAAATTGTATGTTAAGGCAACTTTATTAAATATCAGACCAATTAATAAAAAATTATGACAACTGAAATTAAACCGTATACATTTCTCATCACGTAAGTATTGTTCAGTCACCATACCACAAATATGCAGCTTAATTTCAGTTGTCAATGAATGAGAAAAGAAAAATGTATAGATTATTAAATATCAGACCAATCTATACATTTTTCTTTTCTCATTCATTGACAACTGAAATTAAGCTGCATATTTGTGGTATGGTGACTGAACAATACTTACGCGATGAGAAATGTATACGATTTAATTTCAGTTGTCATAATTTTTTATTAATCAGAAAAGAGAAATGTATAGATTGGTCTGATATTTAATAAAGTTGCCTTAACATACAATTTACTGTCGTGTTAAAGTTGAGTATAATTTGTAATGCCTCCTTAACGAGCTTCTTAAACCAAAGATTTTTTGTTTAGGTAATTGAAGTTAGTTATTTGATTTTTACGATGGTACATAGTTTATATCCAATAATCAGAATCCTGCAATATTGTACAAGTTAGATATATCACTTTTCTTTAAAATTTTAGATTAAGTTTTTCTTTACAATTTAGCATTACTAAGCTTTTTGTTCAATTTTAGGATTCCTACCTTCTCTTTCTATTTGGGACTCTTAAGACCTCACAAGGATGTATAAGAAAATGGTAGTCCACAGGTTAAGAATATACTTTTATAGTGGCCTTACCAAGGGAACCTTGGCCTTCAAGTATGGATGCTGATTTTCTTTTTTCTTCAAAACTTGTAAATAATTTCCATGTTTTTGGCATTTGAGTTTTGGTGTAATGTATGTTTAAAAATGTTTTAATTGAAATTGTAGTTTTCATGTTTTTTGGAGTTAGGGAAAAGTGTATTTTGTGACAAGGTTTTGAAAAGGGAAGTTTTCCTTTATACTTAAAAAGATTGACAATACGCGCTGTATGCAACACCTACAGGTCTGTACATGATAGAATCATTAAAGCGTAAAGGAGAACTTTCTTTTTCAAAACCATTTCACAAAATACATTTTTCCCTAACTCCAAACAACATGAAGACTACAATTCCAATTCAAAAACATTCAACATACATTACACCAAAACTCAAAAAGCATGGAAGTTATTTACAAATTTTCTGTCTTCCATAATTTATCAACATTAACAGGAAATATGTACTAAATTTCTTGCCATACATACTCTTTTCACTATTTCCCACTAAAACACTCACTTTATTTACAGCTCATTTATCATAATTTGCCTATGAACATTTGTTCAAACTGCCTTAACTCTGTCCTTTTGTACAGAATTGCATTGTAGCCAGCCAATTGTATAGAGTTGTCTACACTGACAATGGTTGCAATCCCAAGTGGGATCTCCCACAGGTTCCATGTAGCACAATGCAATCTCTATGAGGATGCATGCGACTTGCATGCACAGGATGCACGCAGCGCACAGCGGGCATGGGATCAGCTCCAGTGTCAACATTTCTTTGTATAAGTGTATACAATGTCTATACATGTAAAGTACAGAGTCACAGCAGTTCGAAAGAATGTTCATAGGCAAATTATGTTAATAAATAAAAGCTGTAAAGAAATGAGAGTTTAGTTAGTGGGAAATAGTGAAAAGAGTAAGTATGTATGTAAGAAATTTGGTACATATCTTTAATGCTGATGGTAAATTATGGAAAATAGAGCAAAAATTTGTAAATAATTTCCATGCTTTTTGGCATTTAAGTTTTGGTGTAATGTATGTTAAATGATTTTTGAATTGGAATGGTCATTAATTTTTATGTTTTTTGGAGTTTAAGTTAGGAAAAATGTATACATACATTGGGAAATGGTTTTGAAAAGGAAAGATTTTTGTTCTGGAAGGGAGTCTGCCTTTAACAGTTTTTTAAACTGTAAGTTTTGTGTTTTGGAAAATGTCCAAGTTGTGTGATGCAATTAATATAGTAATAAGACTGTTAATAGATATATCACATATGTCGGTTATATGATATGTTCACATGTGTATACACAGGAAGGAAAGACAGAAAGAGAAAACCAGAAGCATGGAAGTCATATGCTTTGCATCAAATCCCTCCAGGTATTTCCCCAGAGGACTACCCACGGTCCAAAGTTGGGGTGGGAGGACAGCCTTCTGTCATGTAAAAATAGGAGAAAGAGATAGAGGCCACTTCATTAATTTTAGTTTCCAAAGACTTCTGCTGGGAAGAGACCACTAGGACTGGGGAGGAGGAGAATAAGAAGGGAACATTAATCTGCACACCAGAAGTGGGAGGTGTCCCCCATCCCTCTTCCCCTTCTGTTTTTAATTTATACCCCTGGTAGACTCCTATTCATTCCCTGTCTTTGGCTATTCACACATTTCATAGAGTAGCTGGCTATATGGCAACAAATCCAAGAGTGGAAGAACGGTAATGCTGTCTAATGAGTTATCTGTGAATGGGGAAGAGTAAATACAGTAGCCATTAGTTTACCACAGAAAGAGCCTGTGGTCACTATATTCAGCATCATAAATATATCATAAACCTAACCACCGCAGGTGTTTTCTAGAGTGTATGCATAACAGTCTCTGTGCTTCTTGTCAATGTTATATCTAGGAATGTGTGGAAAAGTAACAAAGAGTGATCCAAGTCCGAGAACTACTGAAATGGCAATTGAGAAAACATACTGTATAATACATTCTCAGCTTGTAATCAATACATTGTGTCTTGTAATGATATACTGATAGTTTCAATATGTGCATAATCAGTGTAACGCACACAGGAGGCAGAGGCAGGTTTTCCATAGTCTTGGGAAAGGGATCTTTGTTTACTGGGTTCAAAACTTTGCTCCCTGGCTAGACTCCTTTAAGAGGAAGTATAATTTGCTCTCTACAGCTAGAGAGACTGAGCCAGTATTTAAAGTGTAACAAGCTAGAAGAAGCACCCTGAATCAGCATAAAGAGGCAGCAAAATATGCAGAGAATCTAGAGAGTTTAGTTCTCTCTCCCTCCCCCCCACCCTCCTGCCCATGAACTAAGTGTCTGACCGAGATGGAAGCTGAGGGAATACGCTGGGTGAGGAGCAGGTAGGAGGGTAGCCAGTCCTCTGCCTTCTCTTGTTTACAGCTAGTCCCACACTGTCACCTCTCTGTGTAGCCAGGATCTGTCTCCTCACCTGTAAATAAAGTTTATTTGTGTGACCGTAGGTCAATGCAGACATCCATGATACATGAATACATAAGTAAAGAAAGAAAGAAACAAAACAAAACAAAAACAAACAAAAGGTAAAAACCAATAGAAAGAATACATCTATGAATGAAAAATTGGTAATATCTATCTATTTACAAAGCAAATTTCAACAAAGTCCCCGCTTTCCTCCTAAATAATCTCAGGGCATTTCAGAAAATCTTGCCTGCAAAAACAGAGTCCTCCTATTTAATGCCAATGTAAGAAACTTCATAACATTCTGTGTTATTTCAGGCAGGGCATCACTTAAAGCTATGTCCAATAAACCATTAATAGTTCGTCCCGGGACAAACATAGGAGTGAGGATTTTTACACACAGGCTGTCAAAGGTGACATTCAAACAAGATATGCTGGGTGGATTCAGTTACCTTCATATCAAATGGGCAAAGACGAGCCCCATAATTTACATCACAAGGGCCTCCCTCTAATACCTTAGCAGGCAGAGAGTTTAGCCAGGCACAGAGTAATAGGTGTTTTGTCTCTGAACGAGCCTTCTGAGGACAGGTAGTTTGCCATCCTACCCGGACCCCATGCTTTAAAGTCACGGATGTGGTAAGAATTTTCCACTGCAGCAAGATCCATCTGTATCTCTCAGTCTTTGCAGAAGCTCAGATCTGGCATGCGCCAGGGGTTTATTAAGAAAATAATTTCCCCAGAAACCCAGCTGATGTAAATGCTCCAGCATAATGCCAGACCATGAATTTTTAACAGAATCTAGCATGAGCTTAACTAGCCCATTTGAGGGAGACTTGGCCAACCGCAACCATAATTTTAAAGAGAGCTCCCATATGGTTGTATCCCAACTTCTTTGACCAAATTCTAACCTAATTGCAGCGGCAGGGATACTATTTGGGATTTTTAATAAACTGCGAAAGAAACCAGTCTGAAGGCTATTTATATTTTTAAAGGGGCCCACAATTCTGCTCCATAAAGGAAGGAGGTCTTAACCTTACTGTTAAAAACCTCGATGGTCAGATCGAGGTGTTTACTCCTCTTGCTGAAAAGAACCCCAAGATAGCCTGGGAAGCTCTCTTAGCAGCCAAATGGGCTTTCAGATAATGCTCGTTCCAGCCTCCATGGGCATGAAAGTAAATGCCCAGGTACCTGAAACACTTTAATTGTTGGAGTTTCTGTCCATCCATGGACCAATCATAGATCCTCCGCCCATTTGAGAAAACAACAATATTTGATTTTCCATAGTTTATACTTAATTTGTTTCTGACACAATATGTTGAAAAGGCTTTCAACGGTCAAATAAGCCCAATGCGGGTCTGAGAGAGAACTGCCAGATCGTCTGCATACAAGAGGACACCTATTTCTTTGGATACTAGTTTGTGGGGGGTGGGATTTGTCTGTGTCAAAGTTGGGATTACATCATTAATAAACAAACTGAATAGGGAAGGAGCCAATAGGGTTAAGGTTACTCCCTGTCTTACTCCTGGATTTAACCCTATGTCCTTTGTAAAGTGTCCCTCATCCATCTTAACCGCCACAGTCGAATCCATATAAGGACAGAAGTCTTCTGTCAATAGCTAATTTTTCCAATTTTTCCCCAAAGAAGCTTCCTATTTACAGAGTCAAACACTGCTTTTAAATCAAGGAAGGCTATATACCACTTCCAGCTCTATATTTTTTGATTAAATGGGAAAGTATCAAACAATGCTCCACTGTGGCCCGGCCCTTTTGGAACACAGCCTGCTCCAGGCCCATCTCCTCACCTTGCTGCAGAATTGTGGGCGATTATTCTGCTAGGTGCCAAACTGTCCTGAGCACTTAGAGAAGCAAAATGGAGATTTCTGACACTTCACAATATATCAAGCCGGAATGGAATGTCATAGGAGCAGCATTTCCATAGCCTGAAGGGATTTCCCCCAGATGAACTTCAAAGCAGTCCTGGAAATTGCAGACATGCAAGAGCTTTTCCCCTTTCCTTGCACGTTTTATCCATTCGCTGTCCACATTTTTATCAGTGAACGAAAGCCAGCAACCCATCGTTTGGCTCCTATGCAGTAATATTTTAACTGAAGTCTGAATTTCAGCAGACTTCAAATGGGCAGCTACTGTCAAATTGGGACTACTGGAGGCACCCAAAATATCTGTCGTTTCTTGCTGCGCCTTACTTTAGCTTCATCCCCAGACTTGTTGCTGTCTTGGGTAGTTTAGTGAATGTGGAAAATTGTTTCCACACATGAGCTGAAGGGCAGCCTCAGTCCAACAGAGGACGACTGCAATGCCCCAGCAAAGGAAGACACCTCTTCAGAGGGCTGGGAGGTGGAAAAGCTAAGCATCTGGAGACAGATTCAACATGGATTCAGTCCAGCAGTAGTCCCCTGCCCCCCCCTTCCCATGCCATCTGGAGGCTGCTTTGCTTCTGGAGGTGCCCTCAGTGCCAGAGTGCAGCTCCTGGGGAAGAGGACACACAAGGCAAGAGAATCCCCCTGACAGACCAAACAGCTCCCTGAGTGGATTGGAAATGTTTTATTGTCCTCACGGCAGTACAGCTCCTGTTCTCACATGTGAGCAGTGCCCAAAGCTGGTGGAGATTTTCAAACTCCCCTCCCCTGCCTGTATTAAGTCAATTAACCAATTATCTGCTTCAGCATTGATCAGCTGCCTGGGCGATTCTGGCACAAGAGGTTCTGTGGCAGGAGGTTCTCAGCTCATTTTAGGGATAAAGTGGAGATAAACCCCTGCACTGGCACCATGGCCCGCATTCCCAAAATAAACTGCAGCATTCCTGGACCGTACATGATTTAAGGGATAAGAGAAACACTTGTGTTTGTAGCAGAGTGAAAATAGTTTCACCTGATCCAGGCTTTGGCAACAGATGTATCAGCCAAAAAGGGGTTAATTGGCACAGCATGTTTACCCTAAGAGCTTCAAGAGATCCAAGGGGAGAAAGTTACATTGCCCTGAATGGGTTAAAGGGCCCAAAACAGGGAGCTCCACTAGCAGGAACATTGCCAGGAGTGGCATTTAAACAAAGCCGCTGAGAGCCAGAGATTAGAGGTTCAAAGCCGGCATACGGACATTAGAGAAAGATCTGGCCAGGGACTGAGAGAAAATGCCACTGTGGGAAAGGAGGAGGGGTTGGCCAGAGAGCTAGCCAGGCACTTTCTAGAGGGAACCACAAAACAGCACGAGAGCAGCTACAGTGCAGACAGATCCAAGAGCAAGGAGGCTCCCTTGTTATAGCAAGAGGGATCTGCTCTAAGCAGCTAGGTTAGCTGCAAAGGGAGCAGAACAGCTGTCAGGATGCCTGGTTGCCAGCACACGTTAGTTGGGAGGCTGGGGCTTCCCTTGGCTCTAGCATTAAGGTGGGCCAGTGGAGGGGTCCCAGAGAGGCAGCCAAAGCACCGAGAAGTTGGACATAGAACAATGGGAAAATAGGGAGGATTGCGCTCTAGCTTACAAGCCCAAGCCGTGAAGCTGACATAAGCTTGACAGCTATCACAGGAAAACAAAGCCGCACAGCTTGGCCTCTGATCATGCGGAGGATCAGAAGATACAAAGCTCCCCCCCTCTGTAACCAACCCATTGGGATGCCTGCCCTCCTCTCCCACCCACTCCCCTCTCACCTGCTTCTTCCCCTTTCTCCTCTCCTCCTGCCCCCCACTAAGCCTGTGATCTCTCTCCGTCCCCACACCTCCTCCCCACCCCCTTCGTGCTCCCTGCCCCTCTGCCCGTTCCCCACCGATTCCATTGCCCCCCTTCCTCTAATCTTATCCCCACTCCGTCTTCCCCCGATCAACTCCCATTCTCCTGTTCCCTCTGGAACTGTCGCTCTTCTGCTAATAAAGCCCCCTATATCCATGACCTTTTCCTCTCTCGCTCCCTTCACCTTCTCGCCCTTACTGAAACCTGGATCTCCCCCACCGACTGTCACCCCTGCCACCCTCTCCTTCAGAGGTCTTTCCTTCTCCCACCAGCCCCGCGCCAAAGGCCGGGGTGGTGGCGTTGGCCTCCTCCTCGCTTCTTCCTGCCACTTCCAACCCCTCCCCCCTCTTCGAGGCTCACTCCGTATGCCTCTACTCCCCTCTCCACCTCTGTGTTGCTGTCATCTACTCCCTCTCCTCCTTTCTCTCGGAGTTTGAGTCCTGGCTCACCCTATTCCTCTCTGATGACATCCCCACATGCATCCTTGGCAACTAGATTGACAAGATCTGCCGGGAAATCGCCTCCCAGTCCTCTCACCCTCCTCCTCCTCCTCTTCCCCCCACCTCTCTCCTGTCCTCCTTCGCTCCTGCCTCCCTTGAGGAAATCTCCTCCCTGCTCTCCTCCTCCAAACCCTCCACTTGCCCCCTGAACCCCATTCCTTCCCGCCTCCTGACCTCCATTTCTTCCACCGTCACCATTCCTCATCTGCATATCATCAACCTCTACCTCTCTACTGGCTCCTTCCCCTCTGCCTTTAAACACGCCACTGTCTCCTCCCATCCTCAAAAAGTCCACTCTGGATCCCTCTGAAAACCCTCTAATTACCGTCCTGTCTCGCTCCTCCCTTTTGCTTCCAAACTCCTCGAATGGGTTGTCTATTCCCGCTGCCTCGACCTCCTTTCCGCCAACTCCTCCCTTGACCCCCTCCAATCTGGCTTCCACCCCCTTTACTCCACTGAAACCGCTCTGGCTGAGATCACCAACGATCTTCTTGTGGCTAAATCCAACCGCCTTTACTGTATTCTTGTCCTCCTTGATCTCTCTGCTGCCTTCGACACGGTTGACCACTCACTCCTGCTTGAATCACTTCACGCCCTGGGATTCCAGGACTGTCCTTGACTGGTTCTCCTCCTACCTTTCTGACCGCTCCGTCACTATCTCTTCCTAACTCCTCCCGCTCCCTACCCCTCTTCGTCCTGGCTCCCCCCAAGGCTCTGTCCTCGGCCCTCTCCTCTTCTCTATCTACATCCAATCCCTAGGCAAACTCATTGCCTCCCACGGTTTCCAATACCATCTATACGCTGACACTCAACTCTCTCTCTCTCTCCATGCCTTCCCTCTCCCCCTCTGTTCAAGCTCATCTCACCAACTGTCTCTCTGATCTCTGCCTGGATGTCTCAACGCCAACTCAAACTGAAAATGGCGACAACTGAACTCCTTATCTTCCCTCCCAATCCTTCCTCTCCCTCTTCCCTGTCAACTGCCATTGATGGGGTCTCCATCCTCCCTGTCCCCCAAGCCCATAGCTTGGGCTTCATCTTCGACTCGCACCTCACCTTCAAACCCTACATTGACTCCGTCGCCAAATCCTGCTACTTCTCACTCCACAACATTGCTAGGATCCGCCCTTTTCTGTCTCCTCTCATTCATGCCCTAGTCATCTCATGCCTTGACTATTGTAACCTCCTCCTCGCTGGCCTTCCCCACTCCCACCTTGCTTCCCTCATCTCTGTTCAAAACTCTGCTACCAAGATCATCCACCTAGCCCGTCGCTTTGACCACATGCAGTCGCTCTTCTCCTCCCTCCACTGGCTCCCTCTTCCTGAGCGTATTCTGCACAAGCTCCTTGTCTTCACCTACAAAGCCCTTCACAAACTTGCTCCCCCCTACCTCTCTGCCCTGATCTCCCTCAGAACCCCTGTTCGAGCACTACGCTCTTCCATCTCCTCCCTCACCCTCCCACGCTTCCCCTGCTCCCCCAACCACCTTCGTCCCTTCTCCCTCGCAGTCCCGCATGCCAGCAACTCCCTCCCTGCCCTCGTCCCCCTTGCCCCCACACCTTCAAGTCCCTCCTCAAAACCCCACCTCTTCCGCTCTGCCCTTCCTAACTCCTGCTAATCATCCCCACCCAGGATTATCCCCCACCTGTTATCTGCAAACTCCTAATTTACTGTAACCAAGCCAAGAACGTGTACCTGAGTTCTCGCATCCTCATGAATGTTGCATCCCTTGCCTCCCTCTGTTCCCCCTTCCCTGTCTTTAGATTGTAAGCTATCGGGCAGGGACCGTGTCTGTTTTATTCTCTGTAAAGTGCCAGGTACATTGCTGGTGCTATATAAAAGTTTATTATAATAAATAAAATAATAATAATAGGCAAAGCCTCGCAGCTTTGTTTTCCCACGAGACAAGAGCTGTGCAACATTTGCTTCCCAGAGTTTTCCCCAAGGCCAAATACTACGCATCTTGTCCCGTAAGAAAGCTATGAGTCGCTGCAGGGGCAGAGCACGCTCCTGGATGGCAGTCATTCTGTCTGCCCATCGCCCGGGGAGAGAAGTAGGTGGGTGGGGAACGGGCTACAGCAGTGCCCTTCCTTCCCCCACTCCCCATGCAAGGAATGTGTTTGTGCCTGAGCCGCTGTCACCTGCAATGATGTTGAGTAGTGGAGTGCTGCTGCTGCTGCTGCTGCCAGGTCAGCGGTGGCAGTGGCAGCTTCTTACACAAGCACGCGGGAGATGGAGGAATATCAGTGTCTGAGTAGAGAGGTGGAGTGAGCAGCCATCCTTAATCACAGCACTTGCCCTGGGTAAGGGAACCACACACAGGGGAGGCAGTGGGGAAAGCAGCTTCCTACAAGGATCAAGGGCTCACAATGGCACTGCTTGAGCAGCAGCAGAGCAAGTGGGAGGGAGGTGGCAGTAAGTTCCTCCCTCCCTCCCTCCCCCCCCTCCTCCTCATTCACCATGCTGGCCAAGCTCACCGCCAAGCTCAGTCCTTTGCCCAGAAGCATGGACACTACTGCGCATGTGCGAGCCAGGAGAACTAATTTTTTAATCTTTAACTCATTTTTGGCTGCACCAAACACAAGACTACAGCAGCACTTGATTGACATCTCAAACTCTAAGGCTGTGAAGTCTTAGTTCATTCAGGGGAAGGAGATAGATGGTTCAAAATCATCATGACGGGACGAGTTTTGACTAGTAGCAATTAACTTCCAAATCATGATAAGTTCTTATTTTTTGGCTGGATCTTCAAATTTTGCATGTATTTGCGGGGACCATCATACAAGCCATGGATAAATTTTCAGAGTTGTAGCTCAAGCGGTGTCCTCAATATCGGGGCTTCAGCAATCCCGTTTATAATAGAGAACGGTTCTGCCTTTAACTAACTTACTGCTTCTGCAGCAAATAAATACTACTAACCATCACCAAAACCCACAGAAAGTATGCATAAGTGTATATGCAAATCATCTAGTTTGAGGGGAGGTTTTTAATTCAATCTAGATTGACAGAGGCATGGCCTTTGTGGGGCAGCTTTTACTCAGACAGAAAGCATTAGTGGAGGATTTCAAAATCATTTTGAATCATGGCAGAAGGCAGCACTCAAAATTACTGAATTGAAATCCAGATCAAAAGAAAATAATATGAGGGGTTCAAGAGTAGAGAAGAGGGTAAGTCCATTAATGGCTATTAGCCAAGTAGGTTTGGGGGACATTACCTCTTACTATTGGGGGTTGGAACAGGGAATGATGGATTGTCCATGGTGACCTGTTGGGTACTTCTCCCAATAGAAAGACTAGCCACTGTCGGAGACAGGATGCTGGTCTTGACGGACCACTGGTCAGTACGTCACTTATGTTCTTAAGAGGGACACTATGCGCCATAATCAGGGCACAAAGAAAGAACAAGGAAGTGGTTTTTTTAATATTAGTATCAATGTTTAAAAAAAAAAAAAAAAAAAACAGTTGTCAAGCCCACATCTGACCAATGGATAAAATTTCCATTGTTATCTTGTCACCACTACCTCAACAGCAATTACTCCCTACATCAATGTAATGTAGGAAACCTCTGCAACACTGGATGTAACTGGCTAATCAGAGGAACAGAGTAGCTGGATGAACAAATAATTTCTCTCTCCTCCATTCAGTGCATTTTGCAAGGCAACAAAAATAGAACATTTTTCATTTTTGGACTCGGGTGTGACACATGACAATCAACAAAAATTTTTAGAAGTAGTCCAATGAAGTATTCAAATTTATCTCCAAAGGCCATATTTTTGGTTGCCCTGCACAGTCAGATGCAGGGTTATTTGATAGTTAACATATCCACCTTTTAAAAAACAGCACTCAAGAAAAATCACTTCTCACAATTTCAAATGTAACAAAATGGGCTTTATCAGGCAATACAGGAACATTCAGGAATCCACTGCTGCCCCCAACCCAACAATACCGTTGCTAGAAGAAATCCAGTTCTGTCATGCACATTACTAGTCTTACTGCTATTTTCTCCATCAGCTTTCAAGAATGATTAAAATTGCAAATTTAGAGGATTACTATTAGATAGTGTCAATAATGGGCATGGCACTGAACAGTCATGATTAGAGACAGTTCCCTAGCCTGAGGGTATTACAAGGATGGACAAGGGAGGCAAGCATGAGAAGGGAGAACATGGAGAGAAACAGGGATACATTCACTAAGTTGAAAAGCTGTCAGTGCTTAGCTTAGTCACAAGCAAAGGGGGGTTCTGAAGGGTAAGACAGCATGGGAAGCATCAGTAAACAAACTACTAGGGCAAGGAGTGCAGGAAAGCTTGGCAGAAGAGGCACTGCCACCAGCCAAATGAGTGTGCACCCGGCCCGGCTTCCCTCCCCCAGCCAGACCAAACCCCTCCATGATGTGGCCACGTGCAACAGGGGACAGCCCCGCAGTAGAGCGGGCCTAGTCACATAGCTTGCCTCACCCTGGGCAGCCTTACCCCAGTTTAGTGTGGCAGGGACATGTGGCTGCAACCACCCACACAAGCCACTACATTGAGTGGCCCAGCTACTCAGGGAGGGGTAAGGCTACCCAAGGTGTGGAAGCCTCCCTTCTCTGTCTTGTCTGGAGCCACCCTGTGTGTGTGTTCAAGGCTTGAAGTTCCCAGGAGGGAACCTAGCAGAAAATCAGTGCAGAAAGACAGGGAGGAGCAAGGCTATGAACAGTTTATAGGATGGACGACAAGGAGTTTGTGTTGGATGAGGAGAGGGCGCTAGTGGAGGGGTTTCCAGAATGTCAGAGTTGGAAGGGACCTCGAGGGCCATCTAGTCCAGGCCCCTGCAGGGCTCAGATGAGGACTACAAACATCCAATAGATGGCTGCCCAGCCTCTTTTTGAAGACACCCAGCAACAAAGCCTCTACAGCCTCCCTAGGCAACTTGTTCCATTTTACAGCTCTTATTGAGAAGTTTTGCCCAATATCTAACTAAATACCAACCTTCCTATAATCGGAGCCCATTATTTCTAATCCTGCCCTCTGTAGCAAGGAAGAACAGTTCCTTGCCATTTTTGTGACAGCTCTTTAGGCATTTGAAGACTGCCATCATGCCTCCCTTTAATCTTCTCTTTGGGTGTTTCTGGACAAGTGCCTACACACCCATCATACACATTTTCAGGGCTGCATTGGTGCCCTATGCAGCCCTGCAACATGCCTGATGGGTGGGGAGGTGCTTGTCTAAAAACACCCTCCCCTAGACTAAACATGCCCAATTCACTCAACATTTCCCAATAAGACATGCTTTTAAGAACATTTATCATCTTTGAACATGATCAAAGAGGTGGACAAGATGGATGACCTAGTAGTGAACAGAAGTAAGAGCATGAAGGAGGCTATTAAGGAGGAGGTTGAAATAGTCAGGGTGAGACATAAGTTCTGGTAGTGTGAGCAGTAAGGAAGAGCCAGATTTTAGCAATGTTATGCAGGGAGAAAAATGGTAAGTTTTGGCAACACAGAGAATGATGCGTGAAAGAGAAGGCAGAGTCAAAGATGATCCCAGGCTATGTGCCATGGGGCAGCCAAGTGGTGCAGGGGACAAGAGAGTTCTTCCTTGGATACATTAAAAGCTTCAGATGATGCTGAGATGTACCTATTTTTGTTTTAAAACCATCATGGCCTTCTGTTTATGTATTGTACAGCAAGGTAAATAATAAATGCTGTGACAGTCCATGGAGCAAATTGGAAGTTCTTTACTTGCTTCAAAAATAGAAAGCTTTACTAAAGTATGCAACATTAATGGTTTATTTTGATATTCATTCTATTCTGTAATTCCTCTTAATTTCCAGCATGCCAGAGACTTCAGTTGACTATTTTAAATTAAATTACTTTATCATTACTGTGTAAAATTTTTAAGGAAGCAGTGTAAAATTTCAACTTTCAGGATGTGCAAGGAAGCAATATTTTAATGAAGAAAAAGGCCACAAAAAAGTCACAAGAGCAAGCCTGTTTTTGCAATTTGCATAGCTTTCCCCACCACCACCACTAAAATGTTGTATTTTATTTATATAGCACAAGCAGTGTACCTGGTACTGTACAATCAGTACTTGTAGACAGGTCCCTACCCCAAGGGGCTTACAATCCAAGAGATACAAAGAAAGCGGGGGAGGGGGGGCAGAAGAGGTGAAGGTCAGATACAAGAACACATTATGAGGTTGCAGGTGTATGTGCTTAACTTAATTACAGGGAGGAGATTTTTATCACTCATGATGTGCTAGGGAAACCTTGATGGAAGGAGGTCTTCAGGAGGAACTTGAAATTTAAGAGAGGGGGGAGCAGAATGAATGTATCCAGGAAGGGGGTTATAGGCATAGGGGGTGGCAAGGGCATTTAGAGTAGCCGGTGAGTCGCAAGCAGGTGAGGGTGGGGGTAGAGGAAGAGCAACGTTCCTGGTCAGGAATACTCCCTCATCTGTCCCCTCCACCAAATGCCTGACGGAACAGCCAGGTTTTACAAACCAGACAAAAAGTCAGCAGGTCCGGTGCCAGGTGAGCTTCCTCTGGGAGGGAGTTCCACAGCCAAGGTGCAGCCACCGAGAATGCCCTCTCCATAGTGGCCCCCTGATTTACTCTAGGAACCTCCAAGAAGGCACACTCCAGAGGACCGCAGGGGCCGATCGAGGACCCGGGGGGTGAAGTGGTCCTGCAGATAGGTCGGGCTGAGGCCATGTAAAGCTTTAAAGGTGAGAACCAACACCTTGAATCGGGCCCAGAAGAAAATAGGAGCCAGTGCAGATAAAGCACTGGTGTAATGTGCTCCCAGCAACCCGACTCCATAAGGAGCCGGGCTGTTGCATTCTGCACCAGCTGCTGCCTCTGGACCGTCACCAGGGGTAGCCCCACATAGAGCGCATTGCAGTAGTCCAGTCTCGAGGTAACGAAAGCATGAATGATGGTGGCCAGGTCGGAGTCCGAGACAAGGCCGAAGTTGCCGAACGATGTAACTGTCGGAAAGCCCCATTTGCCACCCTCTCCACCTGGATATCCAAGCGGAGCCAGGAATCCAGGAGCACCCCTGGACTCTGCACCTGGGAGACCAGCGGGGGGCAAGCCCCGTCAGTGATGGGGGAGTCACACCCGCTGCTCTCCCCACCAACATTAGCTCTGTCTTGTCAGGATTCAGCTTTAGTCTGCTCTGCCTCATCCAGTCCCCCCCAGCCATCAAACACTGGGAAAGCACAGAGACTGCCAGGCCAGGGTCTGATGAAAATGAGTGTAACAGCTGAGTGTCATCAGCATATTGACAACTCCTCACTCCAAACTGCCGCATGACCTCGCCTAATGGCTGCATGTACACACTAAACAAGAAGCAGGGACAGACTAGAACCTTGCAGGACACCACACGAGAGGTCACTGGGGGGGGGGAAAGAAAGATGACTTATCCCCCAGCACCATCCATTGGGTCCTACCAGCTAGATAGGAATGGAACCATTGTAGAACCGTGACACCCAATAGTGCCTGGTCCCACAAGTGAGTCACCAACAGCCCATGATCAATCATGTCAGAAGCAGCAGAGATCCAATAGGACCACCAGTAAGGTCGAATGTCCCTGGTCCATCTCCCACCGCAGGTCGACGACCAAGGCCACAAGCGCAGCCTCAGTGCCATACCCTGGGCAAAAGCCAGACTGGGAGGGATCTAGGAAGCTGAGGCCATCTAGTTACTCTTGGAGCTGCTGAGTTCAATAACCTTCCCTAAAAAGAGAAGGTTAGAGACTGGCCAATAGCTGGCAAGCAAATCAACGTCAATCGATGGTTGCTTGAGCAGAGGCCGGACCACCTCAAACATTCCGGCACTCTACCCTCTCAAAGGGCGGCGTTGATCACCCCTGCCAGCAACGGCCCTAACGTCTCTTGGCAGGCCTTAACCTGCCAGGATGGGCATGGATCCAGTTCACAACAGTTGGCCCCAACTGCCCCCAGAACATCCACAGCGCCCGCTGGCAGCACCTCCTGAAACAGATCCCATGAAACCAGACCAGACGGCCCTTCACGCCCTCTGACTCTCCTCCTTCTGCAGAAACTCCAGCACTGAAGTTGTGGTGAATCCGAGCGATCTTATCTACAAAGTAGTTGACAAACAGGTCACAGCAGGCCCTGGAAGATTCCATGCCCAGGTGGAGGAAGGCCGGACTGACCAGCCCCCTCACCACCCAGAATGGCTCTGCTGGACGAGACTTTGCAGCTACTACGAGGGCAAAGAATTCCTTCTTTGCTGCCCTCATGGCTATGGCATAGGTCCGTAAACTAGCTCTATGCCGCAACCTATTAGCTTCAGCTCAAGAACAGTGCCATCATCGCTCTAACCGCCACCCTTGATGCTTCAAGAACCTCGGTTGGAGCTGGGGGAGCAGATGCCTCAGCAGTCCAGTTGATGGCCTCCGCCAGCAAGGTGTTGCAAGCCAGAACAAGGTCCTTGACTGAATGGCAGTCGAGATCAGAGGGTAATTTCCCCAGAGCAGTCTGGAACCGATTCGGTTCCATCAGTCTCTGGGGGCGAGCCAGTCAGATAGGCTCTGCACCTCTCCGGGGGCTAGAGTTTTTGCAGTGGCAGAAGTAAGGCAGGGCTGGATTTTAGCAATATTGTACAGAGTGAAGCGACAGAACTTGGCAACAGCCTGGATCGGAGGCATAAAGAAGGGGGAAGAGTCAAAGATGTATCCCAGGCTATGCACCTGGAGGGACAGGCTGGAANGGGGGGGGGGGGGGGGGGGGAGAGCAGGGAGAAGAGTTCAGTCATGCCCATATTAAGCTTGAGTTGGCAGCAAGACACCCAAGCAGAGAGGTCATAAAGACAGTCAGCGATACAACACTGTATGGAGAAGGAGGACAGCATGGGAGTGGAGAGATACAGTTGCGTGCCATCAGCATACAGGCAACACTGAAAGCCATGGGATTCAATGAGTTTACCTAAAGAAAGTGTACAGGGAGAAAAGGGTCCAGGACAGAGCCTTGGGTAACTCTCACAGAGAGGGGAAGCAACATAGAGGAGGTACCAGCAAGAGAAACACCGAAGGATCGGTTTGAGAGATACAAAGAGAACCAGTCGAGAACACAGTCCCGGAAACCAAGGGAGCGTAGTGAATCCAGAAGGTGGCCACAGTCAGTGGTGTCAAAGGTGGCAGAGAGATCAAGGAGGATAAGAACAGAATAGAGGCCCTTAGACTTAGCTAAGAGAAGGTCATCAGTATTGGCAAGGGTAGTCTCAGTCAAGTGGAGAGGGTGGAAGCCCAATTGACAGGCGTCAAGGGAGGAGTTAGAAGAGAGGAAATCAAGACAGCGTGTCTAGACAGCCTGCCCCGGGAGCTTGGAAGAAAAGGTTGGAACAAAATGGGGCAATAGCTGGAAGGGTCAAGAGTGGCCTTGTTAAGGGTAGGGGAGACAGTGGAATGTTTGAAAGCCAATGGAAATGACCCAGTACAGATTTATGATGTGCAACAGAGAAGGCACAGCGGTGGGAGCAATTGCCGTTAGGAGGCAAGCAGGGATGGGATCAAGGGGGCAGGTGGAGGGATACAAATATACGAGTTCTCCCAAGGAATTACATTTTAAACAGCCAGAGCTTGTAGATTCTGAGAAAATTCTGGACTGCTCAAACACACACGAGATGTTTCTACTAAAGACAATCGGCATTAAAAGAGCTAATGTTGACATCTAAAAATATTATTAAATTCCATTGTCACTAGGTAATATATGCCTGAACAACATATTTGGAACTTCCTGCAGTTATTGCCAATGACTTTCTGCAGATTCAGGAACACGAAATGCAATTGTTTATACCCCTCTTTGCAGACTTTCACAAAAAATGTACTATGATATATTGAATTGAAATATAATTTCAAAATATAACACAAGTTCACTTAGTGAACCGCAATATACCAAACCCTACCTATGAAAATGGTTGTGTTAGTACTCAAGACTTCTTTATTTTTTTAAACTTTGAGAAAAAAGATGCAATTACCAGTTTTAAAGATTATTTCTAAAAGCACCCAGACAGATTTACTTCAGATTTGTACCACCATATGTAAATAATTTTTTTGGGGGTGGGGTGGGGGGGTAGGTAACGTTTCACTTTTAAAAAACAAGAACCACCACCAAAAATTCCTCTCTTCCCCACCCCTCCAATAATGTCACTGCTGCTTCTGCCCATCGGCTGTACCACGCAACAGAGGGGAGGCACTGCTGTGCCTGGCTCTCTCCCTAGACCAGGAGAGGATTCTGCCAAAAGACTGGGTGTTACACCATAAGCAGCTGCTTGGAAGGGAGAGAGAGGGCACAGTCCTCCCTGCCTGTCTACAGCACAAGCTTCAACCCCAGCTACTAGCTCTACAGGTGGGCATGGATGGGGGAAAATATTTATGAGGGGAAACAAACATGAAGATATTTTTACAGGCCCACTTCTGCAGTTTTCACTACTGTTTTCCCCACAAAAGCATTAAGTGGCATAGCTTTGTGATCAATCTTGTTTTCAGGCCAAATAAAATGGATTCAAATTCTAACTTTACTAAGCAGAAGGAAAAGATGATCATGACATGATTTTTATTTTACACATTATAAGAGCAATTCCTGAGCACTAGTCCAGGGATCCCATGTCCAATGTTTTGCCAGCATACGAATGGAGGACTGTCCCAGATTCAGCTCAACCACAGGCCCATCTGGTCGTCTCTCCTTTGAGTGCTGGAAACACAGGGTGAAAACAGACATAATGCTAACCACCCTTGGTGGTTATTTATGCATGTTGCAGGGCTGTATTGGTGTCCTATGCAGCCCTGAAACATGCATAAATGAACACCAAGGGTGGTTAAAGGGTGGTTAGCGTCATGTCTGTTTTCACCCACAGCAGTAAGGCAGGACTTTTTCCTAGTCCTCTGATCAGTTAGGGCTCAACTACACAGTACTGCTAAAACATAGGAGAGCGCTTTTCTAGTATTTTTTCTTTCCCTTAACTGCCATTAGGAGCTCTGGGTGGTGAAAGAATTGTGGGGGGAAAATAAGTAAAATAAAATAAAATCAGAACCCTAGGTTTTAAGCTTGTTTTCTAACACACATGGGGGGGGGGGG
>QEPC01000856.1:1007832-1022650 GCA_003113815.1 Sphenodon punctatus
GGGGGGGGGGGGGGGGGGGGAGAGCAGGGAGAAGAGTTCAGTCATGCCCATATTAAGCTTGAGTTGGCAGCAAGACACCCAAGCAGAGAGGTCATAAAGACAGTCAGCGATACAACACTGTATGGAGAAGGAGGACAGCATGGGAGTGGAGAGATACAGTTGCGTGCCATCAGCATACAGGCAACACTGAAAGCCATGGGATTCAATGAGTTTACCTAAAGAAAGTGTACAGGGAGAAAAGGGTCCAGGACAGAGCCTTGGGTAACTCTCACAGAGAGGGGAAGCAACATAGAGGAGGTACCAGCAAGAGAAACACCGAAGGATCGGTTTGAGAGATACAAAGAGAACCAGTCGAGAACACAGTCCCGGAAACCAAGGGAGCGTAGTGAATCCAGAAGGTGGCCACAGTCAGTGGTGTCAAAGGTGGCAGAGAGATCAAGGAGGATAAGAACAGAATAGAGGCCCTTAGACTTAGCTAAGAGAAGGTCATCAGTATTGGCAAGGGTAGTCTCAGTCAAGTGGAGAGGGTGGAAGCCCAATTGACAGGCGTCAAGGGAGGAGTTAGAAGAGAGGAAATCAAGACAGCGTGTCTAGACAGCCTGCCCCGGGAGCTTGGAAGAAAAGGTTGGAACAAAATGGGGCAATAGCTGGAAGGGTCAAGAGTGGCCTTGTTAAGGGTAGGGGAGACAGTGGAATGTTTGAAAGCCAATGGAAATGACCCAGTACAGATTTATGATGTGCAACAGAGAAGGCACAGCGGTGGGAGCAATTGCCGTTAGGAGGCAAGCAGGGATGGGATCAAGGGGGCAGGTGGAGGGATACAAATATACGAGTTCTCCCAAGGAATTACATTTTAAACAGCCAGAGCTTGTAGATTCTGAGAAAATTCTGGACTGCTCAAACACACACGAGATGTTTCTACTAAAGACAATCGGCATTAAAAGAGCTAATGTTGACATCTAAAAATATTATTAAATTCCATTGTCACTAGGTAATATATGCCTGAACAACATATTTGGAACTTCCTGCAGTTATTGCCAATGACTTTCTGCAGATTCAGGAACACGAAATGCAATTGTTTATACCCCTCTTTGCAGACTTTCACAAAAAATGTACTATGATATATTGAATTGAAATATAATTTCAAAATATAACACAAGTTCACTTAGTGAACCGCAATATACCAAACCCTACCTATGAAAATGGTTGTGTTAGTACTCAAGACTTCTTTATTTTTTTAAACTTTGAGAAAAAAGATGCAATTACCAGTTTTAAAGATTATTTCTAAAAGCACCCAGACAGATTTACTTCAGATTTGTACCACCATATGTAAATAATTTTTTTGGGGGTGGGGTGGGGGGGTAGGTAACGTTTCACTTTTAAAAAACAAGAACCACCACCAAAAATTCCTCTCTTCCCCACCCCTCCAATAATGTCACTGCTGCTTCTGCCCATCGGCTGTACCACGCAACAGAGGGGAGGCACTGCTGTGCCTGGCTCTCTCCCTAGACCAGGAGAGGATTCTGCCAAAAGACTGGGTGTTACACCATAAGCAGCTGCTTGGAAGGGAGAGAGAGGGCACAGTCCTCCCTGCCTGTCTACAGCACAAGCTTCAACCCCAGCTACTAGCTCTACAGGTGGGCAGGGATGGGGGAAAATATTTATGAGGGGAAACAAACATGAAGATATTTTTACAGGCCCACTTCTGCAGTTTTCACTACTGTTTTCCCCACAAAAGCATTAAGTGGCATAGCTTTGTGATCAATCTTGTTTTCAGGCCAAATAAAATGGATTCAAATTCTAACTTTACTAAGCAGAAGGAAAAGATGATCATGACATGATTTTTATTTTACACATTATAAGAGCAATTCCTGAGCACTAGTCCAGGGATCCCATGTCCAATGTTTTGCCAGCATACGAATGGAGGACTGTCCCAGATTCAGCTCAACCACAGGCCCATCTGGTCGTCTCTCCTTTGAGTGCTGGAAACACAGGGTGAAAACAGACATAATGCTAACCACCCTTGGTGGTTATTTATGCATGTTGCAGGGCTGTATTGGTGTCCTATGCAGCCCTGAAACATGCATAAATGAACACCAAGGGTGGTTAAAGGGTGGTTAGCGTCATGTCTGTTTTCACCCACAGCAGTAAGGCAGGACTTTTTCCTAGTCCTCTGATCAGTTAGGGCTCAACTACACAGTACTGCTAAAACATAGGAGAGCGCTTTTCTAGTATTTTTTCTTTCCTATGCAGCCCTGAAACATGCATAAATGACCACCAAGGGTGGTTAAAGGGTGGTTAGCGTCATGTCTGTTTTCACCCACAGCAGTAAGGCAGGACTTTTTCCTAGTCCTCTGATCAGTTAGGGCTCAACTACACAGTACTGCTAAAACATAGGAGAGCGCTTTTCTAGTATTTTTTCTTTCCCTTAACTGCCATTAGGAGCTCTGGGTGGTGAAAGAATTGTGGGGGGAAAATAAGTAAAATAAAATAAAATCAGAACCCTAGGTTTTAAGCTTGTTTTCTAACACACATGGGGGGGGGGGGCATGACAAAAAACCTGAAGGACCATTAGTATGTACCAAGCCTTGTCATCACCTTAATCGCTAAAGCAAAAAAGAAAAGAAAAAAACAATACACCAAATATGAAGATGTCCACACCACACCATCCACCTTAATTTATTATCAAGGATGTGGTCAAGGACAGTTAGTATAGCTGGGTCAAAAATAAGGAACGGATGGTTTCTTGAAGAGTAGGTTCATTAACAACTATTAGCCAAATAGGTTTAGGGGACATAACTTCTTATCGTTGGGAGCAGACAGCCGAGAATGGATTACACATTGTGACCTGACTGGGTACTTCTCCCAAGCAACTGAGGCTGGACACTGCTGCAGACAGGATGCTGGGCTTGATGGACCATTGGTTTGACCCAGTGTGGCACTACTTATGCTCTTAATCACTTTCACTAATGAAGGCAGATTAGAAACTAGGTGATAACTGGCAAGCACTCCAACATCAAGAGATGGTTTCTTGAGGGTATGGACCTCTAAGCATGTTTGAGGGTGGCCAACACCCTCCACTCTATAAAGGAAGCGTTAACAATGCCCATCAACTGCAGTGCTGTCGGTCAGGTAGGGCAGGACTGTGTGAGGTAATGGGTCGGACCACCTAATAGGGGTAAGCCAAGCATCTGAAACCAGAAAACCAAGCTTGAAGATGAAGTCCAATGCACAGTAAGACCTGTGGGTGTTCTCTGGATGCTCTTGGTAAAAGGTACAGATGCCATTGCATCCAGAAACTGGCTCATAGGCGCAAGGTTTTTAAACGTCACAGATTACAGGCCCTGTAATCCCCGAGTACAATCACAGCAGAAATGAGCTAATGACATTTAAAACTCAGCGCCCACAAGCAGAGTTTCACATGATTCCCCTTGCTGTGACTCCGACCCAGGGAAGCTCCTCACCCCTCCTTTCTCGTGTGCAAGCGGCCTTACTCTATACACCAAGAACACAATCATCCTCAAATTCTAGACAAAGTCTTCTTAAGGATTGCACTAAGCGTACTCCCATTTTCAGTGAGGAATTTGATTGTTGATCTACGCTCAGGTTTCTTAAAACAGGCGAACTACTGCCGAGCTGGTAGCTGGAATTAGACTGAAGTAAAACTAGAGAGGAACAAACACCAAACATGTTTCTACTAGGGATGTGAACAATACGCACGCCTCCATATTTGTGTAAATAAAAGGACCACCACATACATCTGAAACGATTCCAAGAAAAAAGGACTGAATGGCATCAAGTGGTAAGCAGAGGAGCTTGATATTAGGTAGTCTAAGATTTAGACTGAATGTTGCCCACATTTAATTCAACCTCTCTTGCCACCTAGATAAGCCCTTCAACCCGAGAGGCTTGTACTCAATCAGGATCCTCCAGAAATTTTTTGCTAAGTCCATAAAAATGAACTCTGGGCACGGTGTAGCCAAGATCATAAATAGTGCCATACCGAGTCAGACCATAGTCCATCAAGCCCAGCATCCTGTCACCAACAATAGTCAATCTTGGTTTTTAGGGATGTTTTAGTACCCAGAGTACCCACAGGTCCCAATAGCCAATGTCCTCTAAACCTACTTGAATAGCAGCCATTAATGAACCTACTCTCCAAGAACTTATCCAACCCTTTTGTAAAACATGGCTATACTACTGGCCTTATTATTAATTAATTATTATTATTATAAGCTTTTATATAGCGCCAGCAATATACCTGGCGCTTTACAGAAAATAAGATAGACACGGTCCCTGCCCGAGAGCTTACAATCTAAAGAGGGGGGGGGGGGGGGGAAGACAGGGAATGGGGAACAGAGGGAGAGACAAGGGATGCAACATTCACGAGGATGCAAGAACTCAAGTATATGTTCTTGGCTTGGTTACAGTACATTGGGAGTTTGCAGATAACAGGTGGGGAATAAATCTCCTCAGAGTGGTCTCTTTCCCAACCTGAAGCGCCCTAACCTATCAAGCTTCTCTTCATATGGGAGCCATTCCACGCCCTTTTATCATTTTTGTTGCCCTTCTCTGTACCTTTTCTAGTTCTACTAGATCTTTTTTTGGATATACAAGCTGAGCATGTTTCCTGTATCATCTTTAAGAGCAAGAGGAAATCATCATTGGGAAGAGAGCCATTCAGTCCACACCCAGACGGTCTTCCGCCAACCTAAACTGTTCTCCAAGTCAAGAAGGGACAGTGATGGGTTCCCAAATAAGACAGGAATAAAAAGGAAGGAGTTCCCTTAAACACAGTGAGCTTTTTCATAGAAGCATAAGATTAAAGTCAGATTGTTCTAGATGCTAAGAACTTCAAGGTGTCCTACAGAAACATCTAATGGGCTTCATCTATGCATCTTCAGCATAGCTCAACACTATTACTCTAGCTGCTTTGGAACCTTAACAAAAAAGGTGAACATCTAGTTTTTACTCATATGTAGGCTCACTTCAGATTTTGGTTTTAAAAAAAAAAAAAAAAAATCAATAAAATCCAGAATGTGGAGGTGTTTGAGAGGATCACCCATATCCCATATACATAAATACTGTTGTAGAAGAAAACCATGAATTTGCAAAGAGGGCTCTGCCCCTGAAAAAGCTCTTTGAGTATTCCCCCACTCCCCTCCCCGCCCCGCCCCCAAAACTGGTAAGTTTCCACTCTACCCAACCACAACAAACATCCACAGCCGTTTGTGCTGAAGGTGGATGGGAAGGACACTGAAAAAAACTTCAAGAGAAGGCCAAAAAGTCTTCCCACAAAATTCCACCACCACTTACATATATGATACTGACTGAGTAAACGATCATCATGTTTAGATCACTCCTAGTGACTGACAATTCTCATCTTAGCACTCTTCTGCACCTTACCAAGCTACATGAGATAGTATGGTTGACAGGATCAGCTCAGAAAACCAATAAGCGGTACAACACACTGCCAAACAGAATGGAAGAGTAATGTCAGAATGATATGCGCAAGTTTAATACTGGAACAAGAGGTGGTACTGTAGGTGACCGTGCAGGAAAAATCCCCAGAGTGTAATAGCAATGGCTATTTGCATTTCCAGCTTGAAAGACAATGTCTGACTAGCCTGTTTCAAGATCAAGATTTCTAAGGGATCATTGAATTTCATTCCTGGCTGACCATAACACGTATGAAAAAACATGACAACTGTCCCTTATCTGAATGTTAGCTCTAATATTATTAGTTCTTTACATAAATAATTTTATCACTTCTTACACAAATACCTAAAGTGTTTTAGATCATTTATATTTTTCAAAGTCTGCATGTAAAATTAGCATACGATATGTCCAGCCCAGAACTATGATCAAAAACTGCTACTATGCATCAGCAATTCAGCACCTTGTATAAGAATTGTTTGGTCTCAGTCCAAATCATAGAAGCCACCACTAGCATATCATCTAGGAAATGTCCACTTTTATTATGATATTTGAGCATTTCTAGAGTTGGACAAAGCCAAAGACAAGACCAATTCGTAATAACATTAAAGCCCTCTTATAAGCTAGGTCAAAAGAGGATCGGTGTTGGAAAAGCTAATACAGCTAGATACTACTCTGTTTTGTGAAGGCAAGGCTCCAACGTTAGTCCAAAACCTTTCTTGAGGAAAATATAATTGAATTAGTTAGGGAGAAAGCTTTGTTTAATTAAGATGCCACCTCCTGAACACCTTGCGTACCTAATGTTAGAAGGAAAGGTACATCTACGTCAGCTATAAACTCCTAGATTCAATCAACTAACAGTCTGAAATTAAAAGGATCTCAGACAGCATGAAAAAGATCTGTTTATTACATATTATACCCTCCTTCCAGATAGTACCTGATGAGCAAGCTGCTAGAATAAAAACAGGAATAGCACTTTTATAAATTTTATGGAAAAGGCCCTCCAAGAAGAGCACTCATCATTTAGCTCTACATGGGGGCAGCAGCTTTAGTGTTAAAGGTGACCTATAAAAGAAAAAAGTTGGTGTGCCCCACCCAATTTTCTTTCAAAAAACATGTAAAAGGCAGCAAAGGATTTTTCTCTGATTTTACACTAGAAGAAAAATCCAGGTCTTATCTGTTTTAACTGGAGAACTTCTAAACAGATACCCATGTTCACTGAACCAAAGCATTCAGAATTCTGGAACAATCCAAATTCAAGTTTGCCATTAATAAAAAAAATTTGCTTTATTTGCATAATTATATCAATTTGCTTCATAGTATGCAGTTACAACAGATTTTGACCATAAAAACCCCCACAAAAACCCCACTAATCCAGATCTCTAGCTCTCCTAAACTGATACACTGCCCCCACAAATCAAACCAAGCAAAAATAAGGAAGCACAGCAGCCCCCACCTTCAAAATAGCCACAAGTAGATGATATAGCAGCCCCCCTCCAATCGACTACATCCTCATTTTCTCCCCACACTTCACTCTGGCAACCTTGGGTCAGGCTCCACTTCTCACAGGCAACAGCAGCAAAGGGACACCTTGGCTAGGCATTCCTCTTCCCAAGTAGCAGCAGAGCAAGGTGCCTGGCTGGGTCTCCTCTCACCAGAAGAGGAAGGGCCAGACTTCCTGTATCCCAGGAACAGGAGAGAGGGGGTCAAAGCCCAGGCTTCCCTCCTCCCAGGTGCCAACAGAGCAGCAGAGAGCAAGACCAAGCTCTCCACTTCGAAGCAACATTGGCCCAGACTGAAAGTCCCTCCTCTCAGGTGGAAGCAGCAGCATTACTAACTGCAACAGAAAGGGACCCAACTTAGCAACCTAGGATCAGAGCATTAAAAGGGCCCATGCCTGCACAGCCCAACCAGAGGCTTGCCATGAGCAGAGACTAGCGTTCATTGCATTTTCCCCATTGCCACCAATGGGAAAAATGTAGCGAACACAAGTCCCTGACCATGGGGGTTGGCAAATACCGTGGGAAATACAGCAAATCATGGTAACTCACCAGACGTTGGTCCCTACTTATAAATAACTGAAGAATTCAGAGACATAAGGCACCACAGATTTCAAGTGAAACTCAGTTGCTCCAAGAAATTTAAGTTTTATTTATTAACAGTTAACACACCTTTCCTAAAAAAAGTCTGAAGAGCAGCAAAGGAAGGAAGCACAAGTGCAGTTCTCCCTTTCGCAGGTCACCTTTGAATTAGGTGATTTCTCTAAAGCTTCACCAATACAAGGTCCTCTCATTGGAATGAGCCATCATAACAGACTAAAGCTCATTTAAGAGCCCTTTCCAGAAACACAGGTCTCACTCCCTGCAGCATGAACAACAAAGTCTAAATTCACAGAGTCAAATCAAGATTTAACATTTTCTACTAAAAGAGCAGATACAACGGTGTAATGACAAGATTTATAATTGGGAAGTTTGTAAAATACTGAGTTCGTCAGAATAGAGTTCAAGACATTTGAATTTTTTGACCAAGCAGATACCCAAGTCCTTCAAAGCTCACTCCCAAGAATGCTGGTCCCCAAAAGAGACTGCACAACATGTCACTTCTCAGAAGTCAGATCAGGTTCCCAAGTATCTCTTACAGGTAAACAAGTAATAATTCAGAGTGCCTGCAGATTTTCAAAGTGGTTAACATTAATCAGTTTTCCTCAAAAGTGCTAAACGGAAATTATTAAGCCGAGGGACACATGACTTGCTAGTCAGCCAACACCCCCCTTTTAGTAGTTTATTCTGCACAGCAACAAGACTATCAATGCCCTCTTTGCGTCATGACAACTCTAGTGCTGCCATTTTATCGGCTGAATCAGTTTGGGATTATGGAAGCCCAGTCGTCCTGTTTATTTGGATTAATTTAAATCGGTATCACCCACTGATGTGGGGGAGGTGCTTGGGGAAATGAGGGCTACAAGGCAGCTAGGGGTTGTCAGCTGGGGTTGTCAAAGCCTCCCTTCAAAAGGATAGGGTTGGGATGCCCTTAAATCTGCGATTGTCTGGCCCCTACTTAAGCAGCCATCTTTGGACGTTGACTCTCCAGCTAGTTATTGGCCTGCTCCCTTTTTAGGTTACTGAGTAACTTAGGTTACTGAGTCAGTGGTTAAACAACAACTCCAGGTCCATCGCAATGCTGTCCAATTCCTGGACCCGTTTCAGTCAGGCTTTCATCCTGGATATGGCACGGACACCGCGTTTGTAGCTTTGCTTGACAACCTATGCCGGGAAATTGACAAGGGAAATTCTACCCTGCTGATCTTATTCGATCTTTCGATGGCCTTCAATACTGTTGACCGTGAGATGTTGCTGACACGACTGCAGGACCTGGCAGGGGTGTGCAGGACCACTCGAGTGGTGTTGGAAGATTTCTCGTTATCCTCTCAGGAGTTCCAATGTGGGGTCCCACAGGGTTCTGTTCTGTCTCCCCTCCTGCTCAACGTGAATACTGAAGCCACTGGGCAAAGTCCCAGTTCAAAGGTTTGGGGTGAAGTGCCATCAGTATGCACCAGCTCTACCTCTCTTTCATCTGACTCAGGCTCTGCAGTCTCGGTGCTTACCCTATGCCTGGCTGCTGTCAGGGACTGGATGAGGATGAGCTAATCGAGGCTGAATCTTGACAAGACTGACGTGATAATGGTTGGCAGGCCTTGTGGCCTGGAGGAGATTGGGACTCCTGTTATTGATGGTGTCTAGCCCCCTCTGGTCAATCAGATTTACAGCCTCGGAGTGCTTTTGGGCCCCTTGCTGCACCTGGATTGTCAGGTTGCAGCAGTGGCCAGGAGCGCTTTTCACCAACTCCATATGGTGAGGAGGCTGCAGGCTTTTCTTTCCGATTCAGATCAGGCCACCATCACCCATGCTTTCATCACCTCGAGGCTTGATTATTGCAATGCGCTCTATGTGGAGCTGCCCTTGATGACGGTTCTGAAGCTGCAACTGGTGCAGAATGCAGTTTTCCTCCTTTTGGGACTAGGGTGCTGGGAGCATATTACACTGATACACCAAACTCTGCACTGGTAGTCCCTATAGCATTCTGGACACAATTCAAGCTGCTGGTTTTGACCTTTAAAGCCTTAAACGGTCCGGACCCCACATATCTGAAAGGCCACCTGTCCTTCCATGCCCCACTGCGGGTACTATCCAATAGGCCCTTTTCACACAAGACGCCCCCCTCTATGGCCACACAGATTCACTGTGTGGGCATGGGGAGTGAGGCTACATGTGCAACCGCCACAGGCGGTGGGTGGGTGGGTGCGCATGTGTGCACACTCCCGTGCTGTACTCATCTCCCACACACAGAGCCGGCAGCAACAGTGGCTGCTCAGTGGGTGGAAAAGGTGCGCGTCTGTGTAACAGTCATCCTCTCCACAGCTTCCACCCATTTCACCACCACCACAACCCATTTGAAGAGGGCCTTAGTCTTGTTCATACAGCAAGGGCTTGCAGGGATGCATTCTCAGTTGCTGTCCGGATGCTATGGAACTCCCCTTCGCCAGAAGACCACTGGAGTCCGAACCTAAGCATCTTCCGGAGGCGGTATTTATGATGTTTTTTGTTTGAAAAGGCATTTGGTGAGCAGGTATAGGGGTGGTTTGGGGGAATGATGCCATAGCCCCCCGCTAAAAGGGGGGGGGTACAAGTAGGGATGGTTGTCTGGTGGGTTTCTTTTTAGTGGTTTTAATGAGTTTATATAAGCTTTTTTCTTTGATTTTATACTTTTGTAAGATGCCCTGAGACTTCAAGGGAAGAGTGGGGGGGAAAGCTGAACAGTAATCAGCACCAATATCTTAATTTATTGTCCCTCTTCCCTGCCAGTCCTTGCAACTCTCCATGTAGTGCCCACAATGAGAATGTTTAGTCAATAAAGACATAGCTACATAGAAAATTCCACTTCTAAAAGTGTTAGACTGAAAGTACAAAGTAAAAAAGATTCAGACAAAAAGCTTTTGAAGAAATATTAAATCTCATTTAATTTGCAGTATTGGCAAAAGATACACCTCCAGTGACCAAAGTCATGTACACAGAAAGCAAGTGGAGCACAGGCAAGGTACTATGAACTTTACTTATGCCTAGTTAATGCGCCAAAACCCATTCAGACTTGGCCATTCAAGTGAAGCTACCCAAAGGAGGTCCAACTACGATAGGGACAATTATCCTCAATAAGAGACTAAGAAACACCAATTAAATATCTAATGACAAAATCAAAAGATGGTAACATACTTCAGTTAGCACTGATATGCACAGCTTTCAAGAGTGATTAGCTGAAAACAGTTACATATTGTTCCCAATACCATCAGCCCTTTCAAGAGGAAAAAACTTTGCCAGTAAGTAAAAGATGGCACCGAAGTAGAATGAAGGCAGGGGCCTAGCCAGAATACCACCCATTATATTTGAAGGGCCAGGATATCACAACACAAGGCAAGTCTAGTTTACAACCCAACAGAATAAAATCCCTGCACTGTACTGCACGTGGAAGGGGAGTGAACAGAAGGAAGTGGAGGAAGAAAGGTCTTAAATTAAAGTCTGTCTATCACAATGGAGATGGAGACAAAGTAGTTCAGGAGATCTTTTATTGAACCTACTGTAGTTAGTTGGTGAAATAATACAAACTTTGGGGCACTACAGCTCGTCCAATGAATCTATTACAAGGTCTCCTTAAACAATTGTCTTCACCCTCTTTCCCCTAACCCAGAATACTCACAGAATCAAATAGCTTCTAACACAAGAGATAGTCCCCCTTAAGTCAGAGGGGCATTTTTACAACATGAACTCAAATAAGAAATCCTTGATTCTACAAAAAAGTCCCTGCCACCGAGGCCTAGATCCATCCAGAATACAAGTAAGTACGACCATCACAGCTTCAGGAGTTGTGTGTGAACAGCAGCCTCAGCGCTGTTTCCCATATGGCTGAACCTCTCTACCATTCTTAGTCACAAACCCTCCACCATCTCTTCCCATACGCACATCCCAATGCAAACTCCACTGGTCTCAAAATAGCACGTTCTTTTAGACTTGCCGGTGAGCCACCTCAGATCAAGCAGGCCAGTTTCCTTGAGCAAACAAGAATAGGAGTTTTAAGGATAAAAAAACCGCCCAAGAAGATGCCGACATTCCCCCAAACCAGCCCCCCAGAAGATCCTGATAATCCCCTTCAGCCCCAACCCTCAAACCCCATCCAACACGCCGACTACTAATCCCTTCCCAGAGTCCACCCCACATGCGGACAGTACCTTCTACTGTATACGCGAGAAGCGAGGGGGGGGGGGGGGGGAAAGAGTGCGCTGTTACCACGGCCCCGGGGTTGCACCGACCGCCCCCCGCCCGGTTCCCCAGCTTCCCGCAGCAGTCTACTCCTCCCTTTCCATTCCCCACCCTGCCCCGCCCCCTTCCCCTCGCCCAGGCCCTTCCCCTGGGGCTCGCGCTCCTTGGCGGGATTCAGGAGAGCTAATTACCTGAGACCCTCCCCTCCCCCCCTAAGGGGGGAGTCTGGGGCGGGCGAGGTCTCTCAGTGGCGTGGGAAGCGGCGAGAACTCGTTCCAGGCCGGGAGTGGCTCCGCGGCGCTGGCTCGGGGGTTTCTCTCTCCATTCTCCCCTCACACACAGGAAATAACACAGGGTCAGCTGACCCCACCCAGCCAATGGGGAGCCACTGGAACACCGCGCGCAAGCAGGAGGAGCTCAAGGCGGCGGCGACAGCAGCGGGTCCTGACCAGGGAGGGAGCGGAGGCGTGCACGTGCACGTGCACGTGCACGAGATGCATGTTGGGGGAGTGCAGACACCTCCCTCTACCACGCGCCCGTTTAAAGAGGCGGCGCTGGTGTACGTCGCACCCAGCATTGGGGAGGGGGAGAATGGAAGGGGCTGTGCACCTAGTGGTCTCTCCCGCGGGAGGGCACGCGGGAGCTTGGTGATACCACCACTACCAGTTTCCTTTTTTACCACCAGGGTAGGTTGGGTGTAGCAGCACAGCCGTGCGCCAATTTCCTCTTCCCCCCTGCTCCAGTCCTAAGGTAGACGCTGTTGCGTTTCACCCTGGATGCAACAGGCTGATGTTGCTGGCCAGGGCATAATAGGCAGGACGAGTCCTCCTTGAGGACCTGACGGGGCCGCTTTGTGCCTCAAGTTTCCCATCCTTCCTGTGGCTGGTAACACCAACCTGCCTGCCATTGGAAGCCGTACATGCCTGGGAAACCTAGGAGCTCCTCCCGCGGAAGAGCCCCACTGGTAATGGTCTAACAACTTGGCTTAGAGGATGCCAGGCAAACCCAGCAGGTTAACCTCATCAAAAGCTAGAAATCACTAGTTAACAAGCACTAGACCCTCCCATCTCACTGCATTTGTCTTCGGCAGTTTCCATTTCCCAGCCTTTCAAAGACTCCACCCCTCTGCTAACACATGCCTCAAGGCTCCCAGACCTTGTTTGCATGGCCACCTGGGAAACCATGGTACACCACACCATTTAGGGCACAATCCTCTGGTTCACTGATGTTGGCACGAGTCCCACTAAAGTTATTGGGACACCAACACTAAGGAGTAGCCCCAGGGCCTGACAGGTGCCTGGAGAATTGCACTGCCCATGGTATAGCTTTATATTGAGAAAGATCTCGCTGTAGGTCTAGGTGCAGAACAAGGCTTCAGCATAGCAGCTAGGCTGCTTCAAGTTCTGCCTTGAGCACAGCTCGGCCCTGCCTGCAAGTGGAAAGAGGATGCCCTAAGGCAGGGCTGGGAACCAATGTCCCTTTACCTGCAATAAAAATAGTTTTGAAACCTTCATTTTTAATAATCCACTATGTTAAACACAGGTACCCAAACATGTAAAATAAATATTTATTTTACCCCTGTAAAATAACCCCCGGTTGGGGGGCTCTCTGTGTGAGAGAGAGAGCCCCCTGGAGGGGAGCAGGGGGGGTGGGTTCTCCCTCATATGCCTGGCAGAGCGGCTGGGGAATGGGAGCTGGGGGTCAGCCGGAGGGAGTAGGCGCGACTTGGGGTTGTGATGGGCCAGGGGAGATACGGTCTCAGGGGGAGGAATGTAGAGCTGGGAAGGCAGGACAGGTGCCTGGTGCACATCCCTCTTCTCCCTCCCCCAGCGGCTGAGCAGGTGGATCAGGGTCAGGGGGCCCTTAACCCGGTGTTGGTGCTGTTGAACACGAGGTCAGTAGTGAATAAGGCAACTACGGTTCAGGAGGTGATCTTGGACTGTGCTGCTGATCTCGTGTGCATCACGGAAACCTGGCTGGACAATAAATCGGGGCCTATATTGGCTGATCTTGTTCCGGCCGGGTATTCCGTGCAACACCAGCCACGGGGGGCGTAGCTATGATTTTTAAAGAGGGGTGGTCAGTGAGGAGGTATCCAGTGCAGGATATGATAGGTATTGAAGGTCTCCATCTTGTGTTTGATTGGGCAGGGGACAGTTGGGGAGTGTTGCTGGAATACTGTGCACCTACCAGTACAGCAGCCTCCCTGCATGTTTTGGCAGAGGCAGTGTAGGAGGTGGTGTTGCAGTCCTCCAGGACGATAGTCCTGGGGGACTTCAACATTCACACCGACGCTGTGCTTAGGGGTGCCAAGCATGAGTTCATGGCCGCCATGGCAACCATGGGCCTGTCCCAGAAGGTCATCGACCCAACACATCTTGGAGGACATACCTTAGACCTCATGTTCTGCACTGGCCTTGAGGTGGGTGCTCCATTAATGGGGGAAATAACAACGATACCCTTATCATGGACGGACCATTACCTCCTGCAGACCTCCCTTCTAGCACATGTCTGCCCCCGGCAGCGTGTGGGACCTATTAGAATGGTCCCCCCCCCGGAAGTTGATGGACCCAGTGCAGTTTCTAGATGCCCTTGGGGAGTTACCCTCTGACCTTGACGACCGTCTCATCAATGACCTTGTTGAGCTTTGGAACATCATGCTAACTGAGGCTATCGATCAAACGTCTCCCAGACATCCATTGCCCAGGCAGCAGCCCCGGAGACCTCCTTGGTTCTCTGAGGAGCTGCGGGTCCCGAAGCTAGAGGGGCGACGGTTGGAGCGATGGTGTCGTCCTCACGCTGGAGCTGACAGATTGCAACATAGAGCCAGTTTACGGGCCTATGCCATGGCTATGCAGATAGCAAAGAGGGAGTTCTTTGCTACCCTCATAGCGTTCGCTAAATCCCATCCAGCAGAGTTGTTCCAGGTTGTGAGGGGGCTGGTCAGTCTGGCCTCCCTCAACCCGGGGGTTGAGTCATCTTCCGCCCGCTGTGACCTTTTTGCGGATTATTTTACAGATAAAATCGTTCGGATTCACCAAGATCTCGATGCCGTACTTAATGCAGTGGGGGGG
>QEPC01000856.1:1026952-1044551 GCA_003113815.1 Sphenodon punctatus
TGAGACCGGGGAAGGCCAGTGAGAAGGAGGTTACAGTAATCGAGGCGAGAGATGACCAGAGCATGAACAAGAGTTTTGGCAGACAAGACAGAGAGAAAAGGGCGAATCTTAGCAATGTTATGGAGGGAGAAGTGACAATATTTAAAATATTTAAAACATCATAAAAAATTAAAACAGGGAAAGACAAAATTATAACAAAAAATAAGGAAGGTTAGGGGGATAAAAACCCACTAACCCACCCTCCCCAAAGGCCTGGGCGAACAGCCGGGTTTTACAAGCTCGCCGGAATGTTAAGAGGCACACAAGCACACAAACCCCTGGCACCAATCAACATCACTGCATTCAGAGGGAAAGGTGTTTAATGCTCCTTTCTACTTTAAAAGGTGGTTGTGTCAGGTCAGAGTTGAGGCATGTGGAGTGACAACATTTACCCACAAAAAAGGCAAGGGACAGAATACTTCAGTTAGCATGTGCTGCCAGTTCACTGTCCTTCCTCAGCCTCCAGAAAAAGCCTCAAAGAATGATACAGAATCCCACCAAGCATCCCCAACACCAGCCTCATCAGAGCATAATGGCATTCCTAAGGAAGAGAGGGGTCACTGAGTGTAGTTGGTAGGATCCTTTACATTTGTTTTCAACATTTAAAAAATAAATTTTAAAAATAACTTTTGACACTTAAAAAAAAAAAATGTCTTCAAACCCCTGAGGATAATTCATACAGGGGAAATGCAGTTGCTTACTGCACAATGTAGATTGAAGAGAAATGATTTTATGAGGTAAAAGGTACTGGGAAGAGAACACAGTCTGAATCCTTCTAAATCAGGGGTTCTCAACCTTTTCCCAGTCATAAGCACTTGAGTGACTTAAGTGACTACTTGGGAGCACTTTGCATGAGTTTGTGGAGCACTTTCACCCATTGCCCGAGCACTTTGGTGCTCCCGAGCACCATGTTGAGAATCCCTGTTCTAAATCCGTACCTTTTGTCATGTTAATTTAAAATTAAAATCAAGAAAACCAAACTGAAATATAAAGGATTTCCACTAGCTATCCTCAGCCCTCTGCTTTAAAAATGCCAGTAGGCTCTTAGAAGGTTGCTGGGAATCAGGTTCACAAATCCTACATCCAAGGAATCACTATGGGACAGCTAGTTCTTTTGGCAAATGAATATCACTAGCAGCTATTTTCTCTCTCTCTCTCACCCACACACCCCAGGAAAGTGATCAGTATGGCTACATTCATTAACATTTGCCACAATAGTACTATTTCCCATTCCCACACAGATCTCCCATTCATTCTTTCTTTCTTTCTTTCTTTCTTTGCTGTGTGTCCCACTACAGTTTTAATTGTGATCCAGATAAGGAAAGGGAGGGAGAAACAGCCAGCTACTCTCAATATTCTGCAGTGGGGGGTTGAGAAAGGTCCTCCTTTCACTGATAATTGAAGTATCAGCTCCTCCCTTAAGACCATAGCCAAAATGACTAGGTATTTCTCCAAAAAAATTCCACGTAAAGCAGAGATTTCCAACCTAGTGGTCATTATTTGGTCCATCAGTTGGAAATACCTCTCTTCCAAACACCAGAATCACCTCCATAAGTCACTGCATCTAGTCCTTTATCACAGTTCCTGAAAAATTCTGGGACATGCCCAACAGACATTGAGTATTTTTTAGACGTTATGATACTACGGTCAACCACAGTGAACCCCCTGTGGTGGCCATGGTACCGTAACATCTGAGATTACCCAAAGAGATCCCCACCAGATGTTCACCACGGTGAACCACCGGCAGGAATCTCATTGGGTATTTTCAGACGTTACGCGGGCCTTTGGCCCAGTACCGGCACCACCGGCTTCGTTCCCCGCCGGGGTCACCCCGTAACGACACAACAGACGTGCCGGGGGGATCCCGGCGGGGAAAGTGGGAGGGGCCGGGGCCGCGCAGCGCAACGTGTGGCCGCACGGCCCCACCCCCTCCACGCACCCCGCCGCCCGCCCTCCGAGGAGACGGGCGGGCGGCGGGGCCAATGCGGCCGCCGCGTCCGGCCGATCGTGCCACGGCCCGGGATCCCGCCGGGGATCCCGGGCCGTGGCACGCGGCCAGACGTTACTTTTCCTTGGTCACGGCCCGGGGTCCGTTTGACCACGCTTCCCGGGACCTTCCCCCGGCTAGCCCGGGAAGCGTGGTTCAAACGAACCCCATGTGGGGATTGACCGTGGCCAACATCTGGCGCGCCGCGAACAGACGTACGGGACACGGTGACCACAGGTGGGTATTCACCGTGGTTCACCGTGTTCACGTAACGTCTGAAATCACCCATTGACCACGGTTCGGGCCTCCAGCCGCCCGGAGGTCCAGAACCGGGGTTAGCTGGACCACGGTCTGGGATCGGTGAAAAGTAACGTCTGCTACCTTCTGCTAGTCCAGATCGTGGTCCAGACCACGATGCGGGATCGGGCGGAGCGGCCGAATTGGGCACTGCGCCTGCCCGTCTCCCGGAGGGCAGGCGGCCGAGGGAGCGCAGGGGGGGTGGGGCTGTGCGGCCACACATCGTGCCGCTCCGCCCCTCCCCGACCACCTGTAGGAATCAGGCCGGCACGTCTAAAGGACGGCCGGATTGATTCCTCACCGGGATCCGAAACGGTGATTTCATGTGTGCATGGTGATTTCATGTGTGAAATCACCCATTGGCTGAACATGAAAGATACAGGAGGAGGAGCAGAGACAATTTTGGTTCCATTGTTTTATATTTCCAACACTCTTCTCCCCACTCCTCCTGTTTTAATAAGCTTGTTTATGAGAATCTGTCTGAGATCTGTTCACCTTTTCTTTTTCTTTTTTAATTATTCCCTTTACCTCCCATTAAAATCTTTCCTTGCAATACCAGAGTTGGCTGCTGTGGAAGCAATGGTGATACCACAGACCATGGGTACTTGCGCCAGCAGAAGAGAAATCAATAGCAGGCACTGAACTTTTGAGGAGCAAACATCTTTCTTTCTTTTTTCTTTCTTTTTTTGTAAATGTCCAAAACATTAAATTGGGTGGAGATAATTAACAAAAATTAAGCTACCCAAAATATTTGGCTTATTTGGCAAGACTGTCTAGTAAGGAAAAGGCTGGTAAATTACTAAAACCAGATCCAAATTGGAATTAGAAAATTCAAATATTAAAAGAGCATCCCATCTTTTCAAATGGCATTCTGATTTGTTCAGACAGGTCTTCTGGAAAGGGATTTTCTGTGCTATTGCACAGCTTTTTTAAGTGGGGGTGAGTTGTGCCCAAAGGGATGTGGGAATTTCCATACTTAATCTTTTTTATATCTCCATTTAAGTATCGTCTCAAACTTCAGAACCAATCCAGATTTAGATAATTACTTCCAAACCACACTGATTCCCTCTCAGAAGTATAGAAGTTTTGAATAGCAGATGATCCAGAATGCTTCCAAAGATAATTAGAAGGCCTCCCTATGATTTTTTTCCATATTCAATAACCACTAAATATATAATCACAAAAGATCAGGAACATTCAGAAGCTAGCTGCTAGTCAGGTTAGATTATATAAACCAAGGTAGACTGGGCTAGACCAGAATGTGTAAACCAGTTAAGCTTGCCTAGAAAGTTGTCTAAGTTTATATCTGGTCTGAGAGACCATTCAAAAAGGATCACAAGCTCCATAAATCTCATTAACCCACATAGAGAAGTATTAATGTTGTGTATTACTGAATTCCATTTTGGTTATTTACAGCAGCTTTTTTGAGTCCTGGAGATTCATGAGACATTTGCCTTATCTCCTCTCCCTCCACCAACTTTGATTACAATCTGATTTTAGTGCCCACTATCTCAAGAACTGCTGGATTCAGAATCAGTGTTGTGATGAAAAATGCTAATCCCAGCTTTCAAGAAGAATTAATCTTTGACTCTCAAAATTCACTAAGCAGCATTTTCCTGAAATCACACTGGCACTGAAATGGGGACCAAATCAGAATAGCCTGATTTTAAAGAATAACCATCATCTATTTCAGTAAAGCAGAGTACCATAAGCAGTTTTAGTTTCTAGATTTGAGAGCAGCTTCAGTAGCTCAATGGAGCAGGTGGATTTAATTTTTAAAGAAATAAAGGCTGTTTTTACACTTGACGGTCCCACTCAAGCCCATGCAGATCCACTGCGTGGGCATGAGTGGGTGCCACCTATGTGCATGTCGTGGCCAGTGAGTGGGGGTGGGTACATGTGCGCTCCCGCAACCCACGCATCCCCACACACACAGAACAACCAGCGTTCTTATGACTGTACAAACAGCCCAAGACTCTTATGCTATTTCAGACATTGCTAGAAGAGGTAATCGCAGTTGAAGGACAATTTTAGCCTGACTTTCAGGTTTCTGGAACTATTAGGTGCAGTTTGAAAGAAGAATGAGATTTTCATATCAAGGAGAAAAAAATGTAAATCAGTTCAGCTCCCTTCTATCCACAGCTAGAGGCTCTCCTGGGGATTCAGGCATCTCCTGTCCAACAGGCAGCCCCCTGCGTGTATTTCTTGTGCATTTGGGCAGTACACACTCAGCCACCACTCACAGGTTTAGCATGACATGCCTAATACATGGGCAGGCGTTGTTCCCCACTGCGCTCTGCCCACCAACCCTGCCACCCCTTCTCAGTATCCCACCCCATATGATGACTCACAGCCACAGCAAACTATGAGAACAAGAAGCCACACCAGCTTTTTCTTTCTTCCAGGCTATTATGACTCCAGGAGGCGGTTCAGTGCCTGCTATCCCCCTCACCCACAAAGGTTCATACCCAGGTTTATACCTGCCAACACTTGGCAACTGGAAATAACCTTTTGCTATGCACAGAACGTTGAGCTTTTTGAACAAATCACATACTTTATTGAGCATGAATAGTAAAAATTGAAAGCAAAAGTAAAAATTGTAATTGAAGACACTTGTAGGTGAGTAGGAGAAGCTGTATGCATAAGCGGATGGGGAGCCAGTGCAGTGACTTGAGGAGAGAGGTTACATGGTCAAAATAGCATCCAAGGAGGGTGAGTCTTGCAGCTGAATTGTGAATAGACTGGAATGGAGATAAGTGGCTCAGTGAAAGACCTGTGAGAAGCAGCTTACAGTAGTCTAAGCGGGATGTGATGAGGGAATGGATTAGAGTTTTAGTAATGTGTTCAGACAGGAAGGGACAGATTTGGGTGATATTATAGAGAAAGAAATGACAAGTTTTAGAAGTGTTTTGGATATGAGCAGAGAAGGAGTGAGAAGAGTCAAAGATGACCCCCCAAGGTTGTGCGCTGAGAGGAGTGGGAGGATGACCGTGTTCATCACTACAGAGATGGAGAGAGGTGGGAGGGGAGAAGTAGGTTTAGGAGGAAAGATAAGGACTTTTGTCTTGGCCATGTTAAGTATAAGGTGACGGTGAGACTTCCAGACAGTGATGTCAGACAGGCAGGCTGACATGCGAGACTGGATTCTGGATGAGAGTTCTGATGCTGAGAGGTAGACCTGAGAATCATCAGCTCAACGATGGTAGTGTTTGATAGGGCACGATGTCAAATAGATACGTTTTGTCAGGACTAGGGCCCAAGAGTCTGAGTCACTCAGGGAATTAGCATATAATTAGTATATTCACATATCTCCACCTTAGTTCCCTGTATATACAACAGTCTCTTATAGTCTAGCTATGCTGGGCATGCAACCCCTCTGGTCCCAAGGCTATTTATCTCCCAGGGCTAGCCAGGCAACAGTCTTCTAGTTGTCAGTGCTTCTCTTGCTTCCTTTAGCTCTTCAACAGAGATGTGTCCCCTTCGACATCCAGGCAGCTACTGCCTCTTTTCTTCAGTCCTCTCTCATATACAGCCAAGAGTGGGAATGGCCTCAACTCACTCAGCACTCTTAAAAGGCCCAGACCCCTATTGTAGCTCAGCTCTGCCACATACTGAAAGCCATGGGAGGAGATCAAAGCACCAAGGGAACGAGTTTAGAGAGAGAAGAGGGCCCAGGAGTGAGCCCTGGGGCACACCAACTGATAGTGGAATAGCAGTAAAGAAAGATCCACCAAAGGATACACTATATGTGCGGTGGGAGAGGATACATTATATGTGTGGTCTCAACCGCTGTGGCACTGGAAACCAACCTCGGTTCACATAAAACCCATAGTCAAACATGCACCGCAGCCTCCCTGACTACTCAAGCTGAGCTGGTCTCGGAAGTGGTGTTGCAGTCACCCACACTTATTGTTTTGTGGGATTTCAGCATCCACATTGAGGCCAGCCTTTATGGAACAGAGCAGGAGTTCATGGCCTCCATGGCAAACATGGGCCTATCCCAGTTAGTAGTGGGTCCAACACATGAGAGAAGACACACGCTGAATTTGATTTTCTACACTGGCCTGGAATTGGGGGTCCTATGATTGGGGGTGTGGAGGTGACACCCTTGTTGTGGTTGAACTATTACCTCCTGGAGGCACGGGTCATGGCGCACCTATGCCCCCGTCGGGGTGCTGGACCTATTAGACTGGTCCACCTCCAGAGACTCATGGATCCAATTGGTTTTCAGAACTCTCTGGGGGAGTTTCCCACAGACCTTGATAAGTGCTCTGTCAATGACCTCATCGCATTATGGAATAACATCTTGACTGAAGCCATTAACATGGTGGCTCCCAGGCCTCCGCTCCCACCACTGCACCAACATAGGTCCCCATGGTATATGGAGGGCCTGAGTGGCAGAAGAGGGAGGGTAGGTGGTTAGAGTGGAGGTGGTGCCGGAATCAAGCTGAATCTGACAGATTGTGGCATAGTTCATTTTTGAAAGACTATGTTGTGGCTGTGCTGGCAGCGAAGAAGGCTTTCTTCGCTGCCATCTTAGCATCTGTGAAGTCATGTCCAGTGGAGCTTTTCCAGGTGGTGAGGGGTTTGGTCAGTCCAACCTGCTTCCACCAGGAACTGGAGGTGTCCAGTGCCCGCTGGGACATTTTTTAATTGACTACTTTGCAGATAAAATTGCTTGTATTCACCACGACTTTGGCTCAACCGTTTCTGATGCAGAGTCAGAGTTGGGGGTTATGGAAGCCCAGCCTTGTCCTTTTTGGGGAGTCTGTTTCAATTGTCGTCACCCACCGATGTGGAGAAGGTGCTCGGGGCTGTGTAGGCCACAAGTTGTCAATTAGATCCATGTCGGTCCTGGCTGGTGAAAGCCAGCCGGAGATGTTGGGGCCATTGCTGGCTGGGGTGATCATGACACCACTTCCCAAAAAAAACCATAGACCCCCCCCCCTTGGCAGCACCCCACGAGACACAGGTCAAAGGGTGCAGGGGAATAGAAGGGGGGAAAGGAAACAGAAAAAGGAAAAGAAAGAAAAAAAACCATGCAAAACTGGTCTAGTCAGAAGGAATAAGAGAATGGAACAAGGGAAGGTCCTGGGTAAACAATGGAGCGTCAAAAACAAGTAGCCTTCCTCTTTTGAGATGAGCCCTCCACGGCCGGCCAAAACTGAGCAAGCAATAGATCGGTTGTTAGGCTGATAGCTCCACGCCTGTTTAAGAATAGCCTTCTTCCCCTGTCTATAGAAACTCCCTTTTGCCCTCTTGTTCATCCTGCCATGCCTCCCATTTAAATCCTCCAAGGCTTTATTTCCCCCAAAAACATCATGCAAGAGTTTTCTTTTTCAGCCCTAGCATTCCTGAGCGCCTCTGGGATCCCTTTTTGTGCAAAAAGTGTCTTTGGGACCGCTTTTGTGCAAGAAGTGCCTTTGGGACCCCTTGCCCCGCCTCTCAGAAACCCTATAACTGCCCTTGACCCATGACCAAATTGGGTCATTCTTGAACGCAGTCACAAGCAGGTTACTGTGTGCATTCTTGTCTCAAGGATTTCTCCCAGACCACCGTCCCCTGGTCTGTCCAGCTTCTCCCCCCCCGCCACCCCCCGAACGCCGCTGGATCTACAGGGTCACCTGTCCCTTTTCAATAGGACTGGATAGGTAATATTGATTATTTCCCCCTTTTTCCCTCCCTCCCTCTCGCAACATCCACACCAGGGTAACCAGACCAGAGGGTTTCTCTATGTGAATTATTGTGTACTTATATCAACTGTGCTTGGGGGAGGGTACAGAAAATTACTTGTAGCATCCTAATTGGCCCATGGGTGAACTGATTATGTATTGTACTTAGTTTTGTGTCAATCAATCTCCCTCATTTTTATCAGAGTATCCCCTTTCTGTGTTGGGGTGGGGGAGGGAAATTCCAGCCAGCTGACAGTGCACCACATCCTCTGACTGATCCCAGTAGACATGTGCAGACCCTTTGAATAAATTCGGCTAATTCCCCCTAAATTTAAGAGGCCCTTTGGATATTGGGGTACCGGCCCCCGATATTCACTCATGGAGTGAGTCCATGTCCTAACAGAGGGCAGAGTGCTGGGCTGCATTAAGGCGGCGATTGTCCAGTCTCTGCTTAATTAAAGTTAATTAATCATTGGATGTTGATTCCTCTGCCAGCTACTGTCCTGTCTCTAACCTTCCCTTTTTAGGGAAGGTTTTTGAACAGGGTGGCTTATCAGCTCAAGGCGCATCTGGATGCTATCGGATTCCTGGACCCTTCGCAGTCTGGTTTTCATCCTGGGCATCGCACGGAGACTGTACCTGTGGCCTTGGTTGATGAACTTTGCTTGGAGTTAGACTGGAGGAATTCTACCCTGTTGATTTTATTAAATCTTTCAGCAGCAGCTTTTAATAAGATGAGCAATCACCTAGCACCACCTGCTGAGACCTCCCGGCTAAGAAAGAGCTAAACCAATCAAGAGCAGTCCCGCCCACTCCAGTCAGGTCCCAGGCGAGACAACAACACTGAGGGATTTCTTAGCTGGGAGGTCTTAGCGGGTGGTGCTGGGCGATCACTCATCATCTCCTCAGGCTCTCCCTTGTGGGGGTTCTGCAGGGTTCCATTCTGTCACCTCTCTTGTTCAATGCGTATATGCAGCTACTGGGCGAGGTCATTTGGAGGTTTGGGGTGAGATGCCATCAGTATTATTATTATTATTTATTATTATAATAATAAACATTTGTATAGCACCAGCCATGTACCTGGTGCTTTACAGAACAAAGATAAAGACATGGTCCCTGCCTACAGCTTACAATCTAAAAAGACAAGGAGGGGGTGACAAGGAGAGGGGACAAAGGGAAGACAAGGGAGAAGCAAACAAACATGCAAGCGGCTGCGAAGTCTCAAGTGCATGTGCTTGGCTTGGTTACAGTTAGGCAGGAGTTAATGCAGAGAAGAGCAGACCATAAGTATTAGGGGAAAAACAACTAGCAGGCATTGGAAAAGGTGACCCGGAAGAAGTGGGTCTTGAGGAGGGATTTGAAGGTACGGAGGGAGGAGGTGAGGCGGATGTGGGTAGGGAGGGAGTTCCAGGCATGGGGGGCAGCAAGGGAGAAGGGACGAAGGTGGTTAGGGGAGCATAGGAGATGGGGGAGAATGAGGGAGGGAACAGAGGAGGAGTGGAGGGCGCATAAGGAGATTAGGGCTGAGAGATAGGGGGGAGCTTGCTGTGAAGTATTTTATAGGTGAATACCAGGAGTTTAAACCGGATGCATTCGGGAAGGGGGAGCCAGTGGAGAAAGGAAAGGAGAGGAGAGGCTGCACATGGTCAAAGCGACGGGCTGAGTGGATGACCTTGAGTTTTGGATGGCGATAAGGGGGGACAGGTGAGAGCGAGGGAGGTCAGTGAGGAGAAGGTTGCAGCAGTCGAGGCGAGAAATGACCATGGCATGAACAAGGGTTTTGGCAGAGGAGATAGAGAGAAAGTGGTGGATCCAAGCGATGTTATGGAGGGCGAAGCGGCAGGACTTGGCAACAGAGTCAATGTAAGGTTTAAAGGAAAGATGAGTGTCAAAGATGAAGCCCAAGCTACGGTCATGGGGAACAGGATGGATGGTGGCTCCATCGATGCGGATGGACAGGGAAGTGGGAGAAGAGGAGGGAGGAAAAATAAGAAGTTCAGTCTTGACCATGTTGAGCTTGAGCTGGCGTTGGGACATCCAGGTGGAGATGTCAGCGAGACAGTTGACGAGGCGTGAGTGGACAGAAGGGGAGAGAGAGGGGGTAGAGAGGTAGAGCGGAGTGTCGTCAGCGTAGAGATGATATTGGAAGCCATGGGAGGCAATGAGTTTGCCAAGGGAAAGGGTGTAGATAGAGAAGCGGGCCAAGGACAGAGCCTTGGGGAACCCCCAGCTCTGCCTATCTTTTTCATCTGACCCAGATCCTGCAGTCTCAGTGCTTACCCATTGTCAGAGCCGCTTTGAGGCTTCTCCGACACCGGCGCCCACGGTGGCGGGTGCCTGTGCGCTGCAAGGTTGTGGCTCCAGCCCCCCCACTCCCCGCGGCTCTTCCGATGCCCCCAGCTGATACGCCGCAGAGTCCTGAGGTTGCTAGAGCAATCCCACTGACACCAGAAGCATTGGATTCACCCCCTGTGGCCACATAGAGTGTGGGGGCGGGGCCTGCACCATTGCGCCGCTCCCTGCGCCTGAGGGCCCGGCACAGGAGCGGGGCAGACACTATAAAGGCCAGTGCTGCCGTACACACAGCACTGGTGATCAGATGAAACTGGCCCCCTGTAGCGAGTGCATTGTGCGCATCAGAGCGATTGCCTTTCGAATCCTTCCTTGTTCCTTCTGGTTCGTCTCCCTGTTCCCCTCCCCTGTACCTCTGTGGACGCGTGGAAAGTGACTGGAGCGAGAGACTGTGGGTGAGTGTTAACCTTCCCTGTATTCCTTGTGATGAGTGTGGGTGTGCTTGGGGAAGAGAGTGTGCGAGTGGGTGTGGCTGCTCCCCCTCCGGGAAGGGTGCGTTCCTTCACGGTGTTTCTGTAAGTTGGTCCCCTCCTTCCCTACCTTCACAGAGCCTGGGTCCTTGCCCTCCTTGTCCCCACCTCCCGCACGTCCTTTCCCCCTCCCCGGGGTGTGAATCTAGTGTGTGTGAAAGGCGATAAGACACAGGGTTACTCTAGTCCCATCTACGTGGCGCCCTATGATGATAGAGGCCCATACCCTCAGGGAGTTTACTTTCATAGGGTGAAGGGTCAACACTCTATCCTGACGGGCATTCTTTCCCCACAACTTGTTGCCCGCACCTTGTGGATCTTCCTAGGGACCCTTGGTTTGCCTGTGAACTCCCTGTGTGTATCAGACCACGAGTCCTTGTGTGTGTGGTGCCTTGTTCCCCCCTTCCCCTCTCACAGTATCACCGGCACCTACGTCCCTCTGAGGATGGAGAGACGCCCCATCATGGACATAGCCGCCTAACTGGGGAAACTCGTAGTGGCGGTGCAGTCCCTGGCCCTAGAACTAAAAGATGTGAAAGAGAAGCAGGCTGAGCTAGAGGCAACCGTACTAGTTCAACAGGGAGTACCACCTCCTATTGTTCCCCCTCCACTCATCATGTAACACCACCCCCCGGCGCCTCTTGAGTCTCAGGGGGCTGGGGCCACCACACCACGAGAACCCAAGGAGCCAAAGATTGAATGATTCTGTGGGGATTGGCGCCAATTTCAGGGCTTTGTGGCCCTCTGTGACTTAACCTTCTCCATTCAACCTGCCACATACACCACAGACAAGCTTAAGGTGGCCTTTATTATTGGGAACTTAGGGGGAATAGCCTTACAGTGGGCTACTACCCTGCTAAAAGGGAAAAGCCCACTGTTGACGAATTATGCAGACTTTGGCCCTTTTTATACAGATGCTCTAACACCCATAAAATGGGTGTTACATTTTATTATACATGTTGCAGGGCACCACTGCTGCTAATCACCATGGGCCCTGTGCACACGATGCCTCCACCCAGTTCCTCTGGGTGGAGATGGGTGTTGGCCGGGAGCAAACACTCACCAACACCCACCGAAAGTGGCATTTACACAGACGCCCCCACCCATCTCCACCCAGGGACATGCTCCCTACCCACCGACCAACACCCATCTCCACCCAGAGGAACTGGGTGGAGGCATCATGTGTGCACAGGGCCCATGGTGATTGGCTGCAGTGGTGCCCTGCAACATGTATAATAAAATGTAACACCCATTTTATGGGTGTTAAAAAGGGCCTTTATTAAAGAATTCACCTTTCTTTTTGACAATCCTCACCAATGGCGAGATGCGGAAACGCAAATTATGTCTCTCAAGCAAGGGAGAGGAAGCCTCCTCGAGTACATTACCTGCTTCCAACAGTTGGCCCTGGAACTTCGTTGGTCAGCCGATGCCCTGAAGGTTCTGTTCCATAGAGGATTAAATGAAGAATTGAAGGATCAGTTGGCCTTTATGACCCTACCCGAGACCTGGGGAAAGGCTGCCAACCTTGTCCTTCAAATCAACGATAGATTGGCGGAATGACATCGAGAACGGCACCAAGAACATCAGGACCCCGGGCCCAGAACTCTCCCAACCCCTAGCTCGGGATCCGAAGTCGCCAAGGGGTCCGAGCCTGAGTCCATGCAGATCGGAGCAGCCCGAGGACTCCTGACTCGAGAGGAACAGGACAGACGACGGCAGTCCCGGGCCTGCTACTATTGTGGGGAGACCTCTCATTTATACAAGCTTGCCCTTCGCTCGCCACTCAACGTCGAGAGGCGGGAAATGCCCAAGGCCGAGGCAGGCAGGGGCCACACCGGACCGGAAACTAATCCCCTCTACCTCCTCTCCATTTCAAATGCACCTTAGGGTACCCCTTATGGTGATGGTTACCCCTAGGCACTCCTTTATCACCTGGGCGCTCATTGATTCTGGAGCCTCTAGCAACTTTAGCAATGTTAGTCTAGTACGGACTCATCTAATCCCATCAGACACAAAGGAGAAGCCAGAAGCAGTACACACCATCGACGGTTCTCCCTTGATTTCCGGGCCCATCACGAGGCAGACCGTCCTCCTGACGTGTATGACAGGGACCCATCCGGAAACCCTTACCTTTGACTTTGTTTGCACACCCTTGTTCCTTGTCGTTTTGGGTCTACCGTGGCTTCATCAACATGATCCTCATATTTTGTTGACCTGCAACCAACTGCGGCTATCATCCCCCTATTGCACACGCAATTGTGGGGCACCCTCGACGGTATGCAGTGCAGCAGCGACCTCCAGAGGAGACCTCACACCACCTTCTCCCCAAATCCCACGGGAATACCTTGACTTCAGTAATGTGTTTAGCAAACAAGCCGCAACTGTCCTTCCCCCACATAGACCGTATGACTGTCCTATCAACTTGCAACCAGGGGCAGAACCCCCCTTTGGGCGGATACACGCCCTTTCCACCCCAGAACTTGAAACACTCTGGGGGTACATTGACGAAGCCCTGTGGAATGGATTCATTCGGCACTCCTGCTCCCCTGCAGGGGCTCCCATATTCTTCGTCACCAAAAAGGACAGAGGCCTCCGCCCGTGTATTGACTATCGGGGGTTGAACAGCGTCACCATAAAGAACCGGTACCCCCTACCGCTGATTCCTGAATTATTGAATCGTCTGCAAGGGGTTACAGTCTTCCCAAAGTTGAACTTGCAGGGAGCCTACAATCTCCTTCGGGTCTGGAAGGGAGACGAGTGGAAGACTGCCTTCCGGACCCATCATGGGCATTTTGAATACCTAGTAATGCCCTTCGGCCTTGCCAATGCACCTGCTACATTTCAACATTTCATCAACGACATGCTACGGGATTTTTTAGACCTCTGTCATTGCGTATCTCGACGATATATTGATCTATTCTAGTACATATCAGGAACATATCAAACAGGTGCGCATGGTGCTACAAAGGCTGTGCACGCATCAGCTATACTGTAAACTGGAAAAGTGTGCCTTCCACCTGACGTCTGTGAACTTTCTTGGGTTCATTATCAACCCACAAGGAATAAAGATGGACCCTCAAAAAGTGGAGGCTACTCGACAATGGCCACCCCTAAGGTGGTAAAACCTCTGCAGCGTTTTCTCGGCAGTACAAATTATTACCGCCAGTAAATCCCCGGTTATGCCGAGATCACAGTCCACCTAACCCGCCTGCTAAAGAAACACAAAGACTTCGTCTGGGGCCCAGAGCAACAGCAGAGCTTCTGCTGATTGAAGGAGACATTCATGTCGGCTCCCCTTTTACTGCACCCAGATTTTCAACGTCCATTCCAAGTAGAAGCAGATGCCTCCAGCAAGGCGTTGGGAGCAGTCTTGTCTCAGAAGGCCCTCACGACAGAACAGATGTTGCCATGTGCCTATTATTCCCACCAACTAAGCTTGATGGAACAAAATTATACTATCTTTGATAGGGAACTTCTAGCCATCAACGCAGCCTTTGAAACGTGGTGGCATTATTTGGAAGGGGCTTAGCACCCCGTCACAGTAGTAACAGACCATAAAAATCTCATATACTTGCAAACAGCACAAATAACAAATGCTCGGCACGCCTGCTGGGCACTTTTTTTAACTCAATTTTCTTTCATAATTCGTTACCGACCAGGCAAGCTCAATATTCTAGCTGACGCCCTGTCCTGGTGCCAGGAGGAGGGCTGTGAGGAACCAACTAGACAAGGGCCCCTTCTCAATCCAAAGGTTTTTGCTACAACCTATGTCTCCCAGGAGGTCCTCACACATGCCATGGCCCAGGAATTGCTCCCAACCACCGATCCAGCGTATACCACTGATCAAGGACTCTTGCGCAAGAATGGACGTATAGTGGTACCCCCCTCCTGTTACCCGCACGTCTTGTGGGCACATCACGATGCCCCATTGGCAGGCCATCCTGGCAGAGATCGCACCTGCAAACTCATCCAGCAAACCTTTCGGTGGCCTTCCCTCATTCCAGATGTACATCACTATGTACAGGCTTGCACTACCTGTGCTTGCACCAAAGCCCCTCGGCGGACCCCTGCGGGCCTGTTACTGCTCTCTGAGCCCCCAGCAGGTCCCTGGTAATGGGTGGGCATCGACTTTATCGTCGACCTACCCCCATCACAGGGTTACACAACAGTATATGTGGTGGTGGATCATTTCTCTAAAATGGCCCACTTCATCACCTACAAGGGACTCCCGACTGCTTGTCGTACCGCCTTATTATTCATCCGTCATATTGTCAAATTGCATGGATGGCCTCTAGAACTAATCAATGAACGAGGTTCTCAATTTGTGTCCCGGTTTTGGAAGGCCTTATTCACCGCACTACATGTCCAGCTCAAGCCCACTACGGCATATCACCCCCAGGCCAATGGCCAAGTGGAGCGAGTTAACCAAGATTTCGAGCAATACCTTCATTGTTATATTAATTACCTTCAAGAGGACTGGTATATCTGGCTCCCTCTCACAGAATTTACCCATAACAATGCCCCGAACGCGTCTCTGGGAGAATCTTCCTTCGTTAATTATGGGTTCCACCCTCAAATAGGGACAGCAGACCGCCCGCAGTCCGAGTCCCAGCCGCCAGAAGTCTCGTGCGTCATATTCAACGAGCACAAGCTATTGCCAAGACAAAACTCACCCGATTCTGGCAAAAATATAAGGAGTATGCAGATCGCCATCGAAGACCCACTACACCCCTCCAACCTGGAGATTACGTCTGGATCAGCCAACACCATTATGCATCTTGGAGGCCCTCCAATAAACTAGATGATAAATATTTTGGTCCCTACCCCGTTGAGCAACAACTAAATGAGGTCACCTTTAAGGTATGACTGCTGCTGCAGCTCCGCATTCACTCGACATTTCATGTATCCCTCCTAAAGAAAGCGACAACAGACAACCTTCCCCAGACAGTCCCGACCATCCTCGTCCCTGCACCTCCTCCCGACCATGAATTCGAGGTTCAGACCATCTTAGACTCCCGGATCCACCAAGGCCACCTGCAATACCTCGTGGATTGGGGCAGGTACGGTCCCGATGAGCGCTCCTGGGAACCTGCCTCCTTCATTTCAGCCCCAAGGCTTGTTCGCTGCTTCCATTGCCGGCACCAGGAGCGACCTGGCCCTACGTGGACCCTTGGCCGGGGACCTCGAGGGGGGGGGTACTGTCAGAGCCACTTCGTGGCTTCTATGACACCGGCGCCCACGGCCATGGGTGCCTGTGCGCTGCGAGGTTGTGGCTCCAGCCCCCCTGCTCCCCACGGCTCTTCTGATGCCCCAGCAGATACACTGCAGAGTCCTGAGGTTGCTAGGGCAACCCCACTGACACCAGAAGCACTGGATCCACCCCCTGTGGCCACATAGAGCATGGGGGCGGGGCCTGCACCACTGCGTCACTCCCTGCGCCTGAGGGCACGGCGGGGGAGTGGGACAGACACTATAAAGGCCGGCGCTGCCGTACACACAGCGCCGGTGATCAGATGAAACTGGCCCCCTGTAGTGAGTGCATTGTGCGCATCAGAGCGATTGCCTTTCGAATCCTTCCTTGTTCCTTCTGGTTCGTCTCCCTGTTCCCTCCCCTGTACCTCTGTGGATGCGTGGAAAGTGACTGGAGTGAGAGACTGTGAGTGAGTGTTAACCTTCCCTGTATTCCTTGTGACGAGTGTGGATGTGCTTGGGGAAGAGAGTGTGCGAGTGGGTGTGGCTGCTCCCCTCCGGGAAGGATGCGTTCCTTCAGTGTTTCTGCAAGTTGGTCCCCTCCTTCCCTACCCTCACAGAGCCTGGGTCCTTGCCCTCCTTGTCCCCACCTCCCGCACGGCCTTTCCCCCTCCCCGGGGCATGAATCTAATGTGTGTGGAGGGTGATAAGACACAGGGTTACTCCAGTCCCATTTGCATGGCGCCCAATGATGATAGAGGCCCATACCCTCAGGGAGTTTACTCTCATAGGGTGAAGGGACAACACTCTATCCTGACGGGCATTCTTTCCCCGCAACTTGTTGTCCGCACCTTGTGGACCTTCCTAGGGATCCTGTGAACCCCTTGTGTGTATCAGACCGCGAGTCCTTGTGTGTGTGGTGCCTTGTTCCCCCCGTCCCGTCTCACCCCCATTGCCTAGCTGTGATGGGGGAATGGATGTGGGCGAGTCGACGGAGACTGAATCCTGACAAGACTGAGGTGATGACGGTTGGCCGGTCTTGTGCCCTGGAGGGGATTGGGACTCCTCTTATTGATATGGTCTGGCCCCCTCTGGCTGATCGGGTTCGCAGTCTCGAGGTGCTTCTGGACCCCTTACTGCGCCTGGATTGCGAGGTTGCAGCGGTGGCCAGGAGCGCTTTTCACCAACTTCAACTGGTGAGGAGGCTGCGGCCTTTTCTTTTGGACTCAGAGCTGGCCACTGTCATCCATGCTTTCATCACCTCGAGGATAGACTACTGCAATGAGCTCTATGTGGGGCTGCCCTTGGTGATGGTTCAGAGGCTGCAGTTGGTGCAGAAAGCCACGGCTCACCTCCTTATCGGAAGGGGTTGCCACAAGCACATAACACCGGTGCTCCGTTCGCTGCACTGGCTGCTGATAGTCTTCCGAACTTGATTCACGGTGCTGGTGATGACCTTTAAAGCCCTAAATGGCCTGGGTTCTATTTATCTGAGGGATCACCTGACTCCCTGTGTCCCATTGTGGTCTCTGCGATCAGCTGGGGGCACCCTCCTGGGGACTCCCGTTTGTTGCTGGGTCTCAACCATGAGG
>QEPC01000856.1:1096086-1122632 GCA_003113815.1 Sphenodon punctatus
AATGTAAGGTTTAAAAGAGAGGTGCGTGTCAAAGATGAAGCCCAAGCTACGGGCTTGGAGAACAGGATGGATGGTGACTCCATCGATGCAGATGGGCAGGTTAGAGGGAGAAGAAGAGGAGGGAGGAAAAATGAGTTCGGTCTTAGCCATGTTGAGCTTGAGTTGACGTCAGGACATCCAGGCGGAGATATCAGAGAGGCAGTTGACGAGGCGTGAGTGGACAGAAGAGGAGAGAGAGGGATAGAAAGATAGAGTTGGGTGTCATCAGCGTAGAGATGGCATTGGAATGTGTTTGGGATGTCAATTGTCCAGCCTGGATGTGTGTCATGTCTCTTGATTGCTGGGCTGTTTTCCCCTTCCCTCTGTCTTGCTGCCTGAAGTCCTGAAATTTTCATTTTTGTCCCAAAATTTTCAGAACTAGTATTTGCACAACTTCTGTTAAAATAAAAAAATATTAAATTGCTTATAATATTGGGACCTTTTATCCAGTCATTCTGAACTTTGGCAGGGATGATCGCTTGGGTGAGGAGATGAAAAACAAAGATGTTACAGCCCTGAAAGTTATATCCCAAAATATTTTTTTCCAAAAAAAATTCATTTTTATTCCAAAATTTTCAGAACTATTTTTTCATTTTCATTATTGAAACAACAAAAATGGGGTATTTTTCATAAAAAGGAAAATTAATTGCACACCCCTAGCTGAAACCTGTGCTGCAGTACCCAGTGCTTAATTTGTCAAAAATGAATTGCCAGGACCCCATACCTGCCCCTGCCCCAAAAGACACCCCCCTCCCTTCTTCAAAAGCCATGCCTCCCGGACCAGAGCTTATCAGAGCAGGGAAATGAACCCTATTGTCCAGCTAGCAACCCAACAACTGGACTAACCTGCCTCTCTACAGCTGAATATAAAACAGGAGTTCTTGTGATTTAATCTGTATGATGTGCAGGGGGTGGGACAGGAAAGTCATTAAAGAAAGTCAAATAAACCACCCTGTTTTTTTCTGGCTTTTGTCTCCCACCCTGAAATGACCACTATAGGTCTTTTATGTTTCGGGGTGCACGATCCTGGTGGGCACTGGGGCGTAGCCCCTCCTTGTATTTAATTGCTGGGTCTGAGCCCTGGAAAGCTCCCCCTCAACAAATTAAGCCCTCGCAGCACCACAACCCAAACATCCTCAGCTACATCAGCAGGGTTAAGGAAGATGCTATTCCTTACCAGAAGCAAGACAGCTACAGGTCAGTGGCCAACACCAGTTGACATTGGCACCTCTCTTTCTGCAACTGTGATGGTGGTGTGTCGAACTATACATGAGATACTGCTCAACTGTGTCCATACTTTGGACTGTGACATATAACTTGGTAATGTACTGATGGTCACTGATGGTTTTGAGGCTGTCGGCTTTACCAACTGTACTGGAACAGTTGATGGAACATACATTCCCATACTTAGTCCACCCTACAGTGCTTCACAATACATCAGTACTGAGGTGTGCCGCCCGAGACCCTCCAGTACTGATGCCATGGTGAGGCCTCTGCCAGAGACTCTGCAGAGCTGAATTTGAAGCCCTGCTGCCATGTCAGGTTGTGACAATACTAGGCTAAGACTCGGTTAGGCTGTTCCTTATATCTTTGTCTCCCTTCCCTTGTCCATCCTAGATTGTAAGTTCCTTGGGCAGGGACCTGTCTCTAATCAGAACTAATCAGTGACAGACACATTGTTGGCCCTGTATAAATAATAAAGAATGATGATAATAGAATTGCTTAGAAGAGCATGGCATGAATATTTTGGTACAGGATTGATTAAGATCAGGGACCTGTGCTTACTTTGTTTTCCCCATGGTTGGCAGTGGGAAAACACAGACAACACAGGTTGCCAATTGGCAGACCTGTATATGGTCCAGCATCTACAATACTGCTATTATTAAGACTGGTCGGGTCTAGGATGTAAAGTTGCATGAGGGGTTTGTGTTCAGGATTCAGATACATTAGCAAAGCTAGAATATGGAAAAAATAGTACCGCTTTTCCCTGAGCCCTCAGCTCCCAGGTAGTAGTCATAAAAGACTCTTTAGTGGTGTTGCTATCTTGGAGAGAAAGAAAAATTGTAGGTGCTGGAAATCTAGTTAAATGATGGCCCAGTTCTTGCCGTTTTAGAAACAGAAAGAAACACCTACTGGAGGTAATATGTAACTTCTAAAGCTTTGACCCTTAATTTCCTTAGTTTTGGGAGGAGCATTTGATTAAATATGATGCTGTCATCAAGTTGGAAGCTTTTGACTCCTTTCTCCTATCTGAAAACAAATGATATTTTAGTTTTTAGTGCAATCAGGACATGATCACCTGCTCCACTGAAGTTACGCAGTGGTGTTTTCTCCATTGTCTGAAGGGGTCCTGTGTTTGTTCTGAGTGTGAGGGGGATGCAGCATGGGAGGGAGGGAGCATCTGCACCTGAACCCTGTCAGATAGCCAGGGGCCATTTTGAATCGAAGTTGTTCACAAAAATGTTTAATTCATGAGGAAAAAAATAAAATAAAATAAAATAAATGTGCAGTTAATAATTTTTCATCTTTTTTAATAAGCAGGAATACAAAGCATATTATGAGAGAAAAGCAGAGAATTAAGCCAGAGTGTGATGGCCTCTGTCAGCAATGAAATAAGATTAAATTGCCCATCAGGCAAGAGGGCATGGTTTTGGTCTTGCTCTTTTTCAGCCTTTGGGGTGTAAGAGGGAAGACTTGTTGAATGAGTGTAGTGAATATTTTTTTACTGTTCTTTTCTGTGTATGGGAAATGACTGCCCTGTCTCTGACATTATGCAACCTAATTGGGTTTTCAGTAGTGTGATAGTTACCAAACTTTTTTCAGGTTGCAACCTACCAAGAAACTAAAGAAATCCACAAGACCCAAGGACTGGACATTTGCATTATATACTATGAAGATCAAGTCTTATTAGAACCTTATTTGGCAGTGTGGTAACTCCACTTACAGTATGTCACCTGTCACTGTCAGTTCAGTACTGATGTATGTGCTGCCTACATCAGGTGTGCTGCCTGAGACCTTCCAGGATCCCTGGCAGAGGCCTCACCCAGGTGTGCTACCAGAGATCCTGAACTGGAGATGCTGAGGATTGAACTTGGGACCTTATACATGCAAAACATGCGCTGTACCACTGGGCCACGGCCCACTTCCAAGGGAAGACAAAGGGAAGGGGAACATAGGGAGAGACAGAGATGCATTGTATGTCTATAGGTTTTCTCCCTATATGCCAGGGTTGGTGAAACTGTGGCTCATAGGCCACATCCAGTCTCAGGAAGTTCAAGTGTGGTTAGGCCAGGGCCAATCTCAAGTCCTGTGCTGCCTTATTAGTCTCATGTCTTTCTTCTTTACACCCGAGTCGCAGCAGCTTAATCGCAGCTGTTCCTCAATCTCAGCAGTCAAGACCAAAAAGCACACGTGTCACCAGCAAATCACAAAGCAGAAGTGGGAAGGGAGCAAGGCTCACCCTGGGAGATGCTTCAAAAGGGTGAGCATCGGTGTGTGTCTTGTGACTCAGCTTTTGGTACATGGTTCTTGGGGTTGGGAACTTTGGCCACCCCTGCTATAGGTCTTTTCTTTATGACAAATTTTGATCATCATCAAAAGAGCTACGAATTTAACATCAGAAAAATAGAATTAATCGTCTGTTCCAGATTTTTGCAGCTTTCCTAATTTGTTAGAGGGAGGCAGCACCTAGAAGACTCTAGGCTTTTTATAGAAACAAATGGCACTTTCTAGCAGTCCTACAACAAACAAACAGCAGTCCTAAAACAAACTGTTCACATGGCACAGCATTCCTGAGCAACCCTACTAATAAAGTGGCACACAAAGCCAAAGTCTCCCAAAGCCAACAAAGAAAAGATCAGCATCCACAGCTCAGGTCTCATGAGCAATTCTACAGATCAGTGCATGCAACTGAGGGGTACAAAAATACAAGGGCACGGCCTCCATTCAGTCTGAACTTTGCAAGAGAAATCTCATAAACAAAAAGGGTGGAAATAGCTTGAGAGAAAACCCAAAACAAAACACACTTTGACAGCATCTCCTTAAAAAATTGAAATGTGGAATTTATAAGATGGTCGTATCTCAAACGAATGCAAGACAAATCTAGCATACCTGTCAAGTGGGAGGAATTTTGAGGGGAATGGTGCATGCCCACAGCAGCAGGCTATGGTAACAAAAAGAGGTGACACAGAAAAAGCTGGTCAGAAGTCACAGAGAATCTGAAGTAGTCTTGGTTCTGCTCTGACTTGTCATCACCTCTGTGAACGGCTCAGAACCTGCTAACACCAGGACTTTGCTTCTGTATTTTTTACTTTTATCCTTTATTCCCTCTTTGCTGAAATCCTCAACCGAATTGTCTTCTCCTCTTGTCATGACCATTTCAATTTCCTTCTTCCCTAGTTTTCCTCCCCAAACCTAACAAATATGCATTTTGAAAATCAGAAAACCTTGGATCTTGCTAGATAGAGTCATGATGTTAATGTTGTCTAAACCTTGGACTACCTTATCCTGCTCCCCTCACCCCTCCAGGGCTGGATTACAGAATGGGAGGAGATACGTCAGACAGTCAAAGAGGACTCAGGGGAAGGGACGGGGAAGAGGAGACGCTGGTCTCAGTGTGTTCACTACATTCTTCTCTCCCAGCCCTGCCATACATGATTAATCACTTCTGAGACACACCTTCTGCTCTCCTTCTGGCTCTTAAAACAACAACAGCAGCTGAGAACAGAGAAACTTCCTAAGGTTCTTGGCTCAGGCCTAGTGAGTGTCTCCCAGCAGAGGTGTCTGATCGTAGCACACCACTCCCCCTCCCCCCCCTCTCTCTCACACACACACCTACCTCTGCTTCATGTTTTTTGTTAATCCTACATCCCTCCCCTCCATTATCAGATTCTCATCTCCCCCCCCCCATCTGTGTCTAACCGCATTTCATCTGTACTCAATTCTCTGGAAAGGTTACCGGGAAGGTGTCCAGAAGACTAGAGCAAGTTTAAACATGTGCCTGACACGCAGAATGGGAAGCAAGTCTCTCTGAATTATCCAACTTGCAATCCAGTCACTTCTCTGTAGCCAAATTCTCCTTTTGTCTTACACTCATTCAGGATTTACACACAAATGAGAGGGAAATATATGAGTGTATTACACTCATACACACAAATATGACTTACACTCATATCTCTCATTTCCCCCATTTGAATGCAACACCATGAAATGTGATTAAGTACCCAGCAGGTCAGGATGAGGTTGATAACCAGAACAGGAGCTCAGAAGTCTGACATGAACAGATCAGTGAGGAATACTGAGTGGAAAGGCCAGAGCCAAAAGGCGAGAAACATCACCCTCAGCCAGCTCCAAACATTGACAGCCTGGAACTCTTACCTCCTGGTCACCACTGAATGTACTGATTATGTGCAATATATCAGCTGCACAAAGGCAGTTGTGAAAATCTAGGAACCCTGCAGGAAAGCAACAAACTGGAGAGGGTCGCACCGCTGTCTTCATCTTTCTGTGGTCACGGCATATTAGTCATCGATCGCTATTCCTGATTCCCCTTATTCCATCACACATAAAATTTAACCTGCAATACTCCTGGTAATTCCATCCCTGCCCTTCCCTAGATTTGCCAAAAAACATCAGACACAACCTACAGCACCCCAGCTATTTCAGGGCTGACACCTCCCCACGTACAACTTTGGCAATGTCTCTCATGCCTGACCCGTCTCTATCCTATAAGTGACTATTATCATATGCTATTCAAGCCTAGCAGGCACATAGCTAGTTTCAGTTCTGACCTCCTTTATTCTTGTCTGAGGAAGAACTTTGCATAGCCTGAAAGCTAGAATGCTTTCACCAGCAGAAACTGGTATCACCTGAAGTGACTCTTTTATTGCCCATTTGGGAACACCACACATAGCAACCTTACTATAGACCAGGACTGGGAAACCCCTGGCCCACAGACCAAATCTAGCCAATGGCTGGTTTTTATTTGGCCTCTTTCCATTTCCTGGATCTGACCCATGGATCCAGTCCCTTGTCTACTCCCTCCCCTCCTCTACTCTCAAGCACTGAAAGAATGAGCTCAGAGATGAGGGCATGCATTCAAGGATAGGGGGTGAATCCATGGTATAGATCCTTGATCTGGTCCTTCCCTTTCCTCCCCACATCCTTAGTACACTCCTTAAACATGTGCGCGCGCGCACACACACACACACACACACACACCCCCCACCTCCTATCTAGCCTGCAGAACTTACACTAATTTTCAAAGTGCCCACAGGAGGGGAAAGGCTTCCCACCCTTGCTCTAGATTGTCTCTACCATTCAAGTCCTACTCACCTGCCTGAACAAGCTGAAAACATTATCTACGTTTGTGGTGATGGAAGACAAGATTTCGATCATGACTTAGGATGAGATGCACATTTCACTTGTGGCTTCCTCGTTATCTAGAGGTGAAGGACTTGGTTACCAACCTGAAATCCTGGCCTTTCTATCCTCACACTTAGCAGTCCTCTAATAGTGGGGTGGCTTCACTTTGGGCAGGGCTGGCACTGTTAAAACTCAGTGGTACTTTGACAGGCCAAAATAGCTGAAACTGAGAGGTTTCCACAACCTCTGTGGGGAAACTATTCCAAGCCCAACACACCTTACTATTAGAGGGCTGCATGACACAGAAGTGCTAACTGCTCAGAGAATCTTTCAAACCGGCTGACATTAAGAGCTTGTTCACAAAGAACAGAGAAAATTACCCTGAACTGGACGCCCAGCTCATGCATTCCAGCATAGCTCAGTCTCCAGAGTGCAGGATGTTCTCACTCTTGATTACGCCAAAGTTTACTCTGGAGTTAGTGGCAAATTATGCCAGGGTAAGCAGAACATATAGTGTGAATGCCCTAGTCGAGAGATACCTCAGTATAACTGCCTCATGTGAACAAACCCCAAGCAAAGGCTGCTATCACTCTTTGCTCATCTATGTGAGTTTAGTAGGTCTCAGTCCAATACCCCATCACAAAAAGCCACCACAGCTTGTGTTAATTGGTTAGCATCCTTCAAAGCAATCTCAGCAGAGAAGTCAAGGAATGGCCATAAAAAGTGATCTGTCTTCATATCCTTAGGCCAATTCTGCATGAAACATGGCTACAGAGCGACTTGTTGCAGCTCCACAGAAAGTATTAGATGAAGACTGAGCAAATGTTTCTTGTTCTGATCAAGACACTACCCATTTTACAGAGGTGAGCTGGTCTATAGCAAGATTGCCTCAAAGCAAAGCTGCCCCCAAGCTACTACTCTGCCTCCTCCCCACAGCTGTCAAATCTCTGGAGCTTCCTGTTTCTCCAACCCTTAACTAGGTGGGGTGTACAAGTAGTAGTAAAATGCTTCTCTGCTCTTTAACAGCAGTGGAGGCACTCCATAATGTCCCTCAGCACATTCAGAAGGAAGCTTTCACTGATGGTGCCTAGGCTAGGCTACCATTTCAGTCTCCATGGACTACCAACCCAGCCACTTCCACCAGCAAGCTTTTCTCTCTACCATGAAAGTAGAGAATGTGAGGAAGGCGTGCGAGAAGCAATGTTTCTCTGATACATAAGACACATTGTAATCAAAATCCTACCCCGATAGTGGTGTGCAAAGCACTTTCCAAGGTCATTTTAAAAAATAAATAAATCCTATTTTAGATTTCTACAATCTATCATCTTTCATGTCACAGCACTTCAAACATGGGTAGGAAGGATATGCATTCCCAAATCAGAACAGATTTGAGCGTCAATAATCTTCTGGACATATTCTGCTTATATTCTTTGCTAGATTCATATTCAAATTACATCTGTCAAAGCAAATCAGATAATGGATACTTACAATGGCCACTATAACATGTCAAAAGAACCATTTTAATTGGAATCTAACTCCTTGATGCTGTCTGTCTGTGCAGCTTGTCATCCCCGCCCCCATACCAAAGCAACATCTCTTTCCTTTCACTCCCAGGGTATACTGGCTACCCTTAAATAGATTTAATTTATCTATACAAAGTAGTTAGATACTACAATATATCTGACTACTCCCCATCCCAAAGCAGCTCACCTCTTGGATGGAAGATAGCAACTGTAATGCTACATAATTGTTGAATTCCACACCAACTTGAAACTGCTGCAGAAATTATTGGTATTCATTCATTATGTGAGTAATTAACTAGAATTAAATACTGTAGTGATAAAATGAAGGGAGCTGGATTATTTTCTGATCGGAACCAGTGATTATAGTTATTCTTTCCAGGTAAAATTGGGGTAATAGAATTTCACTTTCAGAACCAGCCAGAGCCAGGAAAAAAATAGTCCTCCCTGGCCAACAGTCCTTAAAACCCCAGAATCCTATAGTATAGTCATGGTTACTGTCAGGACTTGGATTTCAACCGGTGCATTTGGAGCCCCAGAGGGGGTGGCTGACTGCACCACCACCATTATAGCTAGCTTCCAGCCCTCAATCCAGCCCTATAGTCTAGAAAGTTTGGAGGAAGTCCCACCCACAAGGTTCTGACTGGCCGCTGGTTATGCCTACCAAGTATGAGAGGCACATGACAGGAAGCAGAAGGCAGGCAGAGCAACATTTAGGCCTCCTGCTGGAACTCCTGTCTGGTCCTGATCCTGTTGCCACACTAGCTTCTTCTAGTGGCTGCCCTCCTGGAGAGCTGGATCGTGTTTAGTACTGCCTCCGAGTAGACTCTTGCTCTTAGTGCCGAACGTTCAAGTTCCAAGTGGTACCTGACAGTTACTGTCAATGGTGGAAAGAAGAATTGGTAACCTACCTTCGGTGAATTCCTTTCTCTCATATGTTCTGCATACTCCTCCTGCTGGGTAGCTCTACCGTTGACCACTAGGAGGCAGATGATCTTTTTTCTTCACTGCGCCTGCGTCACGGAGCTACCCGGCTTCCCTGCCAGTCCGTTTGCAAGTCGAAGAATCTAACCATCCTCATCAAATGAAAACTAGAAGTAATGGTTGTAAGAACAGCAAAACCAAACCCCCCTTTCCTAAATCATTCATCGGGCGAAAGCCCTAAATAACTGTCCAAACTGACTAAATATCCACAACTAAATACTCTTATCTAAGCAGAGTTCCACGCCCTGTATTACTCATTATGCTGCTTGGCAGGGAGGGTCAGAGGAGTATGCAGAGCATATGAGAGAAAGGAATTCACTGAAGGCAGGTTACCAATTCTCCTTTCTCCTCATAGCTCTGCATCCTCCTTCTGCTGGGTTGGAGGCTGGGACGTACCCAAGCAATCTGACCAAAAACTCAAGGGTAGAAGCAAGCAGCACTGGAAGAATCCAATACCATCTGTAGCACCCTTCTGCCAAAGGCAGCTTCTGCTGACTGGAAAACATTGATCTTATAATGTTTAACAAAAGTGTGAATAGAAGCCCACGTGGCCGCCCTACAGATTTCTTCGTAGGAGGGTCTTGCCTTAAAGGCGTATGACGTGGCTGAACTGCACACCGAATGGGCCCAAATCTGGAGGGGAGGAACTCTACCCTTTGCCTTATAAGCCTCAGTGATTCCTTGTTTCATCCCTTTGGAGATCAGGGGTTTTGTAGCCCTACGCCCCTGATACCCTGGCCTGATGTTCACAAACAGTGCCGTTGACTGTCTGAACCCCCTGGTTCTAGCTAAATAAACTTTTAGTGCCCATCTGACATCCAAAGTATGCCAGGCCTTTTCCTTTGGATGAACTGGCCTGGGACAGAACAAGGACAGTACTACCTCCTGTGATCTATGGAATAGGGAGTTAATTTTCGGAAGAAAAGCCTGATCTAACCTTAAGGACACAGAATCCTTATGGAAGGTACAAAAGTTGTCCTCCATGGAAAGAGCCCCTAGCTCGGAGACACGTCTTGCTGATGTAACTGCGATGAGAAACACCACCTTTAAGGTCATAAAGTATAAGGAAACGTGTTTAAGGGGTTCAAAGGGAGGTCTGGAAAGGGCGTCCAGCACCAGATTGAGATCTCAGGAAAGAACCCTAGGCACTACCGGGGGAAGGCATGATTCTGGCTGCTCAGAGGAATCTTCTCACGTTCTTATGGGAGGAGACTATCCTATTTGAAACTGCCCTAAGTACTGAGTCTATGGCAGCTGCCTGCCTGGCCAAGTTGTTAGCCTTAAGGCCTTTTTCCAGACCCAATTGAAGGAACTCCAGAACCTGAGCGACCCGGGCTTTGGTCAGATCCAAGCCCTGCTGGAGACACCATGCTGCGAAAGTCTTCCACGTGGCCCGATAGCTTCTTCTAGTGGCTGCCCTCCTGGAGAGCTGGATCGTGTTTAGTACTGCCTCCAAGTAGCCTCTTGCTCTTAGTGCCGAACGTTCAAGTTCCAAACTGTCAGTTTTAACGTCTGCGTCTCTGCGCAGCATACCGGACCATGGGAGCGAAGCATTGGAATGACAGGTAGCCTGCGGTGTTGTGTGTGGCTGTACTCTATCAGCTCAGAGAACCAGGGTCTCCTGGGCCACCATGGGGTTATCAGGAGTAGATGTGCTTGTTCTCTGATGGCCTTGGATATCGTCTTCTGAATTAGGGGAATGGGAGGGAAGGCATATAGGAGACCCTTTGGCCAGGGGCAGTTCAGCGCGTCGATCCCTTCTGCTTCTGGGCAGTACACTCGAGTCATAAATCAAGGGACCTGAGCGTTCTCCCTGGTAGCAAAGAGGTCCATCATGGGTAGCCCGAACCATGTCACCACCTGCTGGAACATGGACCTGTTCAGTGACCATTCATGTGGATCCAGGTACTGTCGACTCAACCAGTCGGCCTGTGTGTTGTCTAGACCACTGATGTGAAGTGCCCTCAAAGATGTTAGGTGCAACTGGGCCCATGCGAATAGCCTGACTGCCTCCTGGTGTAGCTCCCTCGATCTCGACCCCCCCCCCCGGTGATTGAGATAGGCTTTTGCCGTCACGTTGTCTGTGTATACTAGAAGGAGTCGAATGGCTTTTAGCTCGAGGAAATTGATCGTTCTTTTCTGCGACCAGAACCCCTGTGTGGAATGAATTCCTGAGTGCCCCCGCACCCAACCCTGGAGGCTGGCATCTGTCGTCAGCACCGCTCTCGATGGATCTCTGAGAGGCACCCCCTCATGGAAGGTTTCTGGCCTTAACCACCAGGACATTGAGACTTTTAAATCCTGTGGAATGGGGACCCACGGATTGAGCCTGAGCTCTCTCTGAAAACCCCTTAGCTGCTTCTGCAAGGGGCGATGATTGAAGCGCCCCCATGTCACCTGGCCTATGCAGGATATTAATAGTCCCAACAGACTCGCCAGAGGTTTGAGTCTCATGCGGTTGCGACATCTTAGCACCTAGACCAATCTCTGTATCTTGTCCTGATGCTCCGGTGGCACGAATGTGCGGTCAGAGAAGGTATCTACTAGAATTCCCAGATGTTCCAGTCTTTGACTCGGCACGAGGTGGCTCTTCTCTCTGTTTATTATGAAGCCATGTCTCTCCAGGTATTGAATTGTTTTGTTCAGGTGTTCTTCCACTCTGCTGGGAGAGTTGCCCCTGATCAGGATATCGTCCAGATAGGCATATATGTTCATCCCCTCGCTGCAGAGGTTGGCCACGAGTGGTGCCAAGATCTTTGTGAATGTCCTGGGGGCTGACGACAATCCAAAGGGCAAAACCCTGAACTGCCAGTGTTCCCCGCTGAAGGCGAATCTGAGCCACTTCCTGTGTGGACTCCAAATTGGGACGTGCAGGTATGCCTCCCTGAGATCGAGGCACGCCATCCAGTCTCCCCTCTGCAGACTGGCAAACAGAAGACGCCATTTCCATTCTGAATCTGCGCCTTTTCACATATCTGTTCAGTGCCTTGAGGTCCAGGACAGCCCTCCATTTCCCCAGCTTTTTGGACACAAGGAACAGAATAGAATAAATGCCTAAAAAGCATTCGTGCTCTGGAACCTTTTCTATTGCTCGAATCCCTTTGAGTCTCTGAATCTCCCTTGCAAGGGTCAGGTGTCTTTCTGTGCCCTTGGGCACTGGGGAAGCAATGAATCTTCGTCTTGGAGTACGCTCCAGGTCTATGCGGTAACCTTCCACTACGCAGGAGAGTACCCAAACATCCGAAACCGAGTCCTCCCATATCGCCTTGAATCGCTGCAGCCTGCCTCCTACCTCCAAAGAGGCAGTCAGGCATCCTGTTTCGTTTGTGTGGGGCCAAAGCCCCTTGGTCTACGCTTGTCGAACCTCCCTGGTCTAAAACCCCTACCCCGAAAGGTAAAATTGCTGGGAAAATCTCTGGGACCTTGGTTGTGCCCCCTCCTGGAGGAGCCTCCAAATCCTCTAAATCTGAAAGACTGGCCACGAAAAAATCCCCTTTTTGGTGCCACCTGCTGTAGTGTTTTTGGCTTATCTTTAGCGTTCGCCTCCTCCAAGACCTTTTCGAGGCAGACCCCAAAAAGCTTGGACCCCTTGTAAGGGGCCGAGGTGAGGAGGTTCTTAGCAGTTGAATCCCCCTGCCAGGAATGCAACCATACCCTCTGTCTGGCTGCTATGTTATTTGCCATGGACCTGGAGGCCCATGTCAGGGCATCTGTCGTAGCATCTGCTAGGAAGGCAGTAGCCATGCAAATGCGGGCAGACAGTTTTTGTGATTTCCTCTCTGACAGGCCAGGGTCTTGGGCCTCTTGCATCCAGGCTAAAAGCGCCCTGGACACGTATCAAGCCACAATGTTGATTTTAATGGAGGCCGCTGTGGAGTCCACTGCCCTCTTGAGGGCAGAGTCCTCACCCCTATCTGTAGTGTCTCGAGGGTGGCAATCCCCTTCAGTGGGGAACACTGTTTGGCGAGCCAATGAGGCTGCTGCCGCATCTATCTTGGGGCTTTTGAAAAATGGTTCCTTGCTCCTAGAGAAGGAGTAAAGAGAATCTTGTGTCCTGGTCATTTTATAAGCTTTCTCGGGGTGCTTCCACTCTTCCAGCACAATTTTCTCGAAAGCTCTATCTAAGAGAAGCCCCTGGTCCCTGCCACGAACCGAGGGGATATATTCCCTAGTATCTTCCTCCTGAGAGTCGGAAGATTCCTCCTTAGAGGATCTTTCCTTGAGTTGGAGGGTCTTAATAACGTGCCCCATTAATTCGTCCCTACACTGGGAAGGGAACTGCCGGTCTCTTTCTCTAGGATCTGGAGGGGGTTCTAAGCATTCCCCCTCTTCTAAGTCAGAACTTTCCTGTGAGGAGTCTGACTCTGAATCTGAGGGGGCTAGGGCCTGTGACTTAAGACCCTGGCTGGTGTGCTCCTGATAATCCTCCTCCTCATAGCCCTGAGAAGAATGCAGGATCCTCAGTCTGGCTCCCCCTGCTGAGGCCTTTACTTTCTGCTTTGCCGCCTTGGATTTTCCCGCTCTCTGCACCTTGGGGAAAGAGTCCTCCGCGGGGGGAACCCTCTTCCTTTTCCCGCTTCTTTTGGCCTGAGACAGATCCTTTAAAGCGGCCATTATTTCCCCCATGGACTGAGCGATAGAAGAGAGAGAGGGCGTCTGAGACTCCTGGCCCCCCTCTCTCCTTGTCTCCCGCCTCCGACCCACCAGCGGGGGGTGGGGGGAACGGGCTCTTGTCGGCCTCGCTCATGCTGCAGCTGGGGGGGGCTTGTCTCACTATTATCGCTCTGACAGGGCCAAGCAGCGCCGGCCCTGTCCTTAGGCAGGGGGAGCGCCGTGGAGAATTATCCCCCGCTAAGCGGGAAACAAGTGCGGCCTCCCCTGCTCCCCGGTGCAATGCGAGGGAGCCGGCGGGGATCAGATTACTCACGGCCTGGCCTGACACTTCCGAGACCATGTCCGGGATGTCGTCCCCAAAGTGCCCCGCCGAAGCCTCTCTCCCCCTTGGATACTCCTTCCAGATATTGCCGCCTAACTAAATTTCTCTTTTTTCTATTTAGGGGCCTGAGGACCCCGAAGTTGCCTCCTAATGATCCTGAGGCAGATGATGGACTGGTAGGGAAGCTGGGTAGCTCCGTGACGCAGGCACAGTGAAGAAAAAAGATCATCTGCCTCCTAGTGGTCAACGGTAGAGCTACCCAGCAGGAGGAGGATGCAGAGCTATGAGGAGAAAGCCTTTGCCAGATTCCCCTTATGTAGACAAGGCTTCAGAACCTCGAGTTCTTGTGGCCACTGCAAAGGGGGCAAGAATTTAGGAAAGGAAAAATAAGTAGCACTTATGCTGAAAACGACAAATAAGTACATTCCCGAAGCTGTCTGGTGCCAATCATAGTCCACTGTAAATGAGACTTGAGCTGTCAACTATTCTATCAGTGTAATCCTGAAACAATTTGTGCTGGTTCTATGCCTTTCGCACCAATGCTTGATGCACACACCCGAAAGAAATACTGGCTGCATACAAAGAGGCAGCATATCACCAAATGCTGGCACCATACAAAGTGTCAAATGCTGGCAGCATATCAAGAAATATTGGCACCATACAAAGAGGCAGCATATCACTGAACGCCTTATCTTCCCCCCTCAACCTTCCTCTCCCTCCTCCCTGTCAATTCTTATCAACGAGGTCACCATCCTTCCTATCCCCCAAGCCCGTAGCTTAGGCTTCATCATTGACTCACCCCTTTCTTTTAAACCCTACATCGACTCTGTTGCCAAATCGCTTCTCCCTTCATAACATTGCTAAGATTCGCCCTTTTCTCGCAGTCTCCTCTGCCAAAACCCTTGTTCACACTCTGGTCATCTCTCGCCTTGATTACTGTAACCTCCTTCTCACTGGCTTCCCCTGCTCTAACCTTTCTCCCCTTATCTCCGTCCAAAACCCTGCTGCCAGGGTCATCCACCTCACCCGTCGCTTCGACCACGTGCAGCCCCTCCTCTCTTCGCTTGCTTCCCCTTCCTGAATAAATTCTGCACAAGCTCCTAGTCTTCGCCTATAAAGCTCTTCACAACCTTGCTCCCCCCTAACTCTCTGCACTAATTTCCCTCCGTACTCCAGTCAGTGAACTCTGCTCCTCCTCTGTTCCCTCTCTCGTCCTCCCTTGCCTCCCCTACTGCCCTAACCACCTTCGTTCCTTCTCCCTAGCTGCCCCCCATGCCTGGAACTCCCTCCCTGCCCACATCCACCTCACCCCCTCCCTTCGTACCTTCAAATCCCTCCTCAAGACCCACCTCTTCCGCTCTGCCCTTCCCGACTCCTCGTTCCCCTCTCCTAACTCCTGCTGATACCTACCATCCAGTACAATCGGTCACCTGAGGTCTGCGTACTCATATTCTCACCATATGGACCAGCCAGCCATCATTCTTGATGTAACCAAGCCAAGCACGTGCACTTGGGATCTCGCATCTTTGTGAATGTTACACCCCTTATCTGTCCCTCTGTTCCCCTTCCTTCGTCTCTTCCCCCCATCTCTCAGATTGTAAGCCCTGGGGCAGGGGCCGTGACTATTCAATTACTTTGTAAAGTGCCAGGTACATTGCTGGCACTATATAAATGCTTGCTAATAAATTATTATTATTATTAATAATAAAAATATGGAGGTAACATACCCGCTCTCTATAGACTTATCTACATTAGCGAAATGATGGCTCATAATTCACCACTTGTGTTAGATACATTGGAAGCTGCAGTGTAGACAAGACTCAGACATTTTTACCACAGTGTCGTCTAGCCCTATACCAGGCATATAGAACCCCAGTCTGTTGGAGAAACACAGCCTATGTTCAGTTTTTATTCATGCTCCTGGATCCAGCCCACAGTACCAGACCCTGTGCTTAGTCTCTGGAGGAGTATGCTTGGGGAAGGAAGCACAAACGGGGGTGCATGCTTGAGGACAGGGGCTGGATCTGTGGGCTAGATCCATGATCCAGATCCTCCATTCTTTCCCCCCACTATGAATGCACTCCCTCAGTCCATGTCCAGTGAGCCTCTTCAGCCTCTATGCTATGTAGCTTTAACTAATGTCAAGTGGCTTACGAAGGGGGGAAAGTTATGCATGCCTGTCCTGTACTGAACTAGCAAAAATGTCTTATTTGCTATAATTTCTATCATTGCTGCCATGAATGGCGCTCATGGGAGGGGGAAGAGGGAGAAGAGTCACCAGGGTAGCGCACACAGCAGGCACAGAGACAACACACTGCACACACACATGCCTGGGTGCACACACACCCGCAAGGGAAAGGAAGGGAAGGGGGGACACAGCAGGACAGACAACACACACGGCACAATCATGGATCCTGTTTTTGTATTGTAGACAGTTTGAACAGTGAAAACTGCAAGGATGCAGTACCTGTTTCAAGTGCACAGACTAAATGTTGCTCTACTCATAGCAATTCCTGAACCACAGTAGTTGCACTCTGCGATCCATATTCCAGAGTTCAACACAACAGCCTGTCCACTGACTTGTCTTGGTTCTTGTAATTAAAAAATGTACAAGTGATATTTTTGAAGGAAAAGAGATTTGACTTTAATGGAATGTGTGTTCTTAAATACATTAGGCACTTTTGACAGTCTCCCCTGAAGAATTGTACTTTTATACACACAAAATGTATATGCAGGCTAATTAAAGTACTCTAATTTCACAACTGAAATATCACATCTGCTCTGGACCACAGAGTTTTGGCCAGAAACCAATGCCAGGGTTACCAACTGATTTCATTGAGAGCCTCACAATATAGGTGTTTCGTAAAGCCCCTGTGATAAAATCATGACACACTCAGCCCTCATTAAAAACAAAAAAGTGTTTCTTGCCCTTGTGGTTGCAGAAAAAAGCTTGAAAGAGAAGAGTGCAGTGTGACCAAAGGGCCCCGAACATAACGACAAAAGCACCCATTGTTTTGGTTTGGCAACAATGCAGAAGCAAAGTAGGGTGGGTTCTTTTCATAAGGAGACTAGTTGTAACTGAACCTCTCATACTTTCTGCTCACACTAGCACAGAATTTAACTAGGGCTTGAAGGAACTAAACCCTCTCAAGCATGCCTGCTGCTGCTGCTGCTGCTGCTGCTGCTGCCGCCACGGCCAGCACCTCGGTTACTTGTCAGTGCCAGGCTGCATGCCTCATACACAGCCCCGCACACTCTTACTTCTGCTCTTCCCCCGGGGGTGTCAGGCACCTGCCCATCCAGCAGGTGTATGTCGGGCTGTGCTGGGTGCACCACAAAGCAGCAGTAGGGAGTGCAGGTTCATGAATTTAAAGCAGAGTGGGGAGAAGAGTGGGTGGCTTCTAACTGGTGTTGCTAGAACAGAATCCACTGTGGGGCACGCATCTGGGGGGGGGGGGGCAAGAATCTGCAGGGTGACCTAGAGAGCAGGGGGAGGCAACAAAGGACATGCTCATTTAAGCCTCCACAAATGTCAAACTATGCCCATGGCAATAATGCAGTTACCTAATGCAGGATACAGTGGTGGAGACTCTGTTAGGGTGACTGTGACAGGGGCAGCGTTGCTTGTACAGAATCACTGGAAGGACCTGTGTGTGACTGCAATCACTGTAGGGGCTTGTAATTCTAAAACTCCCTAGAGCAGAGAAAAGCCTTATGTTACTCAGGAGATCAGAAACAGTGTTCAATTCTACAAGCAGAATATGTCCAGAAGGTTATTGACCAATTGGAGGTCAGAGAAAAGTAACAAAACACAGATTGTAAGCTCTCGGGCAGGGACCGTGTCAATCTTGTTTTTTGTAAAGCGCCAGGTACATCGCTGGTGCTATATAAATGCTTATAACAACCACCACAACCACCACCTGGGGGCTAGAAGGATGGATTCATGAAGGAAAGAGTAATATGAGTTAAATGTGTATCATTCACTAAGTAATGAAAGTGAATACACTAGCTGGCTACAAACACTAAGGAGGAGGTGCTATCTTGGGGTACCACCAGGAACAGCAGGGTGAAACTAAGAAAGGAACAATATGGAGGCCGGGGGAGAGAATCTTCCTGACAATACGTGTTCCCCTGGAAGTCACGCTGCTTGGGATATAGAAAAGCTACATTGCAGAAAGCACTAGAAAACATATTACAGGAAATTCAGTACATTTTTCTAGTTTTTTTATCCCCAAAACAAAGCAGACAATTACATAGAGGGAAAAATACTGCTTTTAACTGATACGTAGCAGGAAAAGAATTTTCCGTCCCCCAACTATAAAATGGAGAAGGGGGTGTTCTTTTCTTCTCTAAACCCTTTGCCTCTCTTGTCCATTCAGAGCGTGAGCTCCCTGGAGTCGCTACTATTATTTCCTATGATCTGTATGTGCAGCATATTTCACAATAGGATCATTTATCTCTGCCTCACTTCTAGATCCTCATATCAAATATTATTGTAATAAATACTTTCTAGTCAAGATTACTTAAAGCTGTTTGTTTCTGTAAAATCTATTTAAATTCAATGACTAATTATCATTCTGAACAGAGGAAGTCTCTGCTAAAGATTCAACACCCTCACCCCTTCAATTAAAGTGCTAAGTGCGCACATTAATAAATTCATTTATTACCTCCCACTGGTCTTCCAACAATGCCAGGAAAGATATTATTTTTTTTAACCTTTCTGGTATTTCGAAGATAAAAAGAGTATCAGAGAAGAAAACCCTCTTTGGGGTCTTCTTTATCACAGGTAAGAAAAATGATCTTTTTTTTTCAAAAATGTTTTTGAAAAGCATTTTAGTGTCCAATCAATATTGGACATAGTATTTTTAAAATCAAGAAGTCCCTAAAGAGCTGGGACAACAAAAACAGGAAATGCCATCTAAAATGTAGTTCCACGCCCAGCTCAGAATTTTCTTTTTGCCAGCTGAAGGATCTTTTACTGCAGTTACAAACCACAGAAAAATATAGGGTTGATAACAGAAATACAGATAGACAGTAGGGAGTGGGGGAGGGGAGAGGAATTATTTTTTCTTACCTGCAAGAGAATCTATGCCTTTCATGCATGTACTGTGAACTCTTTTTAAGTACGCCAACAACACAGAAATCGCCCTACCACCCCAAATTGGTAGAATATTTGCATATGTTAATTGCAATGTCAGTATATTTGCATATGATAATCATAGGCGCAATATTTGTACCCACTGTGCTCACTTGTTTTAGGGGAGAAGAAAGGACTGAATCTGACTATACCTGTACCATGCTGATGTCACATGGAGCTATTTCCAGCCTGGTTACCATAGAAACCACAAGGCCTCAGCACCAGTTAGCAGTTCAGTATATAATTTACTCTTTTTTTTTCACCTAAGTGATTGAGGCTCTCACACAGCAACTGCTAATATATATTAAAAATCTCTTTCTCTCTTTCTCTCTCACACACACACACATGCTTTAAATGCTCTTTTATAACATTCTGTGTTGAGACAACACAGTTTAATGGTATGACCAATTCTCTAAAGGAAGCAAGAGCACACTTCAAAGGGGAGGAAAAATGCTAAAATTCTATGGCAAATTTCAGAGGGATCTTCATCATGAAGGAAATAGACAGACACTGGGTAGAGAGAGCTTCAGCATAGAGCCGAATATTGGAGCTGTCATAACAGATCAGACCACTGGTCCATCTAGTCTGGGATCTCATCTCCCACAAGTAGCTGGTATCTGATGTTTCAGAAGAAGGCAAATCCTCCTCCACCCTCCCACTACCATAATGCACCTGGCCAATTGTGTAGTGCTGCAAATAGCGAGTGGGGGAAGGGAACATGAAAAAGAAATTCTTTCCTGGTCCCAACAAATCATCAGTCTCGTACAGGAGGCTTGATCACTTTCCTTTCTACTATTAATCTTAGCAACCAAAGCTATGACTATACTGTTGATCATAAAGTTATCCAGCTCATTTTCAAAAGCTCTGTCCACATCCACAAGACCTTTGGTCACCATGACTCCTAGAAGTTGCCTGTGTGCTGCGTAAAGAATTCTTTAAAAGATTCTACCATTACTGTGCAGGAGGGCAGCTCTCAGCATTTAAATAAAAGTCTTGCTATTCTGATGTCTTTATCCTACAGCTGCAGTTCTTAAAACCAGCTTTCATTAAAAATAAATACATTAAAGTTGCAGGAGCAGGGGTCCAACCAGATCACAAATCCATAGTCCTATTCTAGTCTTCTCACTGTGCAACTTGGAGCCCTCCAGGGGCAGGAAATGAGGGGGCTGCCTGAACTTAGCGGGACAGTTGCACATGGAGCTCCTCTGTCACTTTGACCCTAAGAGGCTAGGTAGGACCATTTAATTGTCATACTTCCAGGCAGCGCAACTGGACACAGGTGGTGTAGCTGTGCGGTGCAAAAACTGGGACCCCACCTGCTGCCTTTTACCACCCACTGCCGCCACCACCAGAGAGAGCTCGATCAACCTACTTCATTCATGTCAAAAATAGGCATTTTAAATGTGCACAATTTATCTAAATTGTGTTAATTTATATATATTTATGCAAATTAGGAGTGGCAGACGAGACATCCCACTTTCACATTTTCAAAATTTGGTCACCTTAGACTTGAAGTAATTAGCAAGCAAAGTATTTATCAGAGTCCCATACTCCCTGCGTTTTCTCCATTGCTGCCAAAGTAAACACAGGTCCCTAGTATTTATATAAACCAGGAAACTGGCAAACTGAACCAGCCCTACCCAACCTTGGAAAAGAAATACGGAGATGAAGTTTATATTTATTATTATTATTATTATTATAAGCATTTATATAACGCCAGCGATGTACCAGGCGCTTTAGAAAGAATAGGATAGAACTCGGTCCCTGCCCGAGAGTTTACAATCTAAGCCATGATTGCTGGGAGAAGTGTCAAAACATTCACCTTTAAGGCTGGGGAAAAAACAACAACCAAAAGGTAAATAAGAACATGTATTATGGTTAAGAGAGTCTGACTGTTTGCAAGTTGCTTATGATTTTTGAAAGCTTGAGTTTGGCAATACTGGTGTGGATGAATGAACTAATTTTCTAGAGTTTTCTCTCTTTCTTCAAGGAAAAAAAACATTGTTCAAGTAGAAATCCATGCTCAGACCAAAAGGTGAGTGGAATAATGCAACACATTGTTCCCAAAGTGTTCACAAGGTGCGGCCCTGAATTGCAGGCCACAATGAGTAACACTTTGTGGGAAGGTGCTAGTACCACTGGTAATTGGCTCAGTTGGGAGTAGGCTGCTGGCAAGGTGAGGACATGGGAGCTATTGGAACACCTTGTTGGGCAGCGCAGGTCCCTGTGGTTTATGGAGGACCTGCGATGGCTGAAGCAAGAAGGGCAGCGGTTAGAGCGATGGTGGCATCGTACTTGCACTGAAGCCGACAGATTGCAGCATAGAGCTAGTTTAAAAACCTATGTGGTGGCTGTGCAAGCAGCAAAGGGGTTCTTTGCTGCTCTCATAGCGTCTACAAAGTCACGTCCAGCTGAGCTGTTCTGGGTGGTGACAGGGCTAGTCAGTCTGGCCTCCCTCCGCTTGGAACTGGAATCTTCCAGCGCTCACTGTGACCTATTTGTTGACTATTTTGCGGATAAAATCTCTCTTATTCACCACGACTTCGATGCTGCGCTTGGAATGATAGGAGAACCAGAGGTTATGAATGTCCTGTCTTGTCCAGTTTTATGGGATCAGTTTCAGTGGGTGTTGCTCGCTAATGCAGGGAATGTCTTTGGGGCAGTTAGAGCTACCTGTTGTGAACTGGACTCATCCTGGCTGGTTAAGGTGAGCTGGGAGAAGCTAGGGCCATTGCTGGAGTGGGGGGGTGTCAATGCTCCCCTCTACACCTTCGGGTTGCTGTCATCTACCGCCCCCCGGGTTCCCTCTCCTCTTTCCTCCCAGACTTTGAATCATGGCTCACCTTCTTCCTCTCCGATGATATCCCCACTCTTATCCTTGGTGATTTCAACATTCACGTTGACACGCCCTCCGCCCCCTCTGTTTCCCGCTTTCTCTCTCTCGCTTCCTCCTTTAATCTCCGACTCTGGACCGACTCCCCCACTCATACTGACGGCCATTCCCTCGACCTCGTCTTCACTCGAAACTGTTCTCTAACTGACCTCTCCTTTGACCCCTTCCCTAGTTCTGATCACTTCCTCGGCTCCTTCAGCCTTTCCCACCGACCCCCCTCCGCCTCCCCCTCTATGCGCCCCTTCCGCAATATGCAGGCCCTTACTCCCTCGGAGTTTGCCGCACATCTTTCCCCCCTTCTCCCCCCCGTTTTCGCCTCCTCCTCCCCTGACTCTGCTGTCTCTGCTCTCAACGCTTCTCTCTCCTCGACCCTTGACTCTCTTGCCCCCCCCTCTGCTCGCCCCGTCCGCCCCCTCGACCCCCGCCCCTGGCTTACCCCTGCCATCCGCTACCTCCGCTCCTGCGCCCGGGCTGCCGAACGCCTCTGGCGCAAATCCCGCTCCCTCCCTGACTTCCTCCATTACAAATTCTCCCTCTCCTCCCTCTCCTCGGCTATCTCCCTAGCTAGGCATCGCTATTATGCCTCTAGGATCGAATCTTTCTCCCGCGACCCTCGCCGCCTTTTCTCTACTTTCGACTCCCTTCTCAAACCCCCCTGCCCTCCTCCGCCCTCTTCCCTTGCTGCTCAGGATCTTGCATCGTTCTTCACCTCCAAGATTGACAAGATCCGTCGGGATATTGCCTCCCTCCGCCCCCCGCCCCCCTCCCTCCTCGCATCCTTCCCTCCTGCCTCTCTCCAGGAAATCTCTGCTCTTCTCTCTTCATCCAACCCCTCCACCTGCCCCCTTGACCCGATCCCCTCCCGCCTCCTGACCTCTATTGCTCCCACTGTCGCTCCCCCCCTTCTGCATGTCGTCAATCTCTCCCTTTCCACAGGCTCCTTCCCCTCTGCCTTCAAACATGCCACTGTCTCCCCCATCCTCAAAAAGCCTACCCTGGACCCTTTCGATCCCTCTAGTTACCGGCCGGTCTCCCTCCTTCCCTTTGCTTCGAAGCTCCTGGAACGTGTCGTCTACTCCCGCTGCCTGAACCTCCTCTCTGCCAACTCCTCCCTGGACCCTCTCCAGTCCGGCTTCCGCCCCCTCCACTCTACTGAAACTGCCCTGGCCAAGATCACCAATGATCTACTTGTCGCTAAATCGAAGCGCCACTACTCCGTTCTTGTCCTCCTTGACCTCTCTGCTGCCTTTGACACTGTCGACCACTCGCTCCTCTTGGACTCGCTTTACTCTTTGGGCTTCCGTGGCTCTGTCTTTGACTGGTTCTCCTCCTACCTCTCTGACCGCTCCTTTAATGTCTCCCTCCCCGAGTCGACCTCCCCCTCCCTTCCCCTCTCGGTTGGGGTTCCCCAAGGTTCTGTCCTTGGCCCTCTCCTCTTCTCTATCTACACCCGGTCCCTTGGTGAAATTATTGCCTCCCACGGGTTCCAATACCATCTCTATGCTGATGACACCCAACTCTATCTCTCTACCCCCTCTCTCTCCTCCTCTGTCCGCTCACGCCTCGTCGACTGCCTCTCTGATATCTCCGCCTGGATGTCCCGACGCCAACTCAAACTGAACATGGCCAAGACTGAACTCCTCATTTTTCCTCCATCCCCCTCCTCTCCCTCTGACCTGACCGTCTGCATTGATGGGGTCACCATCCGTCCTGTTCTCCGTGCCCGCAGCTTGGGCTTCATTTTTGACACGCACCTCTCCTTTAAACCTTACATTGACTCTGTGGCCAAATCCTGCCGATTCGCTCTCCTCAACATTGCCCGCATTCGCCCCTTTCTATCTGTCTCCTCGGCCAAAATCCTTGTTCATGCCATGGTTATCTCTCGCCTCGACTACTGCAACCTCCTCCTTGCTGGCCTCCCTCGCTCCCACCTGTCCCCCCTTGTTGCGATCCAAAACTCTGCCGCCAAGATCATTCACTCTGCCCGTCGCTTCGACCATGTAACGCCTCTCCTCCTCTCCCTTCACTGGCTCCCCCTTCCTGAACGTATCCTGTTCAAACTCCTGGTTTTCACGTTCAAATCGCTCCATGACCAAGCTCCCCCTTACCTCTCGGACCTAATCGCCCTACGCGCTCCTGCGCGCGCTCTCCGCTCTTCCGCTGTCCCCTCCCTCGCTCTCCCTCGCTTCTCCTGCTCGCCCAACCGCCTTCGTCCCTTCTCCCTCGCTGCCCCGCATGCCTGGAACTCCCTCCCTGCCGACATCCGCCTTGCCTCCTCCCTCCGCTCCTTCAAATCCCTCCTCAAGACCCACCTTTTCCATGCTGCCTTTCCCAATGCCCTCTAGTCTTTCCCCTTGCTCTTACTGTCAGCCCTCCTCTGCTGACTGCTGCTACCGACCTCCTTGTAACCAAGCCAAGTACACGCACCTGAGACTTCGCATCCGCCTGAATGTTTGTTTGTCTTCTCCCATGTCTCTCCCACTGTCCCCTCTCCTTGTCTCCCCCTCCTTGTCCTTTAGATTGTAAGCCACAGGCAGGGACCGCGTCTGATTGTATGTTCTGTACAGCGCCAGGTTTTGCAACTGGCGCTTTATAAATGTTTAATAATAATAATAATAATAATAATAATAATAATAATGCCTCACTTCGGGAGGGCAGTGCTGGGATGCCTTAAGGAGGGTGTAGTACGGCCTTTGTTCAAAAAACCATTGCTTGATATTGACTCCCTTGCCAGCTATTGGCCAGTCTCTAACCTTCCCTTTTTAGGGAAGGTTACTGAACGGGTGGTGGCTCGGCAGCTTCAGGGGCATTTCGACTGCACCAGCTTTCTGGATTCCTTGCAGTCTGGCTTTTGCCTGGCCTATGGCACTGAGACAGCGCTTGTGACCTTGGTCGATGAACTTCGCCGTGAGTTGGCTCGAGGTCAGTCGACCCTTTTGATCCTCTTAGATCTATCGACTGCATTTGATACAGTTGATCATGAGATGTTGGTGACTCGCCTGTGGGACTGGACCAGGGTGAGTGGGACTGTTCTTGAATGATTCCGTTCCTTCTTGGCTGGAAGGACTCAGTGTGTGGTGCTGGGGGATTGCTCGTCATCTCCCCAGGGCCTCATGTATGGAGTTCTGCAGAGTTCTATTCTGTCCCCTCTCCTGTTCAACGTGTATATGCAGCCTCTGGGTGAGGTCGTGAGAGGATTTGATGTTCGGTGTTATCAATATGTTGATCAGATCCAACTATATCTCTTGTTTTCAGCTGACCCAGGCCCAGCAGTCTCAGTGCTTACTCGGTGTTTGGATGCTGTGGGGGACTGGATGAGGGCGAGTCATCTGTAGCTGAATCCTGACAAGATGGTGGTGATGCTGGTGGAAGGGGCTGAGGGGTCGGTGGCCCCCATCATTGATGGGATTCATCCCTCCTTGGTCCTTCAGGTTCGTAGTCTGGGGGTGCTCCTCGACTCGCAGTCTGCCTGGATGCCCAGGTGGCGGCTGTGGCGAGGAGTGTGTTTGGCCAGTTACATCTGGTATGATGGCTTCTGTTGTATGTCTCAGACTCCAGCCTGGTCACTATCATCCATGGCTTCATCACCTCAAGATTAGACTACTGTAACGTACTCTACGTGGGGCTACCCTTAGTGATGGTCTGGAGACTGCAGCTTGTGCAGAGGACGGGGCACCATGAGCACATATCACCTTTGCTCCGTTCATTGCACTGGCTGCCTACAGTCTTCCGGGCTTGATTCAAGGTATTGGTCCTTACCGATAAAGCCCTACAGGGTCTGGGCCCCACTTACCTGTGGGATCACCTCACCCCCCGAATCCTAGATCAGCCCCTGTGGTCAGCCGGGGGCACTCTCTTTGAGATCCCCCCAAGTCTCTCAGGTGGTGACCATAGGGAGGGTGTTCTCGGTGGCCACTCCGAGGCTGTGGAACTCCCTCTCGGTGACAGTCCATCTGGCCCCAGACCTCCCCTTCTTTCGACAACAATGTAAGACCTGGCGATTCCGCCAGGCTTGTGGTGGGGGAGATGGGTAGTAGGTGGGAGGTTTTTTTTAAGCTCCATTCAGGTTTTATTTATATTAGTTGGATTTTATTGTATTTTTAATAATATAATTTTATATTTGTTTTAGATATACGTACCCCGCCCCGAGCTGCCTTTTGGCAGGAGGGTGCGGGATATAAAATAACAATAATAATAACCCTGATCTGTGAGCTCATAGAGAGAGGCTGGGAGCCTGCCTCTGGGATCTCCAGAGCCAGACAGAAGGAACGCAGTCCTGGTGGGCTTGGGAGAGGGAGGCCAAGGTCAGAAATGGCAAAGAGAATAGAATCCAGAATAAGCAATAATCTTTAGTGCAGGGGATTTTTTATTTATTTATTTTTTAATAGAGGGCTATAGGGCACCCCCTGGAAATCAAAAAGAAGGAGAACAACAAATTTTTAAAAATTCACAGTCCCATAACTTGGGAGTGGAATTCTGGCTCTACTGATGTGAACAGTAAAACTATAGACTTCAGATTTCACCGTGTGTGTGTGTGTGTGTGTGTGTGTGTGTGTGTGTGTGTGTGTGTGTGTGTGTGTGTGTGTGTGTGTGGCAGAGGTTCCAGCAGACTGCATCTCATTATGTCTTGTGCCAGCCCCTGGTGGCAACAGGATGGCTGGGCGGAATGGGGGG
>QEPC01000856.1:1122933-1209753 GCA_003113815.1 Sphenodon punctatus
GTCTCTTTCCTTAGTGCTTTCTTCCATTGCTAGATTCACTCTGTCCCTCAATGCCCATACTTGTTCTCTATTTCCCCTTCACCTGTGCTCCAGTTTCTAAGATGCAGCTCTTTCCCAGCCTTCTCTTTCTTTCTTGTTGACACCCTTTCTCTGCTGTTATACAGTCCCCTTTTCTTGTTCCCACCATTACTAATCCCCTTCATTCTCATGGTCTCACCACCTCGTCACCCTTGTACCCACTTGCTTTCCACTTGCTACTAATGTTGTCCTCTAGCTCTGCAATACTAATACCTGACAACCTGGTCTACATTTGTACATTACCATATGAAAAGCCACAGCATCTTCATGAAAGGATGGGAAAAGTGAGACACTATTTAAAGTTACTTAGTCAAGGTTAGTGTCAGAGCCAGGTATAGAATACTGGAGCTCTGTGCACTCTGGCCTGTGTATAGTCCACTAGACCAGGCTATCTCTCCTCACCAACCACCACCTACCGTGGTCAGAAACCAGCTCGGCTGCTCAGCAAATGAAAGGCTCAGCTGTAGGCAATTGTCTGGGAGCCAGCTTGTGGCAGTATCACTGGTGTCTCAGTGACAATTCTCTTCCTATAGCTGTATACACTGGTCTGGCATCACCCCAGAATGCAGAGAAACTAACATTGTGGGTTTCACACACCACCCGCAGATGGCTGTACTGAAGACCATATGAGGTTTTTGAGGGGTTGGCCCTCAGAGAAAAACTTTCAGTCTTGGTGACTGGTTCAGAATAGACTAATGTTTTCAAGGCTCCCCAAGAAAATAATTTAGTTATAAAAAGATTTCAACTTGTTAAACGAAAGCCAAGACTAGGCCTGATATTTACAACGCTCAAAAATTAGGAATGCTGGGGACAATAGGCTTTGTTGTAGCTTTGCTAGTAGTACAAAGAATGTTTCTCCTGTAGATCACAGTTTAAATCTAGTCATATTGCCATTTGAGGACTGTTTTGCTATACTTAAAAACAAACAAAAAACATATGGAGGTGGTTATGCAGTTTCCCAAGACAGAGCAGGAGCTCGACATAACAAAAACTCAGCTGCATGTGTGACCAAAGTTTCCTCCATTTTCATCAACTTTAAAAAGAAAAAGCCTTAAAGCAACTCTGTATAGCCCTGCTCCCCACCTCCAATTTCCAACATAAACACTTTATGGAACAGTCACCCAGACAGAGAAGTTAAGAAATTCAAGACTGCCTTCCCACACAGCAACTATAATATGGGCACAATGAATGTGTAAGTTAATGCGTAAACAAATAACAGCATATAAAAAGTGGTGCATATTTGCAATTTGACCAAGTTATGGTTACTGTAGAAACTTTTGAACAACTTCATGTTTGTGCTTCTGATTATTTAGACAGAATAACTGTTAGGATAGCAAAATATTTTTTTTTTCTTTTTTAAAATCTCACCACTGAATTATAAATCTTACTGTTTAAACTTTAGACTAATTAGCATCTCAGCACTTTGTTGATCTCCAACCACAGTAACTCTCCTCAGAAACAGTAGTTCTAACTGATCTCCACCTCACTTCTGTGTGAATGGATGAATCTATTCCAACCTCAGCTTCCTAGTGCACCTGAAGCATAGGAGGATCCAACAGAACCCTCCTTGCAACATATTTCTGCCAGCAAGCACTGACTGTAGCATTATCTTCTTCACTTCAAATGGTTTTGAAGCTTTTTCGCAGTGGGGAAAAGGCTTTCCATTTCAGAGGAGTTTTTGACACATGCAATGTAAGGATTTCCCCAGATAAGAAGGTTTGGACCTGTATTTGGTACTCATTCCTGACCAACAGTTTCTATTTCAGGGTGCTAGGCGAGACAGTAGCCCACCCAGGTGGGTGTCTCTACCTGCCCGCTTATTTGATGTTTGTCCCCCACTAGCCACATGGCCACTACCCACCAGACACAACCCCCACTCACAGTGGGGTCCCAAAGTATCAGCCTACCGTGTGGGCGAATGCAGGCTAACGTTCGACCACCTCCCATTAATTAGGCTGCATGCAACATCATGTGTGTACAGGTCTGCCAGCACCAGAGTTGTGGGAGAAAAGCCTAGAGCATTCCAAGGAGTGACCACTTCTGGGCCCTCTCTCCACTCTCACTGTCACTGGCATGCACAAGTGTTCGCCTGCGCCAATTTCAAACATGCATTCTCCCAGCTCATCCTTGTTTGCAGCACGAGCCAGACGCTTGCTCTCTCTGACTGGTTGCACTAGAACAACCTGCAAATTACTATCGCTGGGGCCATCGATAATACTGACAGCCAGGCAACAACCAGCACCACTACTTCCACTGTTCTATTGTGGGCATTCACCACCTACAGATCTGCCTGCATTCCCTGGACCGAGAAAGAGACTCGGTCTTCATCACTTTATAGGTAGAGGAGAAGGTCCAATATGCCCTACAGATGTGTTATAAGAATGAGGCAGTGTTCCAGGAAATCTTGTTCCAAATTATGTAGCAGGGCTATACCCAGGACATGAACCTGTGCCGACAGCAGGTCAAGGCCTTGAGGAGAGATTAAAAGGAGATCTAGGACAAAAAATTTGCCTCTGGCCACAAGAGGTAAACATCTTCCTACTCTCCTGGACCAGTTCCTATTCATAGATGGAGCGATTGTTGCACGTTCCGCCTGCATGACTGTGCCTTTGCCAGGGCCAGAAGTGGATTCTTTGTTGTGAACGGTGGGCAAACGGCGACCACAGCTATCGCCTCCCCACCCCCTCCGTGCTCTCCAGTGACTGACTCCCCTAGCAGCACACACACACACACCCCCGCACCTATTTCCCCATGTGCTCCCGTGAATCCCTGCTCCAGGCTCGCTGGCGGCTTTCACAGCTTCCACAGCTACCGGCTACGCACACACCCCTCCTCCTGGCTCTCTATTGAGTGACTCTCCTGGCAGCCCCCCCCTCCCCCGCCTATTTCCCCATGTGCTCCCCCGAGTCCCTGCTCCAGGCTCACCAGCAGCTTTCGCGGCTTCCACAGCTACCGGCTACAGCCCCCTCTCCTCCTGGCTCTCTATTGAGTGACTCTCCCAGCAGCCCCCCCGCCAGGCTTGCTGGCGGCTTCCGCGGCTACACCCCCCCATCCACCTGGCTCTCTATTGAGTGACTCTCCTGGCAGCCCTCCCCCCGCCTATTTCCCCATGTGCTCCTCTGAGTACCTGCTCCAGGCTTGCCAGCAGCTTTTGCGGCTTCCACAGCTACCGGCTAACCCGCCCCCCCAATCTCCTGGCTCTCTATTGAGTGACTCTCCTGGCAGCACACACACACACCCGCCTATTTCCCCATGTGCTTCCCCCAGTCCCTGCTCCAGGCTTGCCGGCGGCTTTCGCAGCTTCCGCAGCTACCGGCTACAGCCCCCATCCTCCTGGCTCTCTATTGAGTGACTCTCCCGGCAGCCCCCCCACCCTTATTTCCCCATGTGCTCCTCCGAGTCCCTGCTCTGGCTCGCCAGCAGCTTTCGCGGCTTCCGCAGCTACCGGCTATGGCCCCTCCTCCTCCTGGCTCTCTACTGAGTGACTCTCCTGGCAGCCCCCCCCAGCCTTATTCCCCATGTGCGCCCCCAAGTCCCTGCTCCAGGCTCGCCGGCGGCTTTCGCAGCTTCCACAGCTACCCCCCCCCCCGGCTCTCTATTGAGTGACTCTCCCAGCAGCCCCCCCGCCTATTTCCCCATGTGCGCCCCCAAGTCCCTGCTCCAGGCTCGCCGGCGGCTTTCGCAGCTTCCACAGCTACCCCCCCCCCCGGGCCTTGTTTTGGCTGACTTCCAGGGAGAGTACACTTGGTGTTGTGGGGAGGGGGGGGGGGGGGGGGGGGCGCTTGGAGAACAGCAGTATAGAACAACAATAAGCCACTTAGGGGGCTGCAGGTTGGAAGGGAAGTAGACTCACCAAAAACAGAGGGTGTGGAGTCCTCTGGCCATACACTTGCACTTGAGGGCAGGGGGCATAGCAGCCAGCTGCACACCTGTGCCCCTGCACTTCCTAGTGCCATTCCCAGACCCAGTTAGACTGCAAATGCCAATAGGAAAATGCAGTTTCCGCTTGCAGCTGACTAGCCTACAAATGGCAATAGGGGATACACAGGGAAAGGAAAGGACGAGAAACAGCATGAGAGCGAGCCCAAAGAGGGAAAGTATGCCATCCCAGTGCTGGAGGAGCAGGCTGGATGAGCTACAGGAAAACACAGTGGATGTTTTAAAAACAAGATGCAACCATGCATGGCCACCCATCAACCACCCACCCAACTGCTTAGGTGAAGGTGGTGTGGGTGGATGTGCACTCCTGTGACCCACAGAGCACTGACTCATGGTCACTCACAGGGAACCAGAAGGAAAAAAAAAGCCAGAGTGCCCCATGCGGGGGAAGATAAAACAGTGCATGGTGGAGACAGACACCCTGCATCCCTGGCCGGCCCATTTGAACTGGGGCACCCACCATCATCAGCAGACAAGTCTGCGGCCCCGCTGTCTCCCTGTCCTGCCCACAGGCCTACTAAGAGGTCTTAAAGGGGTAATGGCTGCCCGTATGAGTTGCTCTGGGGGGCGGTCCATGGTGGCGGAAGTGCACAGAGGCTGCCTGTGTGGCCGCAATGACCACCCAGGGAGCTGCCCATTAGAATTCCTCCTACTCACTCTACGTTTGTGGGTGCTCCATGGCTTTACCACACAGTGGACACTGACACCCCGCCCACCCCAACCTTGCTCATTTAAAAACACCCAGACACACACAGGAAACATTCTTAATGGCTTTAATGATAACACAAAAAGATCATTTGAAACAGTTCACTGATGCTCATTAAGCTGTCACTGATGATGGGTGTTTGTGCTAGCGCTGCGGTTGATGTGCCGGCACAAGGCATCTTGGATCTCTCTGGCGACGCACAACTCTGTTCTGTTCAGCTGGTCCCGGAACAGGGGCATTAGATCGCAGGAGCTGACTGGTGGGGAGATCTCCAAAGCGGTCCTGCCAGTCTTGCAGATGTTATGGAGTACATAGGTGGCAGTAGTTAGAAGTGGAGGGGTCTCTAGCTGGAAATCAATTCTGCCTGCAATTGATCTCCAGTGCTATTTTAAAAGGCCAAAGGCTCTCTCCACAACAGAGCAGGTGGCACTGAGCAGTCAGTTAAAATAACGTTGTCTGGCATGCAGGCAATGCTGTAGGCCTTCATAAGCCATGGTTTCAGTGGGTAGGCAGGATCCTCGAGGAACAACAGGCCCCATGTTTCAGTAGAGGGACCAAGTCTTCAGCGTGCATGTGGCCAAATCAGGGGGACCGGTGGAAAATCTGGGTGTCACGGTTCTTCTCAGACCACCCAGCCAGTACATCTACGAACCAGATACAGTGGCCCACTATGGCCTGGAGAACCATGGAGTAGAACCCCTTGCAGCTGAAGTAGTCGTCCTTGCTATCAGGCAGGCAGAAGAGGACGATACAGCCCCCATCGATAGCCCCTATACAGATCGAGAAACCCTCCTGCTTAAAGGCCTCCATTACCTCCGTGGGGCCAGCCAACTGCACCACCTGGTCTAGCAGCACTTTCACAATCACTGTGCAAACCTCCACACGTATGGAATCCACTACAGATGGGCATTACAGATTTGGATTAATCTGTAACAGGCCATTTTGGATTAATCCATACCAGAGTACAACACGCCCTGCCAGTTACAGATCAGGATTTCCCCCCATCCCCATTCGTGGGTTCTCCGCAGCAGTACCACCCAGAGGCCACTGACCCTGCTCCCATTGCCTTGATCATTTTAAAACACACCCTGTGCATTAGGTTTGTCATGCTAAACCTGTAAGTGGGGGTTGCCTGGACACACAAAAAATACACAGGGGGCTGCCAGTTTATTAGGCTCTACACACTAAATATGTGAGTGGGGGACGCACAGACCGAACCCAGACTCCAGGCAGCTATCATCTTGTTTGTTAACACCCTTATTCTATGTTCTTCCTGGATTCCCCTCTAGCCTGTTCTGAACCTAACCAGAAGTTTGTTTTAATAAACTTAATGCAGAGTCTGTCAACAATCACCTCCTAGAATGAGGTAAGCAGGCAAAGAGACACCATCTACCAATGTCCTTTTTTAGAAAATTAAAATATTAGTATCTGTGAAATAGAATTTAGTGCGGTAGAATGCAGGAGGGCATCATGCAAGCCACACCCCACGGTTATGCCAATGCATCTTCCGACTGACCTGCAAAAATCCTGTCCTGTCCACAGCCCTTTTCACATACAGTTTTGTCACTGTGCCGCAATCTTGATCTTACAGCAGCTGCTGATATACCTGTGCATTCTCCACAGCTTTGTGAATTCAACCTAACACTGAACTGCAGCCCAGCAAACAGTACGTACTCTTTAGATGATTACATGTATTCTTTTTAAACAAGGCCCTTTTCAAACTTTAGATTAATAGCAATGCTTGCTATCCCACTCCTTATTAAAACTGTATCCCAAAGTAATTTCCAAAGTTAAATAAAGTTACAGGATTTTGAAACTTATACACACTTACAAGAAAGAGGGAAATTAAGAAGCATAGGTAAGAAAAGAGAAAAGGTTTTCAGGTGAGATTTTGAGACCTGAAAGGTAATGGAGTCGACAAAAAAAAACCTGGAAAGTTATGCCCAATGGCAGAAATTGCAGAGGAGAAGGCTCTTTCATCCATACACAGAGGTCCAGGTCTCCCATACTATAGAGAATAACTCCCCATTCTGTATCCTCTCAATATGGGACAGTGGATATCATGTATCAAGAGGGAACCAGCCTCCTCCTTGCCCATACAGCATCCACTGACTTAAAAATGACAGTGCTCTGCAACACTGTGATACATCTTCATGGAAAACACTCCTTTTTCAGCTGAGTGCCACCCCTTCCCTAGTTTCACAATATCACTGCAATGAGAAATGGGCGAGAAACATGAGGAACCATCCTGACATGACCTGCCATCTTTAGAAGTCTGGCAGCAGCTGCAGCATGCAGAATGGAGTGGAGTACGAGGAAAGAAGCCAGCAACTGCTGAGGAGCACAACAGTGCATCAACAGAGAAGCTGTATAACTTGGATTTGGGAGACAGAGCAGATAGGCCTCTCCAAGCAGTAGCATAGCAGCAGCAGCAAATCACATGAAGGGGAAGATTTGAGGAGTCCATGCCTTCAGCTTACTGCCTGCAGTGAGGCCCAAGAGTAATCCAGGCTGTTTGCATTCAGAGTCAAGCATCCCTCACTGTAATGTGTTCCTTCCTATTCTTGTTTTTCAGAGAAAATCATCAAGAGGGGGCACCTGGCAATAGTTTTCTTTCAGGTTTTCCCATCTTTAAATTGGTTTGGTTTTAGGCCTAAATACAGTATGGAGACTGTGATAGTCAATGATGTCCCTCTAGCAACTAAGATCAGGTGTAAGGTCAGCCAAGGCATGGGCAGCCTGGGGATACTGAGAGCTTGCAGAATTGGAGTCCAGGAGTTGAGGTCTTGCAGAACTGGGGCCCAGGAGTTGGGCAAGCAGGAGTCTGCAAACAATGCTGGAGTCAGTAGCCAGGAGATCAGTGCAAGGGGCAGGTCATACTGAAGGAGCAGGCAAGCCAGGGTCTAGACAGAGTCACTGTGGAAGTCTGTAGTCAGGAGATCTGTCCGGGGGCAAGTGTCATTCCAAGGCGTAAGCCATCCGGGGTACGAAGCCAATGCAAGGGTCAAAGCCATGAGGTCCATCCAAGGAGAAGAGAATCAAGGAGAGAAGCAGGTACAGGGCTGGGAATTGGGTGGAGGCATACTGGTGTTTAAGGAGAGGAAGTGGGAAAGTGAGTAAGAAGCAGAGGAGCCAAGAGGAGTGTGTAGAGCCACTTCAAAGTGTTGAGCTGCTTGGAGGAGCCTGAAACTCTGTAAGGCGAATATAGCCCACTGCGGTTGCAAGTAGCCAATGAGGAATCAGATAGCCTCAGAGTTCCACATGAGGCTCAGCTGGGCTGGCTCAAGATTAGTAATGCCACTCAGCTGGGGACGTGAAGTTGCAGAGTCAGAACTAGGGAGGCCCTGACATCAGATGTAAATCATATGCTAATACTTTTAGATCATCAGCTGCCTTCAGCAATGTAGACAGTTGGGTGTCTGTGATAACGATCAAGAAACCAATATACATAACACACATGAAACATATATGTATGTGATATGAGCACTGCATGTTAATATTTTGTAGTCATATTTGGTGTCATACCACTCAGAATTAAAAGAAGAATGTAAACATGATGAAATACTGTACGAAAACCCTGTGGAATGAGAATAAATAGTGTCAGCTATGTATATATTTTACTTATTTATTTATTATTTATAAAACCGTTTTCTGCCCTGCCTCTCCTGCTCCAGGCAGCCTGGGGCGGCTTACATCATAAAACATATAAAACACATAAAATCAGGCAGCACATTAAAAGAGAAGGCAGACAAAACCAAAAAGAAACCCTCACCCTCCCTCCCACATCCCATCTCCCTCGCCAAAAGCCAGGCAGAACAGCCAGGTCTTACACATACGGGAGAAGGAAGGTAGGTCCGAGGCCAACCGGGCCTCTGCTGGGAGGGAGTTCCACAGCTTAGGTGCGGTCACCGAGAACGCCCTTTCCATAGCGACCCCCCATGCCGCATGGGTGACTTCAAGAAGGGCGCTCCCAGCAGACCACAGAGGTTGCTCCAGAGTACAGGAAGGCGATCCCACAGGTAAGTCGGGACAAGACCGTATAGGGCTTTATAGGTCAAAACTAACACCTTGAATTGGGCCCGGAAGACTATAGGCAGCCAGTGCAGAGCCTGGAGCTCCGGTGTGATGAGCTCACAGTGGCCCGACCCCTTAAGGAGATGGGCCGCCACATTCTATGCTAGCTGCAGACTTCAAACCGTCACCATGGGTAGGCTCATGTAGAGCACATTGCAATCGTCCAATCTTGAGGTAATGAAAGCATGGATGATAGTAGCCAGGTCACTATCTGAAACAAATGGCCAAAGCTGTTGTACCAGATGTAATTGGCGGAAAGTACTTGTCATGAGATCGGGGGCTCAGTACCCCACTCTAGGTTGTCATTACTCAGTTTCCCTGGCTTGCAGCTCTCACTGGATCAGCTCTCTCTCTAGAACTGGTTGAGTCTGCAAGGGTTGAACTTTCTTGTCACCTTTTCAGCCACAGTGTTTCCCAGCACAGACTCTTTCTCTCTAGGTTCATCTGTGTTTGTAAACACAGAATTAACCCCAAACTGTGTCTTGCCAATGTTAGGATTAGCAATTCCACTGGACCATATGAAGTTCAGTAAAAAGAAGTTTAATGAATAAATCAGGAATAAGCATGCAGTACAAGATCATACTCAAGAGTGCAGAAATGAAAATAACATAACAATAACACACTCCTATTTGTACTTAGATTTTCCTGATTTAGGCTTACCCTAATCCAGGTCCAAGGGTATTTCAATTCATGTCACAGTCAGCGATGGAAAGCTTGGCTGGGTATCAATCTTAGTTTCCAAAAGGCCTTACCTCATAGTTCCTTTGGTGCAGCCCTTCTCTGGCTGGTAAAATAGGATGATGCAGATGAAGCTCAACAAGCTGATCTCAACCAAGTGAGCTAGATAGAAGGATCCTCTTTGTCTTGTCTCCCCTCCCCCCCCCCTTAAGTACCTTTCCAGGGTCCTTTGTTCGATTTTCCCGCCAGGTGACTGTGCTTTCAGTCACGTCCACAGGAAGAAATCCATTTGCAACTCAATGGTCTGTGTGTCTGCAGAGGTGTTTAGGCTTTTTCTGAATACGCATTCGGCATGACTTTACATTTCTCCATTGCATGTAGTGAGTTTCCGGTTCTCAGCTTTCACCTTACATACATGTTTAACCTTTACCTTTACATATTTGTTAGACCTGTAGTCTACATGTAGCCCAGTATCTCCTTATGACAGCACTCCTTGCCACAACCCCCACCTGGAGATCCAGATGGAGCTGCGGGTCAAGGAGCACGCCCAGACTGCAAACCTGGGGAGCCAATGGAGGACGAATCCCATCAATGACATCCATTGCCTTACCCATTACCATCACCTCCGTCTTGTTGGGATTCAATTTCAGTTGACTTGCCCTCATCCAGTCCCGCACAGCTGCCAGATATCAAGTAATCACTGAGGCTGGTTCTGGGTCAGATGGAAAGGAGATGTAGAGTTGAGTGTCATCAGCATATTGATGACACCGCACCCCATACCGTCTCATGACCTCACCAAGTGGCTGCATGTACACACTGAACAGGAGAGGGGACAGAATGGAACCTTGCAGGACTCCACATGTGGGGTCTCGTGGAAATGAAAAACAGTCCCTGAGCACCACACGCTGAGTTCTTCCGGCCAGGAAAGAGCGGAACCATTCAAGAACTATCCCGCCCACCCCAGTCCCGCAAGTGAGTCACCAGCATCTCATGGTCAACAGTATCAAAAGCAGCCAACAGGTCTAACAGAATTAGCAGGGTCGAGTGACCCTGATCTAATTTGCGGCGGAGGTCATCAACCAAAGCCACAAGTGCAGTCTCACTGCCATAGCCTGGATGAAAGCCGGACTGCAAGGGTTTCAAATAACCAGTGCGGTCTAAATGTGCCTGCAACTGCTGAACCACTACCCGCTCAATAAACTTCCCTAAAAAGGGAAGGTTCGAGACCAGCCGGTAACTGGCGAGGGAATCAATGTCAAGTGATGGTTTTTTGAGCAGATGACGCACCACGGCCTCTTTGAGGCAGCTCAGCACTCTGCCCTCCCTAAGGGAGGAATTGATCATCTCTGCCAAAAACGGCCCCACACAGCCAGGATGGGCATGGGTCAAGTTCACAAAAGGTGGCCCTAACAGCCCCCCAAACATCCTCTGCTTCGGCAGATGACACCGACTGGAATTGATCCCACGAAACCGGACAAAGCGGGGCTTCCACAACCTCTGGTTCACCCATTGCAATAAGTGCAACGTCGAAGTTGTGGTGAATCCGAGAAATTTTCTCTGCAAAATAATCAACAAACATGTCACAGCAGGCACTAGATTACTCCGGTTCCAGGCGGAAGGACCAATCAAACCCCTCACCACCCGGAAAGCTCCACTGGACGGGATTTAACAGAGGCTTAAATCAAGAACATAGCAAGAACAAATCCAAAACCAAGACTCGGAACCCAGAGATCCTGTCTGTCTGGGACAGTTAGCACAACAATTACGGTGTTAAGAAATGCAAATGGGGGCTACCTGGCCTACATGCAGGACAAGGGAGACATGCGAGACAAGACCCAAAGTCGGGGGTGGGGGGGAGCTACACTCCTATTTGCTTCACAGAGGGACCGTGGGGGGGGGGGAGAGAGAGAACTCTTGGAAGAACTGAGAAAGGTATTTTAAGGGTCATCAACAGACAAAGTAGATTCAATCATCCTAGAACTGACTAACTCTGCAACTGCAAGTAAGAACCTGCACCCAGCTCTCAACATCAGGGGCTGTGAAGAAAAACCTTTAAGACTGAAATGAACTTTAAGCATACAGCTGCCTAGGGTAAGATTAGTTTAGAATTCACCTAGTAGGGTAGAGGTGTGCTTGTGTGAATCCTGCCACTGGAGGGAAATTCTGAGTCAGAGACTCAGACGGACCTTGTAATTCATTCTGTGCTTTGGAAACTCAGAGGTAAAGGTGACAGTTAACCCCTTATAGGCTGGAACAGTTCTGGAGGGAGCTGGTCCAGTGGGCGCTGTAAGTGGGAAAACTGAGTCACAGCCAGCCTAGAGTGGGGCAGAGAGTTCCCAATCTCATCACAGTGTTGCAGACTTGCTTGTGAACTGGGAGAGACATATGCAAGTGTGGACAGCAGGGATGGACCCTTCAGCTACTGAAGTCACTCTGCTCCTCTATGGCTGCAAGTATTGTTTTTATACAGTTCATCACCATTGTGTGGAGCCTATCAGATACTAGACACAGTGGGTATTTTTAAACGAGAGCAGCGGGAGAGACCGGGGCGCCCATGGCCACTGAATGGCATGGGTGTAGGGCACCCATATACAGGAAGTGCATGGGGAAGGCTTCACATGGGTGGCTCCTGGCATGGCTGACCCATCCACGGAGGTGGCCACTGTGGCCCGCACGGGGCACTCTGGATTTTTCAGTGGTGCTCCGTTCGGGGGCTGGGTGGCCGGTGCATAGGACACGGGAGCATGCCTCCCCATGCATCACCATCACACGAGCAGTTGGACACGTGGACGGTGGGGGGCTATGCGGCTTGTTTTAAAAACACCCCGTGTAAAGAGGTGATGATAACTGCTCATGCCAGTGGGAGGGGTTTCATATGTAGGGTTCAGAGTGTCACCATCAACCCTCTTGTTTGGGAGACTATTAGACGGGTTAGAGAGGAATCGGGAAAATACGTTTTCTGGATACCAAATTACACCCACTTCTGAATCTTCACACCACCTAAGCAGTTGCTGGTCCTCAAGTGGCCTATCTAGTGCATATTAAATACCCAATCCCAAATAAGAGCAAATAGCACCCTGCTAGGAATATAGAAGGGCTGGTCAGTATATTTGGCAAAAATTTCTGAGCTGGAGAATTGGTTTCCTTTTATCTATCCCATCCCAGTTTTCAAAACCTGCAGATACATATTGATGCTTGTCCATTTTCTCAATTTTTGAAGTGAGGCGACAATAGGGAGCAGATGGCAGGAGAGGCATTTATATTTGTGCATATGGAGGTCTCTGATCTTAATGTCACATATAGGATTGCAAAGCCGTAGATAGCAGTTTAATAAATGCAAATAAATAGCTACGTTAGCAGCAGAGACAAAGGATGCGGAGTGTCACAGGAAGCAGCCATGGTTCAATTCTCAAAGAGCTATGAATTCCTATTACAATTCACAGTGACAGAGCCACTCATCAGAGGTGCCTCCTATTTATCTTTATCCTGCAGGGCCAGGATAATCATGTCATTATGAGAACATCCAGTTTTGAGAAACATGAAATCAAATTTGAGGCTTTTTTATGGTCTGTGTATATGGTAAGGCTATCAAGATGTAGGATAAACCCATGAAAATTGAATGTGTCCTGAAAGTATCAGGCTGACCACTCCAAATGCTTACAGATGTTTCCCTTCTTGCCCCTCACTCCCCGACAGACATATGGGTTAAAAGGTAAAATGAGTTTTAAATAAGGTGGACTAAAAACTCAGCACAGCCTTCAAAGCAAATTCCTCTGGGGAAAGAACATAAGGTGGTGTCTTTCTGGCATGTGATTTAAACCACATTATGAGTTCACCTGAATCTTTTACCCAGCCTCAAATCAGCCAAAGCCCACCTTTCACTAGCAAGATTCCCCTTTCCCCTGCACAGCAAAATAAGGGGCTGCCAAAGGAACAAAAAGATATATGGAATGGGGAGCAAAGGGTGATGGTGGTGAGGAAAAGCTCTCTCAGTGGGTGGTTTTTAAATGAGATGCATTCACTTATGGCCCGCCCACCGTCCACATATCCACCTGCTTGTGTGACGGTGGTGCCTGACAACAAACACTCCCATGACCCACACACCGGCCACCCAGGCCCCACACGGAGCACTGCCAAAAATCCAGAGTGCCCCATGCGGAGGAGGGTGGCCACTTCCTTGGACGAAGTAGCCATGCTGGGAGCCGCCCATGTGAAGCCCTCCCGTCCCCATGCACTTCCTGTGGATGGGCATCCTGCAACCATCCCACTCAACAGCCACGGATCCCCCCTCCCGCCGCTCTCATTTAAATACACCCTATGATATCTAGTTTTCCCTTGCAAGAGCTGAAAGTCATCATTCAAAATAGCAAAAAATGTGTAAAAATGAGGAATCAACTTCCAGAAGCACTTTAGACAGAATCAAAATGAGTAAAGGGGCTGGGCTGGCATTAGTGCTATAAATTACCATACGGGAAAAGAGGTGCAGTCAGAGAATTTTGATTTATTGGGGGAAAGAGAGAGAATACGACATTTTGAGTCATCATCAGGATTTTTAAACAGGCTACTAGATCTCCGTCTCACTGCAGTGCTAGAACAGACTTGTGTTTGAGAGATTGCTATTGATGCAGAAAAACCTGTGAGGGAAAGGAAAGAAGGGTATAATGTATAAGACAGAATGTGTACATATTTCAGATTGTTAGCTACACTCCTATTTGCTTCACAGAGGGATCATGGCTGAAGAGACTATGCCTTCAAGTCTAAGGCTTAATGTTCTAAGCAAATATGGAAAAGCCTTAAGTCAGGGTTTCTGATCCTGGTCTCTGACTCTCCAAGAACAGCAGATGCTGCCAGAACTATTCTGAAGGGAAGCCCCATCCACAGTTGGCAGGATAGCAGCCACAATGCATGAAACCGAGTATAATGGAGGAGGTGAATCCAGATTGATCCAACAGGGGCATTGCAAAGCAAGCTCTGTGCATTCCCGAGATGGATTCTGCTGTCTTGTGCTGCCAACTCTGCCTGCCTGCAGTTTTCACTTCTGTATTTTAGAGGCAGAGAGAGAGATGGTATCCTTTCCTTTCCTTTCTTTGCTCCTGGGCATTGGAGATCAGGAACAAAGGATGAAAGAAAAAGAAGTGGGGGTAGGGAGTGATCCTAGGGAGTGATCTTCAGCAGAATAAAAAAGAGTGGGGGAGGAAGGAAAATGGAAGGGAAGGAGAAAAGGGAAGAAAGAGGATGCAGAGGCTTGAAAACAATATGCAAATGAGGCACAGCAAAATCATTTGTTATTGACAGCCCAAAAGGCTGAGCTGGGGGTGGGGGAAATGGAATAAAAATCCTTCCTTCCAACTTTGGGATAAAGGGATTGTGTGGTGTGGGGATAAGAGACTCCTGCACTTCCAAACCTTTTCCTACCCCCTCCCCAGCTTCCACCCACACAATCTATCCTTGGGAAAGGGAAGAAAGAGTAAAGGATATCTGAGTAAGGAATATCTTTTCTCTTCCATAACCACCCATACCTGCCAACTACCAGGCATAGAGAGTCAGCTAAGCACTTCAAAGGCAATGTTTGGGGGAGGGGAGAGGGGTACAACTAGTAAACTGATTGTGGTTTGTACTGGAAGTGGCTGCTCCAAGATTCTGTTGCATTTATCCATCACTCAAAACTGAGCCTTTTTTAAAGTAAAAAAACAAAACAGAAACCTGCTACCTCCACCAAGATCCAGCTTCCCTGGAAGTCAAGGCCTCTCACAGACCAAGTCTCACATTTTGGTAGACAGATCACCTGAAATGGTGTTCTTTTCAGCTAAAACCCAAGCTCTGCAGCAAATTGTGATGGCAATTTAACAAGTGCCACCTTTCAACCCTAGTACTGAGCCAATGACTTTAGGAAATAGTTTGTTAACGAAGGTGCCATATTTTATTGGAAGTATAAGATTCTGTCACTGCATTCACAGAATTGTAAGGTTGGAAGAGGCCTCAAGAATCATCAAGTCCAACCCCCTGCACTAAAGCATGATTAATTATGCCCAGAGCATCCCCCCAAATGTTTATCCAGCCTTCTCTTTAGAAACCTTCAGTGAAGGAGACTCCACAATCTCCTTCGGCAAAATGTTCGTACAGTTAGGATGTTCTTCCTGGTACTTAACAAAAACCTCTTTTTCTGCTATTTAAAAACTGTTCCTCTTGTCTGTCCTTCAGCGGCAATGAAAAACAACGGTTTCTCATCTCCTTTATGGCAGCCTTTTAACTATTCCCTCTTACTCTTCTTTTCTCTAGACTAAATATACCCAGTTCTCTCAACCTTTCCTTCTCTGAGTTGTATTCTGCAACCTGTATCACCTTTATTGCTCTCCTCTGGATCTTCTCCAGTTTGTGCACATGCTTCTTAAAAAGCAATCCCATAGGACGCTTCTTCCCCACCCCCCCTGAGAGAAGAGGCTATTCCCCAATACCACAGATAATTTCAGTTTGAAGAGAACACCATTACTATTCTACTACTTATCCAAAAGTTTAAAGTCCTACCTCCTGGAATCAAGTTATCAGATAATATCCATTTTCCTTTATTAAAAACAATTTCCAGATTTTGTGGCTGCAAAGAAAAAAACAAAACCTTGCAAATGCAAAACGTAAAGGTTTAAAAACAAAAAGCCAAAAAAAATTATATCCCTCAATTCTGATAATTTTGGCAACGCTTAACTTCTGATTTTTGAAAATTTGGGATTGGAAACGCTGCCAGCAGTTGCTATGCACAATTCAGCAGGAAGGAATAGTGGTTATTATAGCAGAATTCGTGCTTCATACTAACTCAGCCACTGACTCTGTGTGATGGGCATGACATTTTAGCACCAGTTACAATTTCTTTGTAAATAATTATTTTGATCAATAGCTCTGTCTCTTTCTTTTGGTTGCCTTTTCAGCAACAATCCTTGCCAATTTTTTTCTTCACTATTATTATTTCCATTTACCTGTCCAACTCAGCCTGTAAAACAATTTGGGTCAGGGAACCAATCTACATACTTATTTCTGAAGCTCCAGGTACAGTTACCAATGCTTTACAAAATGGTAGGAGTTTCATTTTCTCTGAATCTTGTTTTTCCCCCTGCAAAATGGGTTCTGATATTTACCTACCACAAAGGAGTGCTGGGAGACTCTATATTTGTAAAATGCACACAACCACCAATCCAAGAGGTACTGTAAATGATCATTAATGGCAGAGAAGTAAGTAGTATTCCATTCCACCTCAGAAAAAAATCTGCATTTCAATGGTGGGGGAAGCAGTTTCAGTAATATCATACTTGACTGTGGGTTTGGAATTCAAGATGCTACAGAAATGTAAGATATTATTAGTGAGGAGAGTGGGGAGAAACAACTGGGATGAAAGCTCTTGCAAAACAAAGAATCTGCACCAGCTGTCCCAGTGACTGCTTGCTGGGTTCTTTTGGACCCACAGAAGTTCCACACAGTTCCTCTCCACTTCTCCCCCACAAATACTCACAAAGCCCTACAGGATTACACCAACAGCTGCAGTTCCTCTGCTCCCTCACTCCAGGGTAAACCCCTACCTCTGGGATGATAAAAGACAACATGTGTCTTAGTTCACACCTTAAACCAGTCTGTTTCTCCATCATTAAAAATGACCACCACACTTGACACTGATGGCTCCCTTGATGTCAGGCTGCAGAGGTGACAGGGATTGAATTGGACAAGGACAACACACTTCCTTCTTTGTTGTCCCCTCGGTCCAGGTTCAGGTATACCAGTACAGGTGGCATGTATAGCTTGTGCTGTCTCTGAATGTCAATTATGTCTATTTGTGAAAAAAGAACTTTACCAATCCAGAGCTGTCAAGCCCACATCTCCCTGCAAGAAAGGGGGAGGGAAGAGACTTTCCAGCTTAAACCAGAATTCACTGCATCAAGGACTTTACCAGGAAATATCTGTTTGAGCTTTTGATTTTAAAAAAAAAAAAAAGGAAACTCTACCCTGCCACCCCAAAAATTCTACCTTCTCTGTGCTTCTGAGCAACCTAAAGATAACAAACCTGTGCATACATGTGTATCTCTGCACGTGCACAAGCCATGAGCACAAATGGGGGGAGGGAGGAGAAACAGGTATCAGAAGCTTGAAAGGGGTTAATTATGGAAACAGCATGAGAGCACAAATTACCTGGGCAAGGAAAAATGAAAAATAATCAGTTTGCTAGTGAAACCACTCCTTTCTACTTCTGTTTTATATAATGAAGGTACCGTGAATGTAATTATTATCACTTGTTTAGTATGGCAGGGCATCACACTGCCACTGGGCCAATTCCTCTCTGCTCCCAATTAGCATGCCAAATACTCCAGCAGCACACATGGGCGCACTGGTCACTGATTGGAGTAGAGGAACAGCAACCAACTACCCCTTCCTCCAATAAGAAAACAGCAAGTGCTTTGCTAGAAAGCTCCAGCTTCCTTCATTTTAAATCCTCCTGTCCTTCTCATTCTCTTCCCCCCTCCCTTCCTCAGGCAGCTCTGGAGGGAGTGATAAAAGCCGCAACCTCCCCCACCCCTCAGCTGGTCTCATTCACAGCTCATGGCAGACCTAGCTTCCTCAGGGGACCCACTAATGAAGACGGCCAACGTTAATCTCTTTTCCCCCTCCCTGACAGGTCGATTTATAGTTCCACAGAGTCCTGGCTCCCAGCCAGAGGGCTTGACACATTCTTCTTGTTCTGTGAAAGAAAGAGAGAAGACACACACATATACACACGCTGATCCGGGAGATTTATGGGAGACATGCTCTGAAATATCAGCTGAAGGGAACAGTAGCAAATTGAGGTGGGGGTGGAAGGGGGGAGTTGTTTGTAATATTAAAAACATTTTTGTATTTCTAGAACACCTCTTTCATCCCAAAGAGCTTCACCGGCTGAATTATATCCATTATTTATATATCACCAGCAATGTGTCTGCATATACAGGAATCATCTAACCAACCCCTTTCTCCACCCCCTCAACCTCTGGGTTGAAATGAGGCATGAGTTCTGTGCCAGTTATATTACACACAAGTCATTAGGAAGAAAATTTCATCTATTGAAACTGAAAGGGGACTGTTAGCCAGGGAGAAAGCAATTACCCAAATTGGAACCTGGCCAGGAGATAGGGGTTAATGCTCTCAGCTCTTGTGGAAAGTGCAGCGAGATCTTTAATGATCAAGTCCTGGGTTTTTACATCTGATCCATTAGAGGATCCCATCTGGAGAACAGCACTCTTTAGCACAATAGCAGTTCGGAGAGAAGAACATCCCTTATCAAATCACAGACGACTTTCTGCTGCTCTATACGACCTTGCCTATAATTGTTAACACATGAAAATTCACTTCTGTCCCCACCATGTTTTTTGTCCTTTTCCATTTTGCAAATCACTGCTCTATTCTGGGCTTCATGCTAATTTGTTTGGTTCACTCCTCTCTCTGTACACCTGAATCACCAGAAATGACAGAACAGCTCTGCTAACAGGGTCAGCCAGTGAGCTATTGCTGCAGAACCACAGGGGAGCACACAAAACACTAGCTTTATTCCTGTAAGCACTATACATTACCTCTTTGCCTCCACCCCTGCACAAAGCAAGAGGTGGATTTCAAGGGAGCACAGTCAAGTAGTTTCAACCCATTCTTTTGCTTTAGCTAAAAAAGAACTTTACAAACTCCTAACAGAGGCATATTTTAATTACATTTAAAAGGCGCTGCTTGCGCTGTTGCAAACCACAACCCAAAAGCACTGTACTAATTAACATACAAGAACTAGACCAGTCCAGTTTCACTTGCCAAGCAGATTGTAGAGCAAAACCAGAAGCAAACAGCACAAATAACATCTTACCGTTTTCTAGCAAATCTCGAACTGAAGGATACCCCAGCTACTTTACAAGCTTTATTCATACAGCTGGAGCTGGAAAAATCCACTTGCCCATAGATGATAATACAGTGCAACCTCATAGAACATGCATTGTTATAGCACACATTCAGTTATAACATGATGTGAGACTTGGCTCCCAATGGGTTACGTCACAAACAGATTCACATGTACAAAGCACCCTCATTAGAACACAGATTTGGTTTGGTTTCATAACACCATGTGTAAGGCATGGCTCCCAAATACAGTGTTAGAATGAGGCTGCAGTGTACTTAGGGCGAATTCACACGTGCAGCAATTATCTGGATTTTTAAAAACTGGTTCTCAATAGTTCGCTGTTAACAAGTCCTGTTGCATTCACATGCATGCCATACCGTTTTTAAGTACAGCGAAATAATGCATTCAGACCTTCTTGTAGTGCGTGCTTACCCGGCTGCTCAGTACGGTTCAGTTACAGGAAGTGGCCTGTGGGGAGCCAGAAGGTTGCTACTTTGTAGCAAAGTACAACTTTGCTACAACCTTTGCTGCAACTTTGCAAACGTTGCAACAACCTTTGCAGCAAAGGTTGCTACTTTGTAGAATCAGGGAGTAAAGAGGGAGAGTCTGAGGCTGCTGGAAAGAAGCCCCTCGCATTCTCTCCCTGGTTTCTTTCCGGTATCCCGCTGCTGCTACTGCTGCAGCACTACGGTAGAGGCAGAGGCAGATGATTGAAAGTCCCTTGGAGTGAAGAACTTTTTTGGGGAGAAGCATGGAGGGGAAACATGGAGGGGAAGAACTTTTTTGGGGAGAAGCTGGCTGCAGCCTGCACCCACCGAGGCAACTACAGGGCTCCAGCTGGTCTCACTGCTTCCGGTAGGGGCAGGAGTAAAACAGCGCACTTGGAAGCACGGTTGCATTCACATCAGAAAAGATTACACACTAGTTAAAACCAGTACAATGTTGCTTTCACACTGCTGTTAAGTGCGGATTTATTGAAAACGGACAGCAAAAAGGTAGGTTTGAGTAGCTTTTCAACACGCATTGCTTTAGTGCGATATTGACTCCATTTAATCGAATTTAAGTGTTCAGACAGGCATGAAACATTCGTTTTTTTTTTAAAATCGCACAAATCAGAACGTCTGAATCCCCCCTTAGTTATACACAGTCTTTCATTTGCAGATATCAATGTGTTTGCAAAAGTCAGACTCCTTTTTCTCCATTTACAGAAGACGAAAATGAGACAAGAGCTGTTAAGCAATTTGCCCAAGATCAAACCAGCATGTCAGTGGCAGAGCTAGGAACAGCCCTCAGATCCGCCAGGTCCCAGTCTAGCTGTCTGCCTACTCAGCTATGGTAGCTCCCTAACGAAGGAAGATTTCTTGGGAAAGTGGCATCAACTTCAGTTGACTCTCCACTTTCAATAAAATAATAAAACCCGGTTTCTATAGGATAAAACCTTCAGACTGAACCATGTCTAAATCTATAGTGTCTTCTTTAGCCTCCATAGAGGCAGCTTCACTGCTTTTGCTGTTGCTCAGCAATTTCCCAAACTTCAACAGGATGAGAACTGACTAGTCACATAAGCTTTTATTGTTGCTATTCAGAGCCAGTTCTACTCTTGGCACCTCCCCATTCCACAAGCGTCCTCGTAGAGCACAGGAACACATGGTGGGTCCACAAGAGTCCCATGAGCCTCTCAGTGCCACACCCAGAAGGCCACTGCTCTTTACCTGCTCTATCACTCAGAACTTTGTGTGCAGCAGGGAACACAGAGAAGAATCAGTCTCTGCCATTTTGTAACCATTTGGGAAGCTGCAAAGTGCAGCAGCAGAAACAGCACTGGTCCTATTCGTGGAGAACACCCCCCCCCCCCCAAAAAAAACACCAGAAACCAAGGGACGTATAAAGTAACAAGTACCCCCTGTCCATCTTCAAAGCAAGCAAAATACTTGGTGATGGAATGGGACAAACAAAAAGCAAAAACAAAATGTTCTCTCTCAAAAGAACCAGGGTAAGTTGAACAGTTAAATGGATCCTACAATTTTTTCTTGATTCCTCTTCCCTGAAAGCAGATTTGAAGTACTGAGTTTCTGGAGACTCCAGGGATTTGCCTTCCAAGCAGCAAGGGGAGAATTGGCTTCTTGGACATTATCCTGACACCAGGAGCAACGCTACCTCATTAGGGCCTCCCATTTCATTCCTCACACACAGGACATGACAGTCAGCAGGTGCCCTCAAAGCCACCCAGCTTCCTGAGCACATACACAAAGCACGCTACTGGGAAGTCTTGCAGTTGCAGCCACAGCAAAGCAGGCACTTTCCACTATACGCATATGCTGACACAGCAATCTCAAGGAGGTGGGGTGGCAAAATCAGGAGTCTGAGAGATGTCCCACAATGCATGTGTGCCATCACAGCACCCGGGGAGTGGGGTGGAGATGAAAAATGTCCCAGCTTGGCCACCACACATGTATTGTGGGGCTTCCCCTGCTGCTGGCACATATATATTGTGAGTCACAGCACCAGCAAGAATCTGGGAGTTGTCCACTTTGCTGTGCCCATATGATAATGTGCTCAGCACTTGACACTGACAGCTCCCTTGATGTCAGCCTGCAGAGGTGACAGGGATTGAATTAGCCAAGGATAACACACTTCCTTCTTTGTGGTCCTCTCGGTCTAAGTCCACCAGTACAGGTGGCAGGTAGAGCTGGTGCTGTCCCTGCATGTCAGTTATGTCTATTTGTGAAAAAAAAAACCTTCACAGATTCAGAGCTGTCAAGTCCACATTTCCCTGCAAGAAAGGGGGAGGGGAGAGACCTCAGCGTGCTGAACACATTACCACAGCAAGGCAGGCTGCTAGGGACTCAAAGCAATCATTTAGCTTGCTAAGCCTTCCTACCACTGCCTGGCATCAAGAGGTTCCCACTTCTCCCATCTTTCATATCATTTGGTAGCTACTTGATTTAGTCCTTCAGCTACTTGTTACTGGCAACATTTCTAAGCTGCATCTTCCAGCAGATAAGTGTGCTGCGAGTACATGCGAGTAAAAATGCCAGACAGCCATTATTTTAAGGGAGCATCACTTATTTTGGAACATCAAATCCCCATACGTCCTCTTATTTTTAAAATTTTGATCTGACAAGCTTGTGCATGCATGGATGGGCACAAAGAGAGAGAGAACGATGGGATAAGGAAGAAAAGAGAAGAGCAAGAATGAGAGAGAGGAACCTGGCCCTGAAGATTAAAAGAAGAGATACATCATGATAAAGAAAATATGGTCTAAAGCTAAAGAGTGAAAGAAAAAAAGTGATACAATGTTATATTTAAAAAAATAAAATAATTGCAAGTGACATTATGACATAGGCTATTTCTTATCTGGTCAGTAGGTTTGGCCCTTGAAAAAGTTGGTGTTTGGTTATTATAATTTTGAACTGTGAACCACCAATGAAGCACAGGCACATCTGGGGCAGGTATGGATGCCAGATATAGTGCCAGCATCTGGTGCAAGAGGGAGGATTTTGCCAAGGACACTGATGCACACACACCCCACACACATGCTTATGCAAATCACTATGGGATTTTAGAGTTCCACATGGGCCTCCAGTTTAATAAGGTTGAATCTGAAAGAGACCACATAATAAGCAGCATGCAAGTCAATTTATCAACCCAAGGATGCAGGCTTAAATCAAGGCTGTTGAGATTCAACACTGCGGCCCTAGGGAGTCCAGGTAATTCATGCCTGATGTGCAGAACCTTTAGGCCAACCATTCAGTTATGGCAGAAAGCAAATAAGATTGTAAAAATTCCTTTTGGTTTTAGTAACCTGAAATGTTATTAAGTAACACAATGAAGGAGTGTTTTAAAAATATACGTATGATTTTTATCTTGACAATGTCACTTTAAGAATGAATAGCAAGCTATTCAGTTCCGTTAGCTTGGAGACAGCAGGTACTCAGCTGGCTGATTTAGCAGCAGCAGCAACTGCCACTGTGAGTTGTTGGATGCAATTTACCGACTGCAATTCCCTGCACCCCTGAATGGCACTTAAGAGGCAGAAAAATGGGGGGAAGGGATCACACAAGGGAGAGAGAGGAGGTGCAAGGAGAAACCCGGATGGATGGTTATTAAGCTACCCAACAAACCATAACACCTCAGTGAGGTATCCTTGCTAGGCCCCAGGAGGGGCATGTACCAGATGTTGCTTCCAATTCACCTCTGTTTCTTTCTTTTTTTATTCATACAGGAGGTCTCCTCCCCATCAGGGCCAGGAAACCCCAGCAACTAATCTGTCTTCATCTGTTTGCAAAGAGTATGTGGTTCTTTATCAGGAGTTCAAGAAGCAAAGAGCTTTCCTTACTAATTTAAACCAGTATCAGCAGCCCAGCCTAAATAAGCAGCCCAAAAGAAGAAAACCAGTAATTAAAGCCCTGTTTTATACATATAGGAATATAAGCAACTTGTAATGAATAGCATCTCAACACATTTTGAAATGGGAATGAATTTTGGTTCCAGAAACATCATCATGGAAGCCCTATTGCATGAGGTTTTGAAAGGGGATCTACAGAGGAAGACAAAAAGTGAATGTATGCCATATTTCTGCATCTTTACCACATACCATACAAAGACGACCTAAAAAGGTTTGACAGCTCATTTTAGAACAATTTTTTCCCCCTCTTTCCCCACCACCCAATAGAAAGTCAGGTTCTGTCAAGAGGGGAAGGTGATGGTAACCAAACAACAAGACTGTGTCATTGCAAAACTCCCTTCACTGTCACATTGGCCCCCCTCCTAGAAGTAGGGGATGTAGCTGCACCAGGGAATGTGGGTCCTCCAGACTCATGGGCCCTGGTGCAGTTGCACCACCTTTCCCTAATATACTTACACCGTTGTTCACAACATAAATGGGCTAAGAGGAGAGAGCAACAAACACTCCTGTCTCTTAAACAGAGGGTACAGGTGCCACTGAAGTGCTGTCCCCTTTCCCAAAAACCCTGGGGAGAGGAATTCTCCATGCATTCTGCGGGCTGTATGGAGGTCAGGGCATGACTATGGGGATTAATATGGTCCCCTTGCTCCAAACCTTACTTCTGCCTGTGTCTTTCTGTCAGTGAGAGTGAGTGGATTCCTCCTTCAGTCACAACAGATCGTCTCCTCACCATCCCCCCACATGGCATTACCAGTAGAAGGGAGCAATCTGGCTTCAGGACAGGTGTGCCACACGTTGGTAGGGGGACAGGCTGTGGGTCTCCAGGGCTGCGTCTTATTAGACACTCTGTTTTTTCACGAAATGGAGTCTTGCCCTTACTGTGGAGCCTGAAGGAGACAAAGAGATGAATCATGCTCACAAACAGAAAAGCTACACATCAAAAGCAGGATGCTTTACAGAATTCAAGCTGCTCAAAGAAAACAAACATGTACCATTTGAGCCCCGTTAGAATGATCAGTGATCCACAGAATCCATGAGTCAACAGAATCAGGGAGCATCCTCATCTCTCTCCCTACAATGGTTCACTAATACCTTCCACATTTTGCAAACATACTTGTGCAGCAAAAAGTGGATATGCTGGATTTGGCCAAGACAAGAAAGTGCCTCCTGCATGTGGATCCAATCACTGGAGGCAGCAGGAGGCATCCTAAAGCAGCATGGTTGAGCTCAGTTCTTTAACCACATGGTGGAAGGCATCTGCCAGTAAATAACAGTGGCATTTGCCAAGATGGAGCAGCAGCAGCTTGGCAAGGAGTGAGAGGATTCCTCTTTTCCTGTTGTTGGCATCTACACTACACCTCGTTTTCTCCTCTCCCTGCCCCAGGATACAGCATTTTTACTTTCACCAGAACAAGAGGGCAGTTTCCTTTAAATCCAGCCACCATCACCCCAATTATCATATGGCCAAAGGACTTTGGGGAGTTGTTTTGTTTTAAAAACAGTGATCAATATCCCTTTCCCTACCATATCATATCCCCTTCCAGCTAGTCTGTCAGAGAGTCAACGAGGGTTGACCTCTCTTGGCAGCTCTATTTAATCAGAGCGTGAGAGAGACAGGACTTGCTGCTGTTTGCGCGTGCTCACTCTTCTCTCCCCGACACTTGTTATGCAGCATTAATTCTGAAAAGCAGATCTCATCCTCGTTGGGCAAGTAGTTTCTCCACACAGCTTTGTCAGCTCAGTTCTGACCTACACCACCTCCTGTCATGCCACTCCTGGACACCACACACAGTTCTGCTGACACACCTCAGTTCTGAACTGTAAAACCCTCTGCTATTTAGTTATTGGCCTCTCACAAGCTCAGTAATCATTCTGCATTTGGCTAACACTTGGTTTTAGAACAGCAGTTAAAAGGGGGGTTTAGGAAACAGACTCAGACCACGAGACACATTTTACTTGCATTTTAGTCGAGACAACAAAAAAGTGCATTAATCCACTGTGCGACCAAACCACTAGCAAACCACCACCCTACTTTGCAGCACACTTGTACTCAGCCTGTCAGCTCCCTCCCCTTTCTACTTCTCAATTACAACTTAAACTGTTCACTTCTCTTACACAAATGCAACAATTATTTTAGAGAGATTCTGGCAGGAACATCACAGACTGAGATAGGTGCTCCCTTGATTACCACAGACAACAGAACATCCCAGAGGAGATATCTGGAGATGGGAGAGGGTCTCTGGAATCCTGCCCACCCAGCTCCCTAACAGGTCTGATATGACATTTTTTTTCACCAGCATTTCTAGTTCACCTCTCTTCCCTCCCTCCCTCTCATTCCAATTCCTGGGTGATCACAAGGACAGTGTAGAGTAAGGGGGTGCACTACTCTGCTTCTCTCTGGATGGACAAGCAAATGTCCTGGTAGCCACATGCAAGCCATTAAAAATATATTAATGTAGCCAGCATAGTCTGTTACGTTTGGGGGTTTTTTTCTAGAGAGGAAAGAATCATGCCACAGTAACAAGAGGCTTTCATCAAGACTCATTACCTCAGGCACAGCCACACACCACATCTCCCACAGAGAACAACCTGCAGCTCCCGCTGTCATTAAAGAAACGAAGATATTAAACAAAAATTAAACCCAGGGTAGCATACGGTTTGGAGTACACAAATGGATGTGTCTAGGAAGGGAAAAGGCAGAGTAGAAAGGAAGGACTGGTAGTGACGGAGAGGATATCATATAATGAGTCTTTCACCCCAATGGGTGGGTTTCAGGTGAGATTACACAGGATTAAATTGCATGTTTTACACAGCACAAGGGAATGTTTAAAAGCATCACTCTAACACCCAGAGATGTGATGGTGCAGCAAGGTGGCAGGCAGTAATGTCCCAGTAATTCTCATGCTTTAGGGCAGAAGATGAAAACCAGAGGAGGTCAGGAAGACATTTCCTCTGCCTAAAAGAAACTGCTCAATTAGGGAGATTTTCACACCTTCCTCTAAAATATCCAGAGCTGGTCACTACACAGAGGACTTTCCAAAACATCAGGAAGGCAGCAAGAAAGACCCTGAAGTAAAGATATAGCAATTCTTATACTGAAGCAGAGAAACTACTTAAGCATACCCCAATGGTGTCACAAAAGGTATGCATGCCCTTAAGACCAGAACGGAAGCAGGAAGGGAAGGCACCAACCATTACAGCTCAACTGCAATGGTCTGCTGGCTCTTCCAGCCAAACTGGAGGCCTTTAAAAAATATGCATGAACAAAGCAGAATCCAGCACTACAGAAGCAGCTGCCAGATTCTGTACAGCCTCTTTGGGTGACACTTCTCCCCTCAGAGGGCCCTTGAGCAGGGGGACTAGGGAGAAGCCTGCTTCTTCCACCCCATGGCAGCAACAGGTGGTGGTGAAGGAAAGGAAAGGGGGTAAAGCTAGGGATTTCTGGGGACTTTGAAGAAAACAGCTGCTGGTACAAAAGCAGGGTGTGTGGGAGAGACTCTGGGAGCTTGGAGAGGCCAAGACAGTTGGGTGGGGAGAATCTAGAGCAGGGGTGGGGAATCTTTTCCCTTCATCAGGCCACTTTGAAAATTAGTACAAGCTCCATGGGCAAACAGGAGTTGGGGGCACGCGTGCTTAAGCTATGTGCGCAGGTTGGGGAAAGAAAGGAATAATGAATCTGTGCCACAGATCCATCTCCTGTCCTGGAGTGCATACTCTCATCTATACTCCCCACCCTTTCAGTGCTTGAGGGTAGGGTCTGCATTCATGGATCAGATCCAGGAATTGGATAAGGGCCAAATAAAAGCCAGACAAGTTTGGTCCATGAACCAGAGATTCCCCACCCCCGATCTAAAGTCTCCAGAGGCTGCTGTAGGCAAGGCCAGGCCTGGAGCAGCCACTCCCTACTGTCCCCACTTCCCATCCTTCATCCTGACTGCTTTCACCACCCGGTTCTTGCCTCCCTCCCCTTCGCACCTCTATCCACAACTGCTTGAGTTGCATCACTAACAAAGTCAACCGCTTACTCCTCCAGGCTAAGTAGGAAGCAGCAGGGAGAGGCTAGAGCACCAAGCAGAGGCAGTCTCCCCATCTAGAGAGTTTGGCACCTCAGCAGTCCCTGGTGGCCAAGAGGAGGAACTACAGGACAGAGCCTGCTCAATCAGAGCTGGAACCAGGACCACTTGTGTGCATGAAGTCAAGTGCATGGCTTGGTCTTTGCAGGATTGAGACCTTCTTTTTCTTCTTATTTTTTGCACAACATCATTTATACTCTTTGGCATGCACTGCAGATTGAATGACAAAAGGAATCTGAACAGCAAGTAGCCAAAATATAATTTAAAAATAAAATAAAATAATAGGTTAAAAGAAGCAAAAAGTCTGTGTGAAAACTGTTAGGTCCACTGGGCTACCAGTGAGTAATGATAGCCATTAGCAATGATATAACACTGCTGAGAGGCTAAGTAATTTACTTGCATGAGAAAGGATGTTGGGGAGATATCTAACACACTCTTACTCAGGAAACAAAGATAGTGGATTTTCAAGGAAAGAGGAGATGCTGGGACATATTAACAGGGTCACTGAAACCAAAAGTACACATCCGTGAGTTCTGAACTAGTTTAAGAATGGAATGGCTATAAGCCCCTACCAACGGTTCTTTTTAAACGGACACCCCCACATTATCACATGTGTAAATGGGCGGGTGTGGAGGGGACGTCTGTGTGAACACCAATAGGGATGGGTGGGAGTGCATGTGTGCTCCACCCATGCAGGCATTGGGGGAAAAGGAGGTGCCTCCGTGCGTGGACATGGGTAGAGGTACGTGGGTGTTTGTGTGATGGGCTGCCCATGCACCGCAGCCTCCACCCATCCCCCACCGCAACTCCTTCCAAGCCCATGTGAAAAGGGCCAAAGATATGTAATGTCTCACTAAAATCAGTACCCATGCACTTGAAGACTGGGTGGGTGGCCAGATATGCAAATCTTAGAGGACACATGAGAAATACAGGTTGCAGGGCTGTATTAGCTCCAGTGCAGCCCTGCAACCTGTATTTCTCATGTCCTAAAATTTACATATCCGGCCACCTTAAGACCGGGGGGAGAGGTGTAGAAAATATTGGACGTCTCTGATAAGCAATTAATTTGATCTGCTATCCTGTTGCCTTCTCACTTACTTTTGTTAGGCCCCACGAACATCCTTACAGCCTTCCCAAATGTCCTAACTAACCTTAACTTAGTGTCCTCCACAAACTTTGCCTCTTCACTGTTTCCCTTTTGTAGATATTATCTAGAGCAGACTGGAAATTTTCTAAATATTATTTCTTTTCTTTTCAAAAGAAAAAAGCTTTTTGTTTTTTGGTTGATACCACTCACAACAGCAGTGACCTAAAGGGTATTAGCAGCTCAGCTTCAGCCCAGAGACATGTTTAGGTCTTGCCAATACTACAAACGCTAACAATGTTGTAGGCAGGTTTAGAGGCAGCTGTGTTGCAGTCAGCTTCTCTGACTTGGTTATATTTGTAGTAGAGGCAGAGTCTGGTTCCTGTTATTTTATTTATTTAAATTGATGTGCCACCCTTTCCTGGAGGCTCAGGGCGGCTCACAAGTTGTAAAAACATTAAGATCAATGTTTTAAAAACCTGTAAAAACTCACCCAACCCTCCCACAGTCCCTCCCCCCCAATATCTCCCATTTCCCCAAACCCAACCACCCATAGCCCAACCCCAACTAACTCAATCCCCTATCGCCGCCTGCAAAATGCCTTTTCAAACAGAAAGGTCTTACGCTGCCTCCGGAAGACACCCAGGCCCTCTCCATGGAGCGGGAGTTCCATAAAAAACAGGGCAGCAACCAAGAACAACTCCCTGCAAGCCCATGTTGTATGAAGAAGACTAACATAGGGTACTCACAGGGAGGCACTCCCGGCCAATCGCTGCAATGGGGCATGGAAGGACAGGCGGTCTTTCAGATAGATGTTGTTTGCATACCTGCCAAGAACTCTGGGGTTTGAAAACTCTTTCCACATAATTAACATTCCAATACAGCAGGGCTGGCAGGCTCCTTGGTGTGGCAGCCACTTTCCAGCCCTGCTTACTTGGAACTGGAATGCAATATAAAGCAACAGCCTGCAGCTGGCCCAGACATGCAGCAGGTACCAAAGGCGGGGACTACTGGGCAGCTGCTGCCGCCATAAGAAAAGAGCCTGCACTGATGCAGGCAAAGCATTAAAAAGCATCCCTGCAGGCCAGGAATCTGACACCCATGATTAAAGCAGATCTCCAGGAAATGTTTCTTGACAGTGAAGTCTATTAGACTGTGGAATTATCTCCCTAGGGAAGTGGTAGAAGCCCCCATCCCTCAACTCCTTTAAAGAGCAGGACTAAGTAGTAAAGAATGTAGCACAATACACACTGACTAGAAAAAATGACTAAGCGAAGGGCTAGATGACTAGTAGTTCTTTCCCTCAACCCTAATTTCTGTAACTGGTGAGGGAATGGGGAAGGGGCCCCAAAAAATTTAGATATGGTTGTTACTTTGTCTGCATGCCATAGTTAAAAATATCAAAATCTATAGGAGGTAGGGGTTTGTAAGAAGGTTTATGTTTCATAGGTTGATACGTGACCAGAGTCACACGATCTGCCTCTACTGTTTGGAGGACCTTACGACCGAAGGCCGTGTCTGCTGAAGCCATTGTAGGCATCTTGTAATGTCTAGTGAAGGTGTGCAAAGAGGCCCAAGTGGCAGCCTTGCAGATCTCCTCAAAAATTACTCTGGAGGATGAGGGGACTGCTGACCTAAGGGAGTGAGCCAAGGGGTACCCCTCTGGCCCTATATGCTTCCACTATGCATGCCCTAATGCTGCCAGTGGAAGAAACATTCACGGTGTAGATCTTGGTTTTTCAACCCATTTGGGGAAACCTCCACTATGCATGCCCTAATCCAGCGGGCTAGCAAAGCCTTAGGCTGCTTTTAAATGAGACAAGAAACGCGGCTGATCCTTTGATCAGCCGTGTTTCTTTGTGCTCGTTTAAATGGAAAACTCACATTTACGCCGGCTCTTCCCCGCGTCAGACCGGGCAGGCGATCCTGCCCCATCCAACGCGGATCGCCGCTGTGCCGGCTTCACGGCACACTTCTCGGATATTTTCCTGAGTGCGCATGCGCAGAAGGGCGCGCATGTGCACTGAGTCTCTACGCCGGGTCTGATGCTCTTCTGAGCATCAAACCCGGCGTAGAGAGAAAGGCGGGTGCCCGATCCCGCCTCTGAACGATCCCGCTTGTCAGCGGGATCGTCTAAAAGCGCTCTTAGTGGCTGCTTTACCCCTTTCAGGGTCCTGGTAGAGTACGAACAGGGAGGCGGTTCCACTTCCCACCTGATGTAGATTTGAAGGGTACTTTTCACATCCAGTTAATGCCAATCCTGCTCTCTGGTGAGATGGGTTAGGGCAGAAGGAAGGAAGAACTACTTCCTGAGACCTATGGAATAGAGAGTTAACCTTAGGGATGAACAATGGATTGGGCTTAAGGACAATTTTATCCTTGGAAAGATACAGAGTTTGGGTGCTATGGAGAGGGCCCATAGTTCCGATACCCTACTAGTCGAGATGATGATCACTAGGAACACAACCGTAATCGTCAGGACGTAAAGGGAAACTGACTGGAGGGGTTTGAAAGGAGGTCATGTGAGGGATTTTAGCACCAGATTGAGGTTCCAGTTGGGAAATCTATGTACCGCTGAAGGAGAAATCATATGAGCTGCTCTGAGGAACTGTTTCACGTGTTGTTGTCTAGCCAGGCTCCTGGCTGGGGCCAAACCCATGATCGCCCCTAATGTGGATGCCTGTTACACCAGGTTAGCCAGCCTATGTCCCATATCAAGGCCATCTTGGAGAAAGTCTAGCATCTCCAGGATATCTGGAGTTTTCTCCTTCCTTCCCCTGACCTCCCTCCAGTGGAAGAAACATTCACGGTGTAGATCTTGTTTTTCAACCCTTTGGGGGAAACCATGAAGGTCTGGAGGACCCTAGTTGAATAGCCCTTAGTCTTTAGGATCCCCACCTCAGTAGCTAGGCTGCCAGCTGTAAATGTTGAGGATCTGGATGAGTTAGGGGCCCCTGTGTTATTATGTCTGTCTGGTTTGGCAACAGGATGGGCGGGCATATCTGAAGCCGCACCAGCTCAAAGAACCAAGGATGTCTGGGCCAGAGATTGACGATCATGATGAACTGTACCTCCTTGTCCCTGACCTTCTGAAGTACTCTGGATAGTAGAGAGAAAGGGGGGAAAGTGTAAAGTAGGCCATGTGGCCACAGCTCTTGCAAGGCATCTATTGCGAGGGGCCCCGGGTCCTTCCATCAATAGAAATATTTCTTGGTATTGTGGTTTGTGATGGCTTGTGATGCAATCAGGTCGAGGGATGGGTTCCCCATCTCTGCTACCATTCCCCAGAAGGCTAAGGGATGAGTTCCCACTTCCCTGGCTGAATGTCTCTGTGGCTGAGCCAGTTGGCCTCTATGTTGTCAACCCCCTCAAATGTGGGATGCTCATATGGTCAGAATTTATTTATTAAATTTATTCATTTATTTATTCAATATTCTTCTATTCCGCCCCCTCCTGCTGACAGAGCATTCTCTGCTCTTCCCAGCAAAATAGGGTCTGGGTCCCCGCTGTAAGGCTCTGGATCGTGAACACCCCTGGTGATTCATATAAGAGGTCCCCTCTCCTGTTCAACATGTATATGCAGCCGCTGGGCAAGGTCATGAGGAGATCTGGAGTTTGTTGTCATCAATATGCTGATGACACTCAACTCTATCTCTCTTTTTCATCTAACCCAGACCCTGTAGTCTCAGTGCTTACACAATGTCTGGCGGCTGTGGAGGACTGGATGAGGGCAAGCTGACTGAAGTTGAATCCTGACAAGACGGAGGTGATGCTAGTTGGGAAAGCAGTGGGTGTGGCGTCCCACATCATTGATGGGATTCACCCCACACTGGTTCCCCAGGTTTGGGGTCTGGGGGTGTTCCTTGATGTGCAGCTTCGTCTAGATGCCCAAGTTGGAGCTGTGGCAAGGAGCGCATTCCACCAATTACACTTGGTGCGATGGCTTCAGCCATATATCTCAGACTCCGACCTGGCCACTATCATCCACGCTTTCATCACCTCAAGACTGGACTATTGTAATGCACTCTACATGGGGCTGCCCATGGTGACGGTCCGGAGACTGAAGCTGGTGCAGAATGCGGCAGCCTGTCTCCTTATGGGGACGAGCTGTCAGGAGCATATTACACTGGTGCTCCATTTTTGCACTGGCACCTATTCAAGGTGCTGGTTCATACCTATAAAGCCCTATATGGCTTATGCCCCATATTGAATCCTGACAAGACGGAAGTGATGTTGGCAATGGTGGGCGAGTGCTTGGGGGACCTGGGGGTGGTTGAATATCCTCTTGTTGGCGGGGTTCGCCCTCCCATGGTCTCTCAAGTGCGGAGTCTGGGTGTGCTCCTCGATTCGCGGCTCAGCCTGGAATCTCAGGTTATGGCCGTGGCGGGGAGTGTGTTTCGGCAGTTACATCTTGTCCGGCGGCTTCAGCCGTATCTCTCAGACTCCGACCTTGTCACGGTCATCCATGCCTTCATCACCTCGAGGCTGGATTACTGCAACGCATTCTACGTGAGGCTACCCGAGAAGCTGGTCCGGAGGCTGCAGCTGGTGCAGAATGCTGCGGCCCATCTCCTTACAGGGGCGGGTCACAGGGAGCACATGACACCAGTGCTCCGGGCTCTGCACTGGCTGTCTATAAAGTACCGGGCCAGGTTCAAGGTGCTGGTTTTAACCTTTAAAGCCCTTCACGGCATGGGCCCTGCTTATCTGCGGGACCGCCTCACTCCCCATGTGCCCGTGTGACCCTTGAGATCGTCCATGGGAGCCTTTTTGGAGGTTCCCTGGGCGAGGCGGGTGGCCACCAATGTTAGATCTTTTTCGGTGGCCGCCTCTGTGCTGTGGAATTCTCTCCCGGAGGAGGCTCGGTTGGCTCCCACTCTCCTGCTGTTTCGGCGTGTATGTAAGACCTGGCTGTTCCGTCAGGCTTTTGGCGAGGGGTAGGGGTGGGGGGGTTTCCCCACAGATTGTATTTTTAAATTGTTTTAAATTTTTTGTATTGTTTTTATTGAATGTTGTTCGACGCCCTGTACTGCTTTGAGGGCAGGAGGGGTGGGATATAAATTTTAAATAAATAAAATAAATTTTAAAAAATATCTGCGGGATTGCCTCACTCCCCGTGCTCTGGATTGACCCATAGTCAACCGGGAGCGCCCTTCTCCTGGTCCCCCGGGTATCCTGGGGGGGGCACTATGGAGAAGACATTCTTGGTGTCCACGCTGAGGCTGTGGAACTCCCTCCTGGCAGAGGCCCAGGTGACCTGGACCTCTCCTCTTTTTGACATCAAGGGAGATGGGTGAGGGTGGGTTTTTATTTTTAGGGGTGGTGATAGGGTTGGGGTATTTATTTCCTCTCTCCTGTTTTCCCAGGGGGAGGTTTTCTCCCTTTTTTCTTCTCTTCTTCCCCTTTTTTAGATGTTTTATGTTTATGTTGTTTTGTGTATTTTTATATTTTTATACACTGTAAGCCGTCCAGGCAGGAGGGGCGGGATATCAAATGTTTTAATAAATAAAATTAAATTAAATTAAATAAGAAAGCCACTGCCTACACATTCTCTGTCTGGATCAAGAAATGCTGGCCTCAGACCTCCTGTTTGAATGCCATTGGTGCCAGGTGTATGGCCCGTAGCTCTAATAGACTGTTGAGAGATTAGGCATCAACATCGTAGGCCCCTTAGAGAAGTCATTGGCAGGACATATGTATATTCTGGTGGCAGTAGATTATGCCACGAGATATCCCAAGGCAGTGGCACTAAACTCCAGCAAAGCCCCTCCATCAAATTGCAGGAAAACGGAAGTTATTTGCCAGGGTAGGATTGCCCCAGGTGATATTAACAGATCAGGGCACATACTTAATGGGGAAGGTTATGAAACAACTCTGCTGACTTTTAAAAGTGAAAGCAGTGAATACATCTGTATACCACCCACAGATGGACGGGTTGGTAGAGTGGTTTAACCAGCCCTTATTTATTTATTTATTTATTTAAATAAGGGCTGGTTAAACCACTCTACCAACCCGTCCATCTGTGGGTGGTATACAGTTTTTTTCATCGCTCTACGCAGTCGATCCGGGACTTTCTGCCCCGCTGCCTCTGCTATATTCGTTGCCCAGTTGGGAGCCTGTCTCAGTGCAAGAAATAGAGGCTATTATTGATGGTCTGAAAAGGGGGAAGGCGGTAGGATCCGATGACCTTCCATCGGATCTCTTTAAAGTTAATAAGAACTGGTGGGCTAGGGCCCTGGCTGCCTTATTCAATGGTATCAACCAACCTGGGGAGCTCCCAGAAGGTTGGTCCCAGGCGGAGATAGTCCCGATTTTTAAGAAGGGTTCCCCCGATGAGGCCAGAAACTATAGACCCATCAGCCTCCTTAGTGTGGTCAGCAAAATGTATGCTTGTTACCTGTTGAACAGATTGGAATTATGGTTGGAGAGGGAGAACATACTGGGAGACGAACAGAACGGGTTCAGTCGGTCGCTCTACTTTTGACCACTGTTTTGTTCTGAGCCACCTAGTCTCCAAATATTTGTGTTCTACAGGTCTCTATGCAGCTTCTGTGGACCTTCGTGCAGCGTTTTATTTGGTTTTGCGGAACCAATTATGGGTAAAGTTTTCACTCACTTCTATAGACCCGAGGTTGCTGCTTTTGATGCAGAGACTGTACAGTAATACCTCTCTGAGGATCAGGATTGATAACAATGGCACTCAGTCGCGGGAGATTTTTACCCGACGTGGAGTCAAGCAGGGGTGTGTGCTGGCCCCGGTGCTATTTAACTTTTACTTGTATGGCCTTATCCCTCGGGTTACCTCCTCCAGCAATTGTCCGCTGAGATTAGGGACTCGAGAGGTGGCCATATTACTTTACGCGGACGATGCTATTCTGTTGGCTAGATCCCGTCTGGGGTTAACCCGACAACTTACAGCGCTACACTCCTTCTGCATCCAGAATTTACTGGAAATAAATTATGTCAAAACCAAAGTCATGTACTTCTCCCGCAAACGGAAGATCCATAACTGGGCCATAGGGTCTCACAAGTTGGAACAGATCACCTCCTACAGATATCGGGATGGTTTTCCAGGCCAATGGGTCTTGGACAGGGCATTTGCAGGCGGCTATTGGCCAGGCCAAATTAGTTTCCAGGTCAATATGTAATTTTTTTAGGTCCAGAGGGGGATACTTGGTAATTCCGGCCATCCAGGTTTTCAAGGCCAAATGTCTGGGGCAACTTCTTTACGGGGCCCAATTTTGGGCGCGGGGGAAGTTTGTATTACTTGAAAGGGTCCAGACCAAGTTCCTAAGGTCCCTCCTCGCGGTGCCCAATCATGCCCCTAATGTGGCTTTCCACAGAGAATGCGGGTTGTCTCCCATTGAGACTCAGGTCTGGCGCTTGGCTATTGGGTACTGGCTAAAGTTACACTTCTGCCGTACTGCCCCACTGGCTACCTTGGTCTTAGCCGAGGATAATGCCTGGGTTAGTCAGGTGAGGGCCAGGCTCTGCCATATGGGTCTTGCACTTGATGCCCTTCATTCACTGGGTTTTGGGGCCATTAGGGCCCTTTTCCTCCAAAGGCTGGCAGATATCTCCTCTCAAGAGGAGATTTCTGCCCTCAGAGGCATGACCTCGCTGACTTCGGTTATGGAGCTGTATGAGTACCCTCTTGCCCCAGCATTGTATTTATTCCATCAATTGAGCCCCCAAGTTCGCAGATGTTTTGCTATGGCTAGGTTGTGTGTTTTCCCCTCTGGTGCTACGGAGGGTCGTTTCAAGGGGAGGCATTTGTTAGCTCTCCCCTGTGACTGTACTCTGCGGGCCCCGGACACTATGGAGCATATTGTATTGCACTGTGAATGGTATATTGGCTTATGCACTAAGTGGATTCTGAGTGACCAACAGGCACTGGTTTTGCTATTGTCTGGCCGGGAAGGAACAAAAACCAGGGATGTGGCCCTCTTCCTCTATAAGGTCCTGGTATCAAGAAAGGGGAGGGAGCCCACCATATGTAAGGAAGAAGGGAGGTAGGTTCTAAGACTATCTGACCCTGGTCTCTGATTTCTATTTGGGTATTCCCTTGTTTACCCACAGGGCATACCTGTATTTACTATCCTAATGTTTTGTTGTTTGGTTTGATGATTTGTCTATACATTTAATTATTTGGTTACTGTATATATTTGTGTTGTTTTTGCTTGTGTTTTTGTCCGTTTTGTCTTTTTTATGTTTGTGCTTGCAATGGTTTATTGGCCCCGCAATAAAGTTTATTATTATTATTTATTTATTTACATTTATTGGCCGCCCCCTCGTGCCTATGGCATCTCGGGGCGGCTCACAACAACTAAAACAATAATAAAATACATAAAACAACAATATAAATAATTTTAAACTACCCCCCCACAAACATTCCCCCTCCCCTCCAAAGGCCTGGGCAAACAGCCAGGTCTTACAGGCTTGATGAAAAGCCATCAGACCCAGGTCCAGGTGAGCTTCCTCCAGTAGGGAGTTCCAAAGCCGCGGCCCGGCCACCGAGAATGCCCTCTCCATTGTGGCCCCACGTTTAACATGGGGGACCTCCAGGAAAGCACCCCCGGCAGACCACAGGGGCCGCCCTGGGGCACGGAAGGCGAGGCAGTCCCCAAGGTATGAGGGGCCCAAACCGTATAGGGCTTTATAAACCAACACCAACACCTTGAATCTGGCTTGGTATGCTATGGGCAGCCAGTGCAGAGTGTGGAGCACAGGTGTGATATGCTCCCGTTGCCTCATCCCCATAAGAAGACGGGCCGCTGCATTCTGCACCAGCTGCAGCCTCCAAATCAGAACCAAGGGAAGCCCCACGTAGAGCACATTGCAGTAGTCTAGCCTCAAGGTGATGAAGGCATGAATAAGAGTGGCTAGGTCAGGCCCGTAGATGTATGGTTGCAGCCTCCGCACCAGATACAGCTGGCTGAAGGCGGCTTTAGCCACCGCCTCCACCTGCCGATCCAGACGGGGGCCCGGATCCAACACCACCCCCAGACTCCGAACCTGCTGGGCTATGGGAGGGCAGACCCCCCCCCACCAGAGGGGTCGGCACCTCCTTCGCCCTACCCACCACCATCACCTCCGTCTTATCGGGATTGAGCTTCAGTCTGCTCTGCCGCATCCAATCTGCCACAACCTCCAAACATTGGGAAAGCAACGAGACAGCAGGACCTGGGTTGGTCGAAAACAAGAAGTACAGCTGAGTATCATCAGCATATTGGTGACAACACACCCCGAACCCTCTCACGATCTCCCCCAGGGGCTGTATATATACATTAAACAAAAGCGGAGACAGAATCAAACCCTGCGGAATGCCGCTGGTTCAAGGCCCGGAGGCTAGATGTTTCAGCCCCCAGCACCACCCGCTGGCTTCTCCCCGAGAGGAATGAGTGGAACCACCCAAAGACAGTCCCGTCCAGACCCCCCCCAGGTCTCGCAGCCGTCTCAGCAGCAGCCCATGGTCCACGGTATCAAAAGCGGCCGAGAAATCTAGCAGGATCAACAATGTAGAACATCTTGCATCCATCTCCCGGTGGAGATCGTCCATCACCGTCTCAGTGCCATAGCCAGGGCGGAACCCAGATTGAAAAGGGTCAAGGAAACCGATACGGTCCAGATGTGCCTGGAGCTGCAGAACCACCGCCCGTTCAATAACCTTCCCTAAAAAGGGAAGATTAGAGACAGGATGGTAGCTGACGAGTGCGTCCACATCCAGCAAAGGCTTCTTCAGCAGGTGGCGCACCACAGCCTCCTTGAGACTGGGCGACAACCTCCCCTGCTGAAGGGACGCATTAACCACCCTCGTCAGAACTGACCCCAATGTCTCCCTGGAAGCTTTTACCAACCAGGACGGGCATGGATCTAATTCACAACTTGTGGAACCCAGATTGAAAAGGGTCAAGGAAACTGATACGGTCCAGATGTGCCTGGAGCTGCAGAGCCACCGCCCGTTCAATAACCTTCCCTAAAAAGGGAAGATTAGAGACAGGACGGTAACTGATGAGTGCGTCCACATCCAGCAAAGGCTTTTTCAGCAGGGGGCGCACCACAGTCTCCTTGAGACTTGGCGACAACTTCCCCTGCTGAAGGGACGCGTTAACCACCCTCGCCAGAACTGACCCCAATGTCTCCCTGGAAGCTTTTACCAACCAGGACGGGCATGGATCTAATTCACACCTTGTGGTTCGAACAGACCCCAAGACATCCACCGCATCGGCCGGTGTCACTTCCTGAAACTCCTCCCAGAAAGATCGACCAAACGGTGCCTCCATAACCTCACACTCCTCTCCTACTGCATCCAACCAGGTGTCAAAGTTACTCTGGATCTGAGCGACCTTGTCTGCAAAGTAGTAGCAAACTCCTCACAGCAGGCCTGGGACAAGTCCCCGTCCAGGCGAAGGGAGGCCGGACTGACCAGCCCCCGCACCACCCGGAACAGCTCCGCTGGACACGACTTTGCAGACGCTGTGAGGGCAGCAAAGAATTCCTTCTTTGCTGTCCTCACAGCCTCAACATAGGACCGCATATGGGTCCTATGGAGAAGTCGATCAGATTCAGAGTGAGTCCAATGGCAGCGTCGCTCTAGTCTCCTGCCTACCCACTTCATACACCGCAGCCCCTCAGTAATCCAAGGGGCCCTGTGGCAACAAGACAGGGGCAGGAGGCATCTCGAAGCCATCCTATCGATGGCCGCCACCAGCAAGATGTTCCAATGCTGTACCAGCACATCGACAAAGTGGCCGTCAGGGTCCAGGGATAACTCCCTCAGAGCCTCCTGGAACTGCTGCAGTTCCATCAGCCGCTGAGGGCGGACCAACCTAACTGGTCCATTCCCCTTCTGGAGGGGGTGCGCTAGGAGGCTGGTCTGCAGGAGATAATGGTCCATCCATGACAAGGGCACAGATCTTACATCCCCCACTAACGGACCACCCACCTCAAGGCCAGAACAGAAGACCAGGTCAAGGATATGCCCCCCCACATGAGTCAGGGATACGCTGTAAGTTTGTCCAGGAAGAACCATGTACATGGCATGGCATGGCATTTATTATTGTTCTCACTGCTGTTTGCGTATAGAGAAGTGCTGCAAGCCTTGTTAGGGTTTTCACCATTTTAGCTTCTATGTGGCTGGCAGCCTCACGGGCTGTTGGACCTAACAAGGGAAGGGTGGGAGGAGCAGAAGATCCTTCTGAATAATGTAGTTCAATATGTTAAGAATTTACGGGCCCGACTTGAGAAGATCAAGAACTTTGCTTGTGAGAACTTGACAACCGCACAAGCCAAGCAAAAGGCTTAGTATGACCAATGCACTAAAACAAGACAACTACAGCCAGGTCAATGAGTTTTGGTTCTCCTACTGACGACTGGGTCGAAATTATTGGCTGCCTGGCAAGGACCGCATGAAGTTACAAGACAGATAGGTGAAGTGGATTACATAGACCTGAATTGCTAATGTACCACACAAACCTCCTTGGAATGGAAAGAGCGAGAAGCAGCTGAAGAGGAAGGTTTAAGTGCAGAAGGTCCATCCCCGAATGAGGTCCCACCTTGTATCCATGGCATCCTTATGGGGGTTGATCTGGATACCCAACAACAACAATTATCGGAGGTTCTGGACCGTTTTTGACATGTGTTTACAGATAAACCAAGGTGTACCTTATTGATCAAACATGACATCACAGAACACAGATGCGTGGTTCATGGGTTTTCATGGTGAAACTCTCAACATTAGTGGAAGACAACTGAACACAAAATGCATAACATGCTTGCCTTCAGCGTTATATGAGAATCAAATAGTCCATGGAAAAGCCAACCGGTATTATGTGGGAAAGCCAGACAGGTCTACAAGATTCTGCATTGACTTCTGGAAGGTAAACACCATCTCCCATTTTGATGCATACCCTATGCCAAGGGTGGACACCTTGATTGAACAGGTAGGAGGCACTTTCTACTTGTGGACCATCAATTTAACGAAAGGATACTGGCAGATCCCGCTCGCAACAGCCACTCAAGAGAAGACAGCCTTTGCCACACATATGGGCTTGTTTCACTTTGTGAGGATGCCGTTTGGTTTCCATGGGACTGCGTCAACGTTTCAGTGCCTCGTGGATAAGACTTGCCTAGCTTACGTGGCTGCCTATATAGATGATATTGTTATTTTCAGTCCTACTTCGGAAGACCATCTTGATCATATAGTTCGGATCATAACAGCCTTATCCGAGTCAGGACTTACCGCCAACCCTTCCAAATGTTGGTTGGGCCTGAAGGAAGTAACCTATCTATGCTATCAAGTAGGTAATGAACAGGTTCGACCTGTAAGAGACAAGATACAAACCCTCAGGGATTGGCCACTAGCCAAGACCCAAACGGCAAATTCAGCAATTTCTGGAGTTAGCGGGGTGTTCCCAGTGACACATACACTATTTTGCCACCTTATCCGCATTCCTAACAGATGTGGTGGGATTATGCAAACCTATTCAAGTGCAATGGACACCTCACACCTTTTATATTACAGACAGATGCTTCGGATGTGTGGCTGGGAGTTGTACTGTCCCAAACAATACACAACAATGGACATCCAGTTGTGTATATCAGTCAGAAATTGGGCCATCGAGAAAACTGCGAGTGGGAGCCCATGCTGAAACGGGGATCTCTCAGAGCTGAGACCAAGAACTTTGAAGGGGAAAGGGCTTAGGAATGGGCTAGAGGCCTGGGCGGATGGGCTGACAGAGGGAGCAGGATAACTCTACCCTGTTCCCCTAAGCCCCACCCAAGAGCACAGGTAAGTCCCTTCAGTCCCATCCCTAGGTGAAGGGACCAGGACATATATAGGGGAATGGATCATCATACTCCTCCATCATTTTGTCTAGTGTTGCCCCAAATAGCTTCTCCCCGGTATATGGGTCCACCGCTAGGGCTGTTTTCAATGCCACATCTCCATTCCACGTCCACAGCCAGAGTTGTCACTTGGCCATGATGATAGAGGCCGTACTGCATGAGTTAGTGCACATTATATCTACTAAAGCATCTGTGGCATAGGCTGCTGCCACAGAGGCCAAGGATCATGTGATCCCCTACCCACCAGGCAGCAAGACGGCAGACAGGACAGCACCGGGAGGGGTGAGTGGAGCCCCGCCGAGGTGACAGAGGAGGCAGTGGCGATCAGCTGGGAGCCGCCGATGGAGCCGGCGGACGTGGGGGGCGGGGCCAAAAGCGGAAGCCAAACGGGGCTAGGAGAGAAAGGGCGGGCACGTGCAGGACGGGGGCAGAGGGGTCCTCGGTGGAAGGATGGGCCAGAGAGGGATAAGCGGAGCCCTGTCTCACCCGTGCTACACTCGGACGCCGAAGGAACTGAAGCCTTGTCCACGGCCCAGCTGGAGTCACGACAGGACCCGGGCTGAACTCGGACGCTGGAGGAGCTGAAGCCTTGTCCACGCCCCGCTGGAGGTACGCCGACAGGGCTCGGCTCAGGGAAGTGACTGGGAAGGGAACATTGGGGGAGGGACCGAGTTGAGAGGGAAAGGGAGAGGCCCGAGGAACCCCGTGGCGCAACGTGGGTCCAGGCCCTCAAAACCCTCCAGGGGAGCCGGGACTTGGGGGAGGGGAAACCGGGTAGGTCCGGGCCCGAGCCCGCGGCACAGGGGCCGACAGCGGAGAGTGGACTACCTTCCCCTCTCCTCCTGCCCCGGCCGGAGAGTAAAGGGGCTGAAGCGCCCCGGAAGCACTCCCTTGGGGTGCTTCCTGGGTACATCCCTAGCAAGTAGGGTACAGATCACCTTGTGGATTCTTGGCTTCTGTGAATCCTTGGCCTCAGAGGTTGAAGATCGCCAACTGTGCTCTATGAGAGAGGTCGGCATGTTTGAAATCCTCCATCCAGGACATGATTGCCCTGCCAAAAAAATGGTAATTGCTGTGGCAGCTCTTGTTGATGTGGCTATGGCTTCAGAGTACCTTTCCAAGGCTGCTTCAATTGTTCTGTCTGTCTGATCTTGGGGATACAAATCTCCATGGGGCAGCGCAGTCAAATCCCATGCCAAGGCTGTCACTGCGGGGTCCACTGGTGGAGTAGCAAATAAGGCTTCCTTGTCTGGTGGTGTAACCTCCGTGCGGTGCAGGCGGCCTTGGGACCCCCAGGCTGTCCTGTTGCAGGGGTCGCGAAGGCTCCAGTCTGTCAGGGCTCCGCCCCCGGGGCTTCCCTGCCTCCCGCTGCCTCCATTGGTGCCCCCGGCGGAGCACCAGCTTGTGGCCACGCCCCCAGCGGCGGAACACAATGTAGGGATTCCCCCGCCCCTGTTGTGGCGCTCGGAGCGATTGCGGGCGTGCACGGGGGCGGTGCTTGCAGAATAAAGCTCAGCGCCACGTTTGCAGCGGTGCTGGTGGTTAGAGAGACTGCCCCCCCCCCCCCGTGCGCACGACTGTGCGACTGGTGTGGAATTCCAGTGTGAGTGCCAGCATGACCTTCCCTTCCCTTCCCTTCCCTTCCCTTCCCTTCCGGGTTTCTTCTGTTTGGTGCAAGTGCTCCATTTCCCCCCCCTTGTGTGTGGGAACCCTTCCCTGTTCCCTCACTATGCTCCCCACACACTACCCCTTTCCCCCCTTGTGGATGTGTGCGAGAGTGGATATTGGGGCCGCCTGGGTTTTCCTGCTACCACGTGCCCAATGATGATAGAGGTCTGTTCTCTTTGATTAGAGGTAAAGACCACCCGACTATCCTGACGGGCATTCTTTCCCAGTTCATTCCATACGTAGCAGGGGAACCCGTAGGCACGTGTGATTGCCTTGCATGGGCCCTTGACCCCTCCCCCGGTGACAAATCACCAACCTCCTCTGGCCCCGGTTAGGACTTTTGAAAGCAATGGATGTGGGCAAAGAAACTTCCCAATTGGTCCACGCCATACAATCACTGGCGATGGATGTTAAAGACCTCCAATCCAAGCAGGGGGATTTGGCTGCTTCAGTGGCCCAACTCCAGGGTGCCCCCGCCCCGGTGGTACCTCCGGTAGGGGTTGCGGCAGTGACACCGCCCCTCCCGGTGGGGGCTGGGGCTGGTTCCCTGGAACCTCGAGAACCTAGAGGGCCAAACATTGAAAAATTTCTCGGTGATAGGCAGGCCTGTCAGGGGTTTTTGGCCCTTTGTAGGCTCACCTTCACGATGCAACCTCTGACTTATGCCACAGATAGGCTGAAGGTTGCCTTCATTATTGGGAATTTGGGAGGCACAGCCCTGGAATGGACAACCACCCTGCTGAAGGGTGATAGCCCTTTGTTGGGGAAATAGGATGATTTTGTGAAGGAGTTCACCTTTTTATTGGATCATCCCCATCGTTTGCGGGATGCCAAGACCCTCATTATGTCCCTACGTCAATCCACGGGTGGCCTACTGGAGTACATTACACAGTTCCAACAATTAGCCTTGGAACTCCAGTGGCCTAACCAGGTACTAAGGGTATTGTTTCGTAAAGGGTTGGGGGAGGAGTTGAAAGATCAACTAGCATTTGTGGTGCTCCCGGATACATGGGAAGCTTAGCTACCCTGGCACTTCAAACTGAGGATCGCCTGGCAGAGCGGAAACGAGAACGTCGTCAGGACGTACGCCCACTCGTCCCAAGGCCCCCAGCCCCTTTGGGAACTCCCGGGCCCCCTGACCCTGAACCTATGCAGCTTGGGGCTTCTCGGGGCCCCCTCACCAAAGAGGAATGTGAGCAGTGCAGGGTTTCTCGTGCATGCTTCTACTGTGATGATCCTTCCCATTTCATAGGGGAATGTCCCACCTTGCCCCCCTCTCGTAGAGAGGCAGGAAAAGCCCGGGGCCGAGACGGGTAGGGGCCATCTCGGTCCTAACTTCCTCTAAATCCCTTATGTCTCCCCAGGTTATGAACCCTCACTTACAAATCCCTGTGACCCTACATTTGTCTGCACAGGGATTGATGGTAACCTGGGCCCTTATAGATTCAGGAGCATCAGGGAATTTTATAGATACGAAATTGGTGGTAAACCATCAAATACCAACCTTGCCTAAGCACCCCCCAGAACAGATACACTTGATAGATGGTTCTCTCTTAGTGTCGGGACCCATCGTCAGGAGTACCCTTCCACTATCTCGTGCAATCGGAAACCACTACGAGCAATTAACCTTTGACATAGTGTGCACCCCTCTTTTTCAAGTTGTCCTCGGAGACCCGTGGTTGCGGTAGCATGACCCGTCCATTGTCTGGTCCACAAAACAACTGCATTTCCAGGGCCCCTACTGTGGCAGCCACTGCCTTCATCCACAGCCTAGAATGTTGGGGTGTATCACCTCTGCTGCTTCACCAGGCCCTGAGGAACTCCTGCTCCCAGCAGAATATGCAGATTTCGGGGATGTGTTTAGCAAGACACAAGTCACAGAATTGCCCCCTCATCGGGCCTATGATTGCCCTATTGAACTCCTCCCCAGGAAGGAACCCCCCTTTTGGGCGCATCTACGTGTTGGCCAAGCCCGAACTACAAGCTTTGTGCCAATACCTAGCCGATAACCTTCGCCAAGGATTTGTTCGCCATTCCAGCTCCCCAGCTGGGGTACCTATTTTCTTTGTGGCAAAAAAGGATGGGGGGCTAAGACCATGTGTGGACTATAGAGGGCTTAATAATATTACCATAAAGAATCGATATCTCTCCCACTTATTAGCGAATTGTTCGATTGCCTCCAAGGGGCACAACTTTTTACCAAGCTCAATTTGCGAGGAGCATACAATTTATTACGGGTTCGTGAAGGAGACGAGTGGAAGACGGCTTTCCGGACACGTTATGGACTTTTTGAGTATTCTGTAATGCCATTCGGCCTAGCCAATGCTCCTGCTGCCTTCCAGCATTTGATCAACGACATTTTCCAAGACATCTTAGATGTATATGTCATTGCCTATCTGGACGATATCTCATTTACTCGGTCACTCAGGAACAGCATGTATTACACGTACGTGAAGTGCTGCAACGGCTACGGAACAATAAGCTGTATTGCAAGAGAGAAAAATGCTTCTTTCACCTTACAACGGTCAGTTTTCTTGGCTTCATTGTCAGCCCCACCGGGGTGGCAATGGACCCCCAAAAGATTGAGGCCTTACTATGTTGGCCTCCACCTAAGGTGGTCAAACCTTTGCAGCGTTTTTTGGGCAGCACAAATTATTACCGGCAGTACATTTCGAATTATGCGGAAATCACCGCCCCTCTCACACAACTTTTGAAGAAGAACTCTCCCTATTGCTGGGGTCCCGAGCAACAGTATAGCTTTGACTTCCTCAAAAAGGCATTTACTACCACTCCACTGTTGCAACACCCCAACTTTTACAAGCCCTTCAGTGTGGAAGCTGATGCATCTGGACGTGCCATTGGGGCCGTCCTCCTGCAACCCACTGAGAACCCCGTGTGGCAAAACGCCAGCAGGGGGTGCTATACAGCTGAGACACCCACCTCACTGTGTTTCTCCAAATCTCTGACCAGGGGTTCCCACAGCTGGCAACCCCCCCAAAACCCTTAGTATTCCGCTGCCACCACCTGAGGGTAATTCAGAGGGTATTCACACCCCTCAGGACATGTGAACCCCACATGGTATAAACTCCACAGCTTCCCAAGAGCACTCCCCTTTCCTGGCACTCTGTTCCTGGGATTTCCTCCTCTGTGTTGGAGGCAGATCCCCAGAGCTACCCACAGGAGGCTTCCCTTGGTTCCAAAACCGTTGGCCCCTAGCCAAAGATTTCCCCCTCTTTCCTTGCCTTTGTAGCGAGGCTTGGCCACCTGGCCCAAAGGAGGCGTTTAATGGTCAGCCAATAACACACACACACACACACAGTAGGGTAAAAAGAAAACTTAGATTTTACTGGTACATATAACAAAAAGGAATAAAAGCATAGAACTAGGGGTGATAACCCTTTGAGCAATCAGAGTCAGTCCTGTGGACATAGTAGCCCATTTAGAAAGCGTCTTCCTATAACTGTAACTAGCAAGTACTCACTGGTTCTGATCCGTTCTCCATAGGGGATGGTTTTCCTATGGGGTCCAAGTCCTTCTTCTGGCAAGGCCAGAGTCACTGTTAAGCCATATAGGTCCTGTGAGCCTCCAGACAGGAAGGTCACCAGCCTAGCAGCAGTTCAGTGAGTCCAGAGAGAGAGAGAAAGAGAGCCAAAATGCCTGTGCTGGTCCTTTTAAGGCATCCTTGACCTTCGTTCTCATTTGTCCAGGAGGGTCAGCTGGCTGTAACCCAGAAGCCCCTCTCCTTCTATGATTCGATCATCCCACGTCACCTGTCTTAGGTGTAGAGTTCCCCCCTGCCTTAGGAATTCCAGGAATGAGGAAGTCCTGAACAGGTGCTTGTTGAGGCCTGGGCTTTGGCTGAGCCAGCCTTGCAGTTTCAGCGAAGGGGGGTCAGAGAGGGTCTTTGTCAGGGCAAGGGCATTTTGCCACACCCCAATGCCTTGTTACCGTATGCGTACTACTCAAGACAACTTACCCCTGCAGAAGGGAACTACACCATCCTTGATCGGGAGTTACTTGCTATCAAGGTAGCATTTGAAGTTTGGCGCCATTATCTGGAAGGAGCCCAGCACCCAGTCATGGTGATTACTGACCACAAAAACTTAATGTATCTTCAAAATGCCCACATCACTAACGCACGTCATGCCCGATGGGCAGTGTCTTTCGTGCAATTTTATTTTTGCATTCGTTAATCGTCTGGGTCGACTGCATGTACTAGCTGATGCACTATCCCAGTACATTGAGGAACGACCCATAAACTCCACAAGACACGGACCTATTCTGAAAAAGAAAATCTTCGCAGCCACCTATCTGTCTCTTGAGGACCTACACAAAGCAACACTTCAAGAACTTCCCCCTCCTACCTCTGCGGAGGAGGCCACGAATAAAGGAATGCGAATGCACATGGGGCGAGTGGTAGTACCCCCGTCCTGTCAACCCCAGATCTTGTGGGCACATCATGAGGCTCCGTTAGCCGGACATCCAGGAGTGGAGCATACACTACAGCTAATCCAATGATCCTTCTGGTGGCCCAACATATGCCGAGACGTTCAACGCCATGTTGCAAGCTGTGTGACCTGTGCCCAAACCAAAACGCCCTGCCGTGCACCTGCAGGACTACTCCAAGTTGCCCCGTTGCCTCATGGGCCCTGGCAAAGAATAGGCCTGGACTTTGTTGTGGAACTACCCCTATCCCGCCAATATACGATGGTTCTCGTAGTGGTGGACCACTTCATGAAACTTGCACATTTTATTGCCTGCAAGGGGTTGCCCACAGCCAAACGCATGGCACTTCTCTTTATCTGCCACATTCTGAAATTACATGGCTGTCCACTTGAGATAATTAGTGATAGGGGAACACAGTTCACTTCCCGATTCTGGAAGGCCCTGTTTGCTTCCCTCCAAGTCACCCTTAAACCAACTACCGCCTATCACCCTCAAGCCAACGGGCAAGTAGAACGTGTGAACCAGAACATGGAACAGTACCTACGTTGTTATGTGAACTATTTACAAGATGACTGGTATAAGTGGTTACCCTTAGCGGAATTCACATATAACAATGCCCCAAACGCTTCATTGGGGAACTCCCCCTTTTTTGTATCATATGGCTACCATCCTCATATAGGAACAGTCGAGACCCCTTCCCCATTAGTCCCTGCGGCGGGAGCCCTAGTCCATCTCAACTCTCTCTCTCTACTCCCTCTGTTCAAGCTCGTCTCATCAACTGTCTCTCTGACATCTCTACCTGGATGTCTCAATGTCAACTCAAACTCAACATGGCTAAAACTGAACTCCTTATCTTCCCCCCTCATCCTTCCTCTCCTTCCTCACTGTCAATAACTATTGATGGAGTCACCATCCTGCCTGTCCCCCAAGCCCGTAGCCTAGGCTTCATCTTTGACTCAGCCCTTTCTTTTAAACCCTACATTGACTCTGTTGCTAAATCCTGTCGCTTCTCCCTCCATAACATTGCTAAGATTCGCCCTTTTCTCTCTGTCTCGTCTGCCAAAACTCTTGTTCATGCTCTGGTCATCTCTCGCCTCGATTACTGTAACCTCCTTCTCACTGGCCTTCCCCGGTCTCACCTTTCTCCCCTCATCTCTGTCCAAAACTCTGCTGCCAGGGTCATCTACCTCGCCAGTCGCTTCGACCATGTGCAGCCCCTCCTCTCTTCGCTTCACTGGCTTCCCCTTCCTGAACGAATCCTGCACAAGCTCCTAGTCTTCACCTATAAAGCTCTTCACAACCTTGCTCCCCCCTACCTCTCTGCACTTATCGCCCTCCATACTCCAGCCCGTGCACTTCGCTCCTCCTCTGTCCCTTCTCTCACCCTTCCACGCCTTCCCTGCTCCCCTAAGCGCCTTCGTCCCTTCTCACTTGCTGCCCCCCATGCCTGGAACTCCCTCCCTGTCCACATCCGCCTTGCCCCCTCCCTTCATACCTTCAAATCTCTCCTTAAAACTCACCTCTTTCGCTCTGCTCTGTCTGACTCTTTATCCTGCTGAGCCACTATTCCTATACCTACGATCTGTTTACCCTTATCCTTGCCACATGGACCTGCCTGCTGTCATTCTCATCGTAACCAAGCCAAGTACGTGTACCTGAGACCTCGCATCTTCATGAATGTTAGACCCCTTGTCTCTCCCTCTGTTCCCCTTCCTATGTCTCTCCTCCAGCTCCTGTCTCTCAGATTGTAAGCCCTAGGGGCAGGGACCGTGTCTATGTTATTACTTTGTAAAGTGCCAGCTACACTGCTGGCGCTATATAAATGTTTGTTAATAATAATAATAAATAATAATCAAATCCAGGAAGCACAAACAATAGCATGTCGGGTGCTCCAACAAGCATGACAATGCTACAAGGAGCAAGCGGATAAGCACCGACATGAACCCCCTCAATTGCATCCTGGAGACTTAGTGTGGGTAGACCGCCACCACTATCCTTTGGCATGACCTTCCCCAAAATTCGACGCCAAATATATTGTCCCCTTTCCAATTCTTCGTCAAGTGAATGACATCACCTAAACGGTGCAATTTCCCCCCCATATTCGCATTCATCCCACTTTCCATGTGTCCCTCCTTAAACGAGCAGAGAGCACGAGAAGCCCTGTACCAACCTCTACCCACAGCCCTGACAAACCTTCGGCCACTGGCCCCGAGTTCGAAGTTCATGCTATTTTAGACTCTCGGAGGCTTCATGGCAAACTGCATTATTTAGTAATGTTTGTCATTACATTACTTACTTTTACAAATTACATTACTTACTTTTCTTAGATACGACCTATCTTCTTTAAATGTAATGTATGCCCACATATTCTAGCATAAGCCATATGGCAAGCTTGAAGAGTGGTAAGGAGCTGAAATAGAGCAAGAGGGAGACAAACCTTTAACAAAATACAAGATTAAATTATCCCAATTTGAGTTGACCTGGAACTCAAGAACAGCTTGACCAGTTTTCCTGTAAAGTTTTGCAGAGAAAAAAACAACAACCCTGCTTATTCTTCCAAGTAAACATGCCAAATTTCAGGCCAAACTAGTTTTTCTAGCCAGTGTCACAAAGTGTTCAAAAGTAAAGCTCAGCAACAAAATCTGGTTTTAGAGAAACATGTAGTCCCCACCCCCACCTTTATTTTATTTAGTATTATCCCTGCTAAAGAAATGTACCATTCTAAATCTCATTTGTTTTCCATAGGAAGATTGTAACACACCGCTAGCCCACAAAACCACTCCAAAGTGGTTATGTACTTACAAAGTACTGTTTGGAGCAGAATGGCTAGACCTGATTTGCAGTGGTAGCTTGTGCATTGGAGTTAACGGGGCTGTACCCCACTAGAAAATCCTGCCCCTATGGATGAGCTGCTGATGCACAGCTGCTACTGCTTGAGCTCCAACAGTCAGGGTTGGATCCAAGCTAGCCTCAGGTTGCTTAGGACAGCTATTCAGTTTCATTCTGAGACTGCTCTTAGCTTCCCTGGGTATATTATTACAGATAGAGCACAGAGAAGGGCTAAAGATTGATCAGCTCTCTCTGCACTCCACCAACAGGGTCTAGTACTTGCAGCTCTTAGCAAGGTCCATTCTGTGCCTTATCACAGGTCCTGAGCAGAGATGCTGTGCTGTTGGTGGAGCGCAGAGGACTGATTGATCTTTAGTCCTTCTCTGCACTCTTAACACAGTACTGCGGTCAGGAGTTGTGTGAGCAGGAGCAGAAAGAAGTTTGCTGGCAGCTTTCCTAAGCAGCCCCGGGGCTAGCTTGGATCCAGCCCCAATTGATGGGAGTTCTCTGGCAGCAGTTCCCAGGATGGAGGAAAGAGGTCTGGTTTCTTTTTTGAGAGGGGAGGCTGAGTGTGAATAAGGGGGCTGAGGGATGCAAGGGGGGATGGATTGCGGGAGTATATTGCACCTCCTCCCTGCTCCTACTTTTCCAGACCCACCAAAAGATTTTTCAGTACTAGCCGCCAGTGCTGATTTGATCTTAATCCTTTTCAGTCTGACTCTGAACCATTAAGATGCAGCCTGCAGACTACATTAAAAAGCTTTTCCTATTAGTATACACTGCTTTGGGGACCTTTACTGGGAACTCTTGGGTAGTACTCCAGGTGCACTGCAAGTGGGACTAAATGTCTTAGGAGGACAATGCTAATGTGGCTACAGGGCAATCCTGCATCAGTTAACATAAATCTGGCTGGCCTTGTTGCACAAATGATTCATTTAACCAAGGCTCTCTTCAGCCTTCTTTCTAGGGTTCTTTGCCTGCCTGCCTTCACCTGCACCACCAATGGCACAACAGCTGCTCAGGAAAAGGTTAGTGTTGTATAAAAACGACAACCATCCCATCACTTCCTTTCACTGTGGAGTGGAAGCAGGCTAGAGTGACACAAGGAAATAAAATGCAGCTTTGGAGAAAGCTGCACACAACTAGGGAGCTGTACTACAGTAAGAACATTTGGAACTAATTATATATATATTTTTAAAACCTTGCTAGTAATATACCAGGAAAGCACTCATAAGAACTCAATTCCCCCTCAGCCCTTGCAAACGGTTAGAGAACTTAGAAATATCTATGGGCGATGCAAGGAGGAATGCCATGCTTGCAGGCGCCTTAAAGCTGCTGAATGAATGTTGTGTCATTGTGAGATTTTTCCTGTATTATTGATGTGAATTTAGCACTGGTGAAAGATTCCGGATCAACAGTCACTAAAGCAGCATTTTCCAAACTCTTTGCCCATGTAACCCTATTTTGAAACAAACATAATTTTGTGACCCCTAAACAGCAATAAAGACATGCAAAGAATATCCAATCTCAGTCAGGACTGCGACCCCATTTTTAAATGGCATGGCTCCCACTTAGGGTTCTGACCCATAGTTTGGGAACCTCTGCACCAGATAATTAAATCCTCTAAGGTCCAAACACTTTGCCCTAGGCCCCACAACTTGCCAAAGCCAAAACATTTATCAATTATTATTATTATTATTAGCAAACATTTATATAGGACCAGCAATGTACTTGGCGCTTTACAAAGTAATGGAATAGACACAGTCCCTGTCCTAGGGCTTACAATCTGAGAGACTGGAGGGGGGGGGAGGGAGACGAAGGAAGGGGAACAGAGGGAGAGACAAGGGGTGTTACATTCACAAAGGTGCGAGGTCTCAGGTGCAAGTGCTTGGCTTGGTTACATCAAGAATGATGGCTGGTTGGTCCATGTGGTGAGGATATGAGTAAACAGACCTCAGGTAACAGATTGTACTGGATGGTAGGTATCAGCAGGAGTTAGGGGAGGAGAGCGAGGAGTTGGAGAGGGTAGAGCGGAAGAGGTGGGTCTTGAGGAGGGATCTGAAGGTACGAAGGGAGGGGGCGAGGTGGATGTGGGCAGGGAGGGAATTCCAGGTGTGGGAGGCAGCTAGGGAGAAGGGACGAAGGCGGTTAGGGGAGCAGGGGAGGCATGGGAAGGCGAGAGGGGACAGAGGAGAAGTGGAGTTCATAGACTGGAGTACGGAAGGAAATTAACGCAGAGAGGTAGGGGGGAGCAAGGTTGTGAAAAGCTTTATAGGTGAAGACTAGGAGCTTGTGCAGAATTCGTTCAGGAAGGGGGAGCCAGTGAAGAGAGGAGAGGAGGGGCTGCACGTGGTCAAAGCGACAGGCGAGGTGGATGACCCTGGCAGCAGAGTTTTGGACGGAGATAAGGGGAGAAAGGTGAGATCAGGGGAGGCCAGTGAGAAGGAGGTTACAGTAATCGAGGCGAGAGAGAACCAGGGCATGAACAAGGGTTGTGGCAGAGGAGACAGAGAGAAAAGGGCGAATCTTAGCAATGTTATGGAAGGAGAAGCGATAGGTTTTGGCAACAATCGATATAGGGTTTAAAAGAAAGGGGTGAGTCAAAGATGAAGCCTAAGCTACGGGCTTGAGGAACAGGAAGGATGGTGACTCCATCAATAGATAAGGATTGACAGGGAGGAGGGAGAGGAAGGATTGGGGGGAGGATAAGGAGTTCATTTTTAGCCATGTTGAGTTTGAGGTGATGTTGAGACATCCAGGTAGAAAAGCAGAGAAACAGCTGGTGAGATGAGCTTGAACAGATGGAGAGAGAGAGGGAGTAAAGAGATAGAGTTGAGTGTCATAGAGGCTAAAAATGAACTCCTTATCTTCCGCGCCCCCCGCCCCCCCAATCCTTCCTGTCCCTCAAACCCGTAGAGGTGATATTGGAAGCCATGGGAGGCAATGAGTTTGCCTAGGGACAGGGTAGATAGAGAAAAGGATAGAACCAAGGACAGAGTCTTTGGGAACACCAACTGAGAGGGGAAAGGAGGAGGAGGTGGAGTTGACATGAGACACATTGAAGGAGCGGTCAGAGAGGTAGGAGGAGGATTAGTCGAGGACGGAGCCATGGAAGCCAAGGGAGTGAAGTGAGTCCAGCAAGAATGAGTGGTCAACAGAATCGAAGGCAGCAGAGAGGTCAAGGAGGACAAGAATGGAGTAGAGGCAATTAGATTTAGCCACAAGAAGATTTTTGGTGATCTTAGCAAGAGCAGTTTCAGTAGAGTGAAGGGGGCAGAAGCCAGATTGGAGGGATCAAGGGAGGAATTGGTGGAGAGGAAGTCAAGGCAGCAGGAGTAGACCACGGTCAAGAAGCTTGGAAGCAAAAGGAAAGAGTGAGACAGGACAGTAGCTAGAAGGGTCAGAGGGGTCAAGAGTGGACTTTTTGAGGATAGGAGTGACAGTGGCGTGCTTGAAGGCGGTGGGGAAGAAGCCAGTAGAGAGGGAGAGGTTGATGATGTGCAGGAGGGAAGGGGTGACAGTGGAAGCAATAGAGGTCAGGAGGTGGGAGGGGATGGGGTCAAAGGGGCAAGTGGAAGGGTTGGAGGAGGAGAGCAAGGAGGAGATTTCCTCAAGGGAGGTGGGAGGGAAGGAGGACAGGAGAGAAGGAGGGGGAGGAGGGAGAGGAGAAGAGTGGGAAGCGATGTTGAGGCGGATCTTGTCTATTTTGGAGGTGAAGAAGGAAGCGAGATCCTGAGCAGAAAGGGAAGAGGGAGGATCAGGACAGGGGGGCTTGAAGAGGGAGTCAAAGGTGGAGAACAGGTGGCAAGGGTCCTGAGAACAGGAATGAATGTGGGAGGTGTAGTAATGCTGTCTAGCGAGGAAGACAGAAGAAGTAAGGGAGGGGAGAGAGAATTTGAAGTGAAGGAAGTCAGCATAAGAGTGGGATTTGCGCCAGAGGCATTCAGCAGCACAGATGAATGACTGGAGGTGTTGGATACTGGGGGTGAGCCAAGGATGGGGGTTGTGGGCGGGGCAGGAAGAGAGAGGTCAGGGGAGGAGGAGGAGGAGAAGACATGAAGAAAACATGAAACAATGGAGCATATGGCCAGAATCCCAAATTAAGGGACACACAAAAATTATTCAGGCAGAAAACTTCAATGCTATCTCTGTAGGGTAAAGACATTTCACTACAACTCAATCTAATAGTTTTTATGTCTGATGTAAATCATTTGCAAACAATAAAAGTGTGGGGACACCAAATCAGAGTCTAATGTACCAAGGTGGGGAAGCTGATGGGACCAAGGTGAGGAACATTTGAAAAATATGCCTATCATCCTTGCAGTTATGTATCTGGGCTGCATTCCTGAAGAAGAAGGTCCATCTCATTTCTGAGAGCAAGAGAGGTGTTCTCTTGCCATGGCTTTTTTTTCAGTACTGAAAATAAGTCCTGGGGGCCTGACCCAAAATCCATCAGCATCATCAGAGATAATCCAGGGGCCTCTCCCAAGCCCCAACAATGCTGGTTCCTCCCACTGGCTTCTCCAGGCATGATGAGAATTAGAAACAGCACAAGGCAGGGCCTTTTTACATGGATGGAGATGGGTGGGGGGATGGGTGTTCTGCTACAGTGGGTGAAGGTAGGGATATATCCGTTTACATGGACACCCCCACACCTCCACCCACGGAGCCGCCTCCAGTTTTCCGGAGGGCTCAGTGAGTGGAGATGGGTGTGCGATGGGTGGAGGTGGGTGTTGCGCGAGAGCGCGCACACCCCCCCCATCCCACTCAGTGTTCACACGGGCGAACACCGAGCAGACACCCATACCCCCACCCACCACCGGCCGTTTACATGGACACCACACACACACACACGAACACCGAGCCGGGGGTGGGGGGGGCATCCATGTAAAAACAGCCACAGACAGCAGTAGCAATGGAGGCTGAGGGGTGTACTTTGAGCTCCCTCTCCACCACTCACTGTCTCCCACACTTTTAAAAAGGGGAAAGAAAAAGTCAGGTAGGAGGGGATGCAGAAAAGGGGAGAACCTAGAAAGAAACAAAAATTAAGGAAAGGAGGAAAGAAAAGGGAAAAGACTGAAAGAGCAAAAGGAAAAGAAGAGAAAGCAGAGAAACAGACCAAAGTTAACAGTGGAAAATAGGAGAAAGAATGAGAAAAAGGAAATTGTTAAGTCTTTTCATTGTGTATGTGTTTGTACAGTACAGATTTAAGTTTTCCATTCACTGTGCACTTAATTAATAATTTTTTTTTATTGTCAAGTAGTGCCATGTATGTATTTTTATTGACTCCACATATATTATTATTATTTATACAGTGTCAGTACTGTGCCTAGCACTGTAACGTCATAATTAGAGACAGATCACTACTCCGAGGGCTTACAATCTAGGAAAGACTAGGGGACACAAGGAAGAGGGGAACATAGGGAGAGACAAGGTTACATTAGTGAAATTGAGCAGTTGTAGTTATACGTGCTTAGCTCAGTTACAGGGGAGAAGGGGATGCTGAGTGAAAGGATAATAACATCAGCTAGCAGTCTAGGGGGTGTGTAGCTAGGGAAGGCCTAATGGATAAGAGATATTTTTAGGAGGGATTTGAAGGCTGGGAGAGAGGGAGCAGATCAAACGCATTTAGAAAGCAGTTCCAGGCATGGGACAGCCTGGGAGAAGGGGCAGAGACATTTCCAGGAGCAGAGGGCACTTGTAAAGGTGAGGGTGGTGAAGGAGAAGAAGCAAAGCTCCCAAGTGGGGACGTAATGGGAAACAAAGGGGGGGGGGGAACCTGGGAAGAGTCTTGAAGATAAAGACAAGTAGTTTGTACTGAATGCGTTTGGGCAGAGGGAGGCAAGGAGGGGCACACAATCAAAGCAACAGGTGAGATGGATGATTTGGACAGCAGAGTGTTGAAGAGAAGTGAGAGGGGCAAGGTGAGAGTGGGGGAGGCCAGTAAGAAAGAGATTGCAGCACTCAAGGCAAGAGATGACTAGAGCAAGGAGGGTGTTTTGGCAGGTTAACCAGTAAGAAAGGGTGGATAGCAATGTTATACAGAGGGAAGCAACAGGCCTTAGCAACAGACTTGATCTGAGGTTTAAAGGAGAGGGCAGAGGGAGGAGGCAGGGTGTGTCACAAGGACATACTGGGCTACATGTAGACTACAGGTCTAACAAATACGTAAAGGTAAAAGTTGAACATGTATGTAATGTGAAAGTGGAGGACTGGAAACTCACTTCATGTGATGGAGAGAGGCAAAGCATTCCGAATGTGTATTCAAAAAAGCTGGCGCCTCTGCTGAAACCAGACAGACACCTTTTTGAGTTGCAAATTAATTACTTCCTGCCTGAGAAGTACAGAGTCCTCCAGTGGGAAAATCAAACAAAGAAGCTGCAAAGATATAAAAGGTGGGAGATCTTTGCTATCAGAGAGACAATTGGGAACTAATTCAACCTCTGACTCGCTGAGTCTCAGATTGCAGCTGGGGGAGGGAGGGGCATAAGCCTGCCAGCCAGACTGCTGAAGCAATGGACTGAGAGAAGAGACTTTGCTTTCTGACACTTTAAGGACTGGTGCCCGGTCAAACTTTCCATCACTGACCGTGACATGAACTGAACCACTTTTGGACGTGGATAGGGTAAGCTCTTAACTAGGGACTCACACAGTGTAGACTAGGATTACGTTATTCACTTTTGTTTTATTTGCGACTCTGTGTTCAAATTATCTTTGTTTTTGTAATCAATAAACTTTCTTCTTTACTAAGAAGTGCTTTCTGTTGTCTCACATTGGGAAACACAATCTGAGGATCTCGTGCCCTCAAGCACGTACGAATCCAGAGAGAGAAAGAGTGTGTGAATGGGAAGTCTTTGGGACTTGGGTGATAAAATAATTGTCCCCTTTGCAGGACTGAATCAGCTAGAAAGAGAACTAATTCAGGCAGGCTGCAAGTGAGGGAAATTGAGTCACTCAACCCAGAAAAGTGGGGTAGTGGACCCCAACCCCGTGACAGTGGCGCCCAATGAGAAGGGTTCTGCTCAGAATTGTGTATCAATGCGTAGAAAAGCATAGGAGGCTAGCCAAAAGATTGGTATCCTCTGGAGGGAGTAAATCCCAAATCTGAAGAGAGTGAGTTGCCAGAACTTTCTGGAACTCAACTCTAAGAGGGCTGCCAAAGGGTTTCTCCAGGCTCCCGAAGGCAGAATTGATAAAAGAGGCACAAGCTAGACACCTCCAAACAGAGGGGAAAACTAAACAGCAGTTTAAGCAGATTATACGAGAATTTGAGAGGATGAGCATGGATGGGAATGGAGAGGGGTTGCCAAACAACCCTCAAGACTTCCCTCCACCTAATCAGCAACCACCAGATGGAAGACCTGGGGACAACCAGGGACATGGCTCAAACACAGAAATTGAGCTGACCAGACTGAAAATGGATTATGAGCTCAAACTAGAGCAAATGAGAAAGGAGAAAGAGATTGAACTTGAAAAAAATTAAACAACAGCATCAACTTGAACTCCTGCAGAAACAGAAGGACCTAGGAATGGAACCTCGACTCCCTTCAGGAGACAACACTGATAGCGACAGAAGATGCAGGATTCGAGACTACGCACCCTTCATACCTCAATATGATGACACAGAGTGCATTGATGATTTTTTCACCACCGCCCAATACATATTTCAACAAGAAAAGATTCCCAATGACATGTGGATCAACTTATTGCTACCTAAGATCTCACCGAAAGCAAGGAGCATGTACAACACAAAACTAGAGGAAAAACAAGTACTGACTTTTGATGACTTCAAAAATGCAGTTCTTGAGGCGTACATGATCACCCTAGAAACCTTTTGCCAAAAACTATGCAACTTTAAAAAGGGAGATGGTATGTCTTATTCTGATGTTAGTAATACGCTGAAACCGTATGGGGTGAAATGGTTAAATGCACGAGGGAATGCTACTGGAGACCAAATAATTGATCTTGTACTAGAACAATTTTTTCATGTTTGTAGCCCTAACCTAAAAGCACACTTGCTTAATCATAGGATCACAAATATCAAAGAGGTGGGGAGGAGGGCAGATGAATTTACTGCAAATGCTATCTCAGCTTATGAGGAAAAGAAGCCAAATAATGGAGAAAAGCCCAAACACGGGTTTTACCACAAGCAGAATGGTTTCCATGACAAACAAAATGGTTACAACCCACCCACCCCCAATCAGATAAGGCCACTACGTCCCAAGGCAGGCCAAATGGGGATACGGAAGTCAGAAAGGGGGGATCACCCAGACTCCAAAGGGCACACACCTTCCAATCCTCTAATAATTAAAGGAATTGCTTTAATTGTAAGCAACCAGGGCATATGGCATGTGACTGCCCCCCAAAAGAGGAGTCTGATGGCCACAAAGGGGAGTCTAATGGGATTATTGGAACTGTCAGTGCGAATTTTGCATCTGTAGTCCAACCCGGCCCAAAGGGGGTTTATGAGTGCTGTACTATTTCTAACCCGCCCACAGGAGATCAGTTACTACGAAAACCTGCTGAGGTGAATGGGGTAAACTGTATGGGGAGGCTGGACAATGGGGCACAGATGGTTACGTTACGTGAGGACCTAGTCCCAAAAGAGAAAATTAACACTCACAGAAAGGCATCCCTGGCAACGGGAATTAAAGATATTCTACCCACAGCAATAGTAGAGTTAGAGTAGGAGGGCTTAAAGGAGCCCATCAAGGTGGCCGTGCTCCCTCAAAATGCAGAAGATGAAATGCTTGTGGGAAATGACATCTGGGACTGGTCTACAGAGGTAGCTGTAGCCCAGGGCCCTTCCCAGCAACATAGGGAGACAGAGAGCAAGCCTAGCGGAGGGGAAGGGTTGCAGCAGGGCTCCAGGAGCCTTACAGAGGTTGCATCTCAACCTATGAATTCCACTAAGGAGCAGGAAAACTCCAAAGAGAAGTAGTCCCAGGCCCAGCCAGAAGGCATGGGAGGACAAGACTCAGGGAGTGAACTGCATGTCCCTGTCTCACATGGGAAACTAAATGGAGTGAAGCCAAATGGCCAAAATGATTCTGAGGTCCAAACATTGAACCTCGACCTTGAATGGGAGGGCCCAACGTCTGCAGAATGAAACCAGGTAACCACCACGGGGAGAGAGTTAGAGACTGGGGAAGCCCCTACCGAACCCAGGGGGTTGCAGGCAGGCTAGGAGCTTGGTGATTCTACCTTAAGAGAAGGTACTGACTGAAACACAAGCAGATTTCAGGTCAGAACTAGCTAACCATGAAAACTTGCCTGGTATGGATGGGGGAGGGACGGGTGTCTATTTTCCAGGGATAAAAATGCAGCAAATGGAATCAGAAACCCAGCCTGTAGTCCTAAAGGGACAGGAACATGGTTCTAAGGGTGAACTTTACGTCTCTATCTTGTAATAATAATAATAATAAGTTTCATTGCAGGGCACAGCCCTTTAACAAATTGCGTGGCAATAAATATAAGGATAAAGATAAAAACAACAACATACAATATACATCAACATAATGTTCTAACTCCGAATGGTAAACAGAAGCCGACTTGGGCAGATTGCCTTACATTTGTTCCTACTATCGTTTGATCTTATACAAAAGCCCCCCCAGAAGCCAAGCCACTTAAGACGTGGAAGAATGGGCGGCGGATGTTCCAGGCGGCCACACCAAATCTTGCCACTGCTCTGGAGTGTACTGAAGCAATAGGCCCGAGTAAACTCTGAGTGTCATTACGTTGAAAAAGGGGGTCCAAAAAGGGGCCTTTTAAGAATTTAGTTCTAGGGCCTGTAAGAGCAGGGCAATGAAAAAAAACGTGCTCAGTTGTGTCCACCGCCTTCAGGTGGCATAATGGGCATAGGCGCATGGCCCATGGGGTTTGCTTATATCGCCCCTCCATGATTGCCGAAGGGAACGTATTGGTCCTCAATCTAAAGTATGCTATGCGTTCTTTAACCTCCTCCCAAACGAAAAGATAATAAGGATCAGAACACTGGGGATTGGGGGGGATATATGCGGGGGCTATCTTTTGAGCAGACAGAAGAGCCCCCTCCAATTGGATCGTTTGGTCCTGGATGCGTCTCTTTATCAAAGACCTGGTAGCTACCTGGCCCAAATTAGCCAGCACTTCAGGGGAAAACCCCAACAGTGCAACTTCTTGCTTTATCTGTCTTAGCCATGGATCTCCCAACCTGCTCCTCAGTACTAAGGAAAAAAGGGAGCCCTCTTGATGGCAGAGTAGCGATGCTTTGACCCAGAGCATAGCCACCGCTTGGAGGGCATATGCCCTTAATGGAAGGCACTGAGCTTCGGCTCGGAGAACAACTTGGGGGGTACCCCTAGGAGCTCCTAGTATGCGTCGTAAAAAATCATTTTGAAGGGGTTCAAGAGAAGTCTCTATCTTACCAGACAAGGAGCAGTGAGATGCTGCAGATTATGCTAAATCTGAAAGAGTTCATGAGCAGTGCAAGACCCTGAGGGGAATTGTGTTGCTCCCGAGACACAGAAGGTAAAACAGCTTCCTGATAAGAATGGTCATGGGGAACGCAGCTCAGACACAGAGCTAGCATGTCCTGCAGGGCAGGTCTGGCTGGTAGAGAGTGGAGGAGAGGAAACGGTTAATAGTCCCCATGTACTTTACTCCCTGCAAGACACAGAGGCTGCCAGATATCGGATTACTGAGCATGGTGAACTGAATCAAGAGTATCATGGAGGGATGTCTGAACTAACACTTGGGGGGTCTTCACACCCAGTTCATAAAGTCAGACTCCAAGGAAGGAGAAATACATTGTTGTTCAGACCCAGTGGATCCTGGGGGAACAAACACAATTTGGGGGCAGGGCACAAGAGATTCTGGTGACAATAGCCCCTTGAGAGAAGCAGCTTTTGAGTCGGTGATTGATTTGAATGCAAATATGTTTAACCATAGCATCACAGACACAGGGGAAAGGCAAAGACTAGAGAACAATTCTCTCCTGACTGAGAATGACGGCAATTCTCCAGGTAAAAAGGGTTTTAAAATGCAGAGGAACACAGACAACATGATGGGGGTACTTAGGAATGCAACAGGTTTCACACTTACTCCATACTCTCTCTTTTGTTTTCCACTGATGCTTATGATCTACAGTCTGGATAGTCCAGGTAGATCAGACAAAGAAGTTATGTCTTTCCACCATGTCACAAGGTCAATGAGAAACATGCTACCAGGTAATGTGGGAATGTGGCCAAATTTTGTAACAGGGGAACAAAGGATGTTGACATGGTGTTGCCACCCTTTTGTCCCATTCTTGGGCAAAGACCTAAGAACCCCATCACCCATACTGATGTACCTCAAAGGTTATGTGCAAGGGGAACCCCACATGCAACACGGGGCGGAGGGACNTTGGGCAAAGACCTAAGAACCCCATCACCCATACTGATGTACCTCAAAGGTTATGTGCAAGGGGAACCCCACATGCAACACGGGGCGGAGGGACATAGACACCTCAGTGTATACCCCTACAAGGTAGTGAACCCAGAAAGAGTGAGTCCTGATGATCACTCCACTGTAAAAAGGTTGAAAACAAGTGAACATGATAGCCCCACAATGCTAACAGAGTGTTTGAAGTACCACATGTATAACTTGAACATGAATCGAGCAAAGGGAAATGAGGTGGGGGGGGTGGCATATCCTGATTCCCACCAACACAACACACCAATCACTTCAACATGTCCTGGATACAGGTTGGATTCTGCATCCTCCACATGTTTTGGAAGGGGGGTGGAGCTGTTACAAGGAGATACTGGGCTACATGTAGACTACAGGTCTAACAAATATGTAAAGGTAAAAGTTGAACATGTATGTAATGTGAAAGCTGAGGACTGGAAACTTACTTCATGTGATGGAGAGAGGCAAAGCATCCCAAATGTGTATTCAAAAAAGCTGGCATCTCTGCTGAAACCAGACAGACATCTTTCTGACTTGCAAATGAATCGCTTCCTGCCTGAGAAGCGCAGACTCCTCTGGCGGGAAAATCAAAAAAAGAAGCTGCAAAGATATAAAAGGTGGGAGATCTTTGCTATCAGAGAGACAATTGGGAACTCATTCAACCTCTGACTCGCTGAGTCTCGGATTGCAGCTGAGGGGGGGCATGAGCCTGCCAGCCAGATTGCTGAATCAATGGATTGCGAGAAGAGACTTTGCTTTCTGACTCTTTAAGGACTGGTGCCCGGTCAAACATTCCATCGCTGACCGTGACATTAACTGAACCACTTTTGGACCGGGATAGGGTAAGATCTTAACTAGGGACTCATGCAGTGTAGACTAGGATTGCATTATTAACTTTTGTTTTATTTGCCACTCTGCGTTCAAACTATCTTTGTTTATGTAATAAATAAACTTTCTTCTTTACTAAGAAGTGCTTTCTGTTGTCTTACATTGAGAAACACAATCTGAGTATCTCATGCCTTCAAGCACTTGCGAACCCAGGGAGAGAGTCTGATAATGGGAAGTCTCTGGAACTTGGATGATAAAAGGGTTGCCCCTTTGCAGAACTGAATCAGCCAGAGAGAGAACTGATTCAGATGGGCTGCAAGTGAGGGAAACTGAGTCACCCAACCCAGAAACGTGGGGTAGTGGACTCCAACCCCATGACAGGGTGTTTTTAGACAAGAACCTCCCCACCCATTATCCATCCATCATGCATGTTGCAGGGCCACATTGGCGCCCTATGCAGCCCTGCAACATGCATGGTGGGTGGGTAATGAGCAGAGAGGTACTTGTCTAGGGTGTTTTTTAACAAGACACTACAACGCATTAACCACCCACCCGAGTACTCGTTTGAAGGTGGTGTGGGTGGATGTGCACTAAAACACCAAAAGGAAGGAGGAAAAAAAAAAGTGGATGTGCACTCCCATGACCCATGCAGCACCCACTCATGGATGAAAACTCCGGAGTGTGCTGAGGGGGGGAAGCCAAAAAGGTGTGTGGGGACAGGTGCCCATGCATCCCCTGCCCGTATGAACTGGGGTGCCCACACACACTAGCAGACAGGTCCGCAGCTGTGCTGCCTCCCTGGTCCCACCCATAGCCTACAGGGAGCTCTTAAAGGGCACATGCATGAAATACAACACCACATTGGCTCAAAGCACAACAAAGAGCCAACACCATGGAGGACAGCAGCGTCTTCTATGTCCTGCCCAGTATGCGCCTCTGCTCTGTTGTTGTCCAGGACTGCCAGCAGTTGTACTGGCTCCTGGGTAGGAATTATTATTATTATTATTAATTATTATTAACAAACATTTATATAGTGCCAGCAGTGTACCTGGCACTTTACAAAGTAATAAAATAGACACGGTCCCTGCCCCTAGGGTTTACAATCTGTGAGACAGGAGCTGGGGGAGAGACTTAGGAAGGGGAACAGAGGGAGAGACAAGGGGTCTAACATTCATGAAGATGCAAGGTCTCAAGTGCACGTACTTGGCTTGGTTACGATGAGAATGACAGCAGACAGGTCCATGTTGCAAGGATAAGGGTAAACCGATCGTAGGTATAGGAATAGTGGCTCAGCAGGATAAAGTGTCAGACAGAGCAGAGCGAAAGAGGTGAGTTTTAAGGAGAGATTTGAAGGTATGAAGGGAGGGGGCAAGGCGGATGTGGACAGGGAGGGAGTTCCAGGCATGGGGGGCAGCAAGTGAGAAGGGACGAAGGCGCTTAGGGGAGCAGGGAAGGCGTGGAGGAGTGAGAGAAGGGACAGAGGAGGAGCGAAGTGCACGGGCTGGAGTATGGAGAGCGATAAGTGCAGAGAGGTAGGGGGGAGCAAGGTTGTGAAGAGCTTTATAGGTGAAGACTAGGAGCTTGTGCAGGATTCGTTCAGGAAGGGGAAGCCAGTGAATCTTCCTGAAGGGGTTACTGACTGCTGCGACTGACTGCTGCGACTTCATGTTTCCATAGTGTCTGGGGTTGTATGTTATGGCAGAAGGTGGGGCTTGGGGTGGGGGCTGTAGCTGGGGAGGGAGGCGGAACGGCTGCCGTATGAGTTGTTTGCAGGGCGGGTCCATGGTGGCAGGAGTGCGTGGAGGCTTCCTGCATAGACACGGTGGCTGCCCTGGGAGCCACCTATTAAAAACACTCCCCACTCACTCCATGTGCATGGGTGCTTCTCATCCGTGTCACTCAGTGACCACGGCCCCTCCTCAAGCCTTGTTAATTTAAAACACCCTCAGAGTCAGAGATGAATCCCAGGCTATGTGCCTGAGAATCAGGTTAGATGTTTGCATCACCAGTGTAAATTTAAACCTTCACTGGAAGTTTTCAAACAGGGGATTTCTTGAACTGAACAGGAGGTTGGACTAGATGAATTCTGAGGTACCTTCCAACTTTGATTCTATGAGAAGGAAGGAGGACAGGAAGGTTTAAGGGGAAAGATGAGGCATTTAGTCTTGGACATACTGAGCTTGATTTGACGGTGAAAGAAATACCCAAGCAGAAATGTCAGCAAGACAGTTGGTGATGTAAAACTGGATGGAGGGAGAGAGAGAGAGAGAGAGAGAGAGAGGATGGAGGGATAGAGTTTAGTGTCATCAGATCAGCATATATGTGATACTGGAAGTGGTGAGATTTTGTCTTTTTGTGGCTGAACAAAGCATATCAGTCGTCTTCTCTCCCTTTGTCTCTATGACACAAGCAATAGCTGCCTATCCCCAGAAACTCCAGTTCTTGGACCAGTGCAGTTTAACATATTAATTAATGATCTAGAAAAGGGGATAAGCAGTGATGTGCCAAGATCTACTGAAAATACAAAGCTATCAGGTAGTCAAGTCCAAAGCAGACTGTGAAGAGTTACAAAAGGATCTCACAAAACCAGGTGACTGGGCAACACAATAGCAGATAAAATAGAATGCTGAAAAGCACAAGGTAAAGAAGATTGGAAAAAGAATGATCAGAACTATACCAATGGGTTCTAAATTAACTGTTAATACTCAGGAAAGAGTTCCTGGGAGTCATTGTACGTAGCTCATTGAAAACATCTGCTCAATGTTCCACAATTATCAAAAAAGAAGGCAAAGAGATTGTTAGGAGGTGTTAGTTTAAAGTTAGAAAATGGTATGGAAAATATCATACTGACAGTATATAAATTCACACACTGAACAGGGCAGGTCTAGTTTTTGTCTCCCCATCTCAAAAAGAATCTAACACCATTGAAAAAGGTGCAGAAGAAGTTAACAAAAATTAGTAGGGGTACAAAACAGCTTCCATACACGGAGACTAAAAAGATTAGGGCTCTTCAGCTGAGAAAAGACAAGGTGTCTAAGAAGAGGGGATGTGGTAGATACTGCAAGGAGAAAGAGAACAGGGAACTGTATTGAGAGAAAGGATTAAGAACTCGTGCTAGGAAACACACCAAGAAATGAATAGGAAGCAAGTCTAAAGCAAAGTGAAATAACTTTTCATACAAAGCAGGACTGCCATAGGATGTTGTGAGGACCAGTAAGTGCCAGGTACACTGCTTGCGCTATATAAATGTTTGTTAATAATAATAATAATAATAACTGAGTTAAAAAAAGGAGCAAACAAATTAATATTGATTATTATTTATTATTTTCATTTGTACCCCACCCCTCTTGCCCAAGGTGACTCGTGGCGGCTAACAGCATAAAACAATACCATAACATAAAATATAAAATCCAGATCTGTGTATAAAATAAGTTTCCCTCCCACAACCCACTAACCCATCCCTATTGGGCAGTAAGACCACCCACAACTTTGAACTGTGCCTGCACCTCTAGGACTGCCTGAAGTGGGGATGGACCTATCCAGAATTGCCCTTTGGCTAGGGCTGCTGCCGTTCCAGGTGCTTTGACCGGAAAGGAGCAGGGCAAAGGGTCTCTCCCTTTGGAGCATCATGACACTTTGAAGGGAGCAGGACTGCATCAGAAAGGGAGTGAAGCAAAGCGACTTCCACCTTTGTCAGACAGGACACTAGGCAAGCTGGAGCTCTCTGATCTGATCCAAGAAGGCAATTCTGACATTGCCCATGCTATTTCCAAATTAATTTTAGCATCCTGTGCCTGTCCCTTTGAACACAGGTGCTCACCATTTCGATTTCAGCATGGAAGTGTTCAGCTTGAGTAAGTCCCCCCACCCCCAGCCAAGCCATGTCACATAGCCAAACTCAAAATGGGAGACAAGAAAGGAGGAGAAAACTTTAGCGCACCATTGGAACTGGAATGCAAAGAAGCTACTTTGATTACATACTGGGTGCTACAGCCAAAGTGTCTGTGAGATTATATCCCATGGCCAAAGAATTTGTTAGGTTGCATCTATCAGCCCTTATGCTAGACCAAGGTGCCTCAGTAANNGAAGTGCACGGGCTGGAGTATGGAGAGCGATAAGTGCAGAGAGGTAGGGGGGAGCAAGGTTGTGAAGAGCTTTATAGGTGAAGACTAGGAGCTTGTGCAGGATTCGTTCAGGAAGGGGAAGCCAGTGAAGCTTCCTGAAGGGGTTACTGACTGCTGCGACTGACTGCTGCGACTTCATGTTTCCATAGTGTCTGGGGTTGTATGTTATGGCAGAAGGTGGGGCTTGGGGTGGGGGCTGTAGCTGGGGAGGGAGGCGGAACGGCTGCCGTATGAGTTGTTTGCAGGGCGGGTCCATGGTGGCAGGAGTGCGTGGAGGCTTCCTGCATAGACACGGTGGCTGCCCTGGGAGCCACCTATTAAAAACACTCCCCACTCACTCCATGTGCATGGGTGCTTCTCATCCGTGTCACTCAGTGACCACGGCCCCTCCTCAAGCCTTGTTAATTTAAAACACCCTCAGAGTCAGAGATGAATCCCAGGCTATGTGCCTGAGAATCAGGTTAGATGTTTGCATCACCAGTGTAAATTTAAACCTTCACTGGAAGTTTTCAAACAGGGGATTTCTTGAACTGAACAGGAGGTTGGACTAGATGAATTCTGAGGTACCTTCCAACTTTGATTCTATGAGAAGGAAGGAGGACAGGAAGGTTTAAGGGGAAAGATGAGGCATTTAGTCTTGGACATACTGAGCTTGATTTGACGGTGAAAGAAATACCCAAGCAGAAATGTCAGCAAGACAGTTGGTGATGTAAAACTGGATGGAGGGAGAGAGAGAGAGAGAGAGAGAGGATGGAGGGATAGAGTTTAGTGTCATCAGATCAGCATATATGTGATACTGGAAGTGGTGAGATTTTGTCTTTTTGTGGCTGAACAAAGCATATCAGTCGTCTTCTCTCCCTTTGTCTCTATGACACAAGCAATAGCTGCCTATCCCCAGAAACTCCAGTTCTTGGACCAGTGCAGTTTAACATATTAATTAATGATCTAGAAAAGGGGATAAGCAGTGATGTGCCAAGATCTACTGAAAATACAAAGCTATCAGGTAGTCAAGTCCAAAGCAGACTGTGAAGAGTTACAAAAGGATCTCACAAAACCAGGTGACTGGGCAACACAATAGCAGATAAAATAGAATGCTGAAAAGCACAAGGTAAAGAAGATTGGAAAAAGAATGATCAGAACTATACCAATGGGTTCTAAATTAACTGTTAATACTCAGGAAAGAGTTCCTGGGAGTCATTGTACGTAGCTCATTGAAAACATCTGCTCAATGTTCCACAATTATCAAAAAAGAAGGCAAAGAGATTGTTAGGAGGTGTTAGTTTAAAGTTAGAAAATGGTATGGAAAATATCATACTGACAGTATATAAATTCACACACTGAACAGGGCAGGTCTAGTTTTTGTCTCCCCATCTCAAAAAGAATCTAACACCATTGAAAAAGGTGCAGAAGAAGTTAACAAAAATTAGTAGGGGTACAAAACAGCTTCCATACACGGAGACTAAAAAGATTAGGGCTCTTCAGCTGAGAAAAGACAAGGTGTCTAAGAAGAGGGGATGTGGTAGATACTGCAAGGAGAAAGAGAACAGGGAACTGTATTGAGAGAAAGGATTAAGAACTCGTGCTAGGAAACACACCAAGAAATGAATAGGAAGCAAGTCTAAAGCAAAGTGAAATAACTTTTCATACAAAGCAGGACTGCCATAGGATGTTGTGAGGACCAGTAAGCGCCAGGTACACTGCTTGCGCTATATAAATGTTTGTTAATAATAATAATAATAATAACTGAGTTAAAAAAAGGAGCAAACAAATTAATATTGATTATTATTTATTATTTTCATTTGTACCCCACCCCTCTTGCCCAAGGTGACTCGTGGCGGCTAACAGCATAAAACAATACCATAACATAAAATATAAAATCCAGATCTGTGTATAAAATAAGTTTCCCTCCCACAACCCACTAACCCATCCCTCCCACCCCTAATGTGCAGTAAGACCACCCACAACTTTTAACTGTGCCTGCACCTCTAGGACTGCCTGAAGTGGGGATGGACCTATCCAGAATTGCCCTTTGGCTAGGGCTGCTGCCGTTCCAGGTGCTTTGACCGGAAAGGAGCAGGGCAAAGGGTCTCTCCCTTTGGAGCATCATGACACTTTGAAGGGAGCAGGACTGCATCAGAAAGGGAGTGAAGCAAAGCGACTTCCACCTTTGTCAGACAGGACACTAGGCAAGCTGGAGCTCTCTGATCTGATCCAAGAAGGCAATTCTGACATTGCCCATGCTATTTCCAAATTAATTTTAGCATCCTGTGCCTGTCCCTTTGAACACAGGTGCTCACCATTTCGATTTCAGCATGGAAGTGTTCAGCTTGAGTAAGTCCCCCCACCCCCAGCCAAGCCATGTCACATAGCCAAACTCAAAATGGGAGACAAGAAAGGAGGAGAAAACTTTAGCGCACCATTGGAACTGGAATGCAAAGAAGCTACTTTGATTACATACTGGGTGCTACAGCCAAAGTGTCTGTGAGATTATATCCCATGGCCAAAGAATTTGTTAGGTTGCATCTATCAGCCCTTATGCTAGACCAAGGTGCCTCAGTAACGTGCTGCCTTTATCTTCTTGCAATTGTGTTTCAGTCTCTCTTGCTAAGTAATGCATGAAAAGCATCACTAATTTAGATTTATCCTGCCTTTCTTCTTAATGCCTTTCAAGCAACATAAACCATGTTCAGGAATAAAAATGAGTGCATGACTAACATGCCATAAGCACTGGTGCAAGAGTGAAATTCTAGCAGAGCCACCTATCAAATTTAGCCCTTGTTTCTACTCACCCACCTCCATTAGTTCCAAAAGCTTTTCACAGGCAGCCTTTTGGGGGGGAATAGATATTTCCCCTCACCACACACAGGCTCAATTCACAGAACTGGTCCTCTGAGATCAATTGTGCAAATAACTATACTGCAGACTTATAAGGGCTTCATCTCATTCCCTTTAACAGACTCTTTCTTTCCTTTGCTGGAAATCTGTAAGGAGATGATTTTTGAAAGGTCCTGTTTGCCTGTAACAAGTGGACACTTTCTTTATTTGCAACGACCACAATGTGCACTGCTCCCTCTCACACCTTTGTCCCCTCTCTCATATTAAACGTACCCACTCCCCGCTCAACTCCTTATTCTAAGCATGTTTGTGGATTTTAATACTTTTTTTTAATTTTAGTTTTTATTGCATCATTAACCACAAACCACACTGCGATAATCGCACTAATTTACAGCGAATCCCATATGAACCAATGTAAAAAGAAAAAACCCAACAACAATAAAGAATCGAACTACAATTCCTTAAGATTCCTTAAGAGAGAGGGAGACCAGCCTTGCACTTTATAAGGGGAAAGTGCAGCGGCTCAGCTCATGCACCCCTCCCCCATCAAACATAGAGAAAGAGAAAGGAGGAGACAGGGGGACAGCCTGGTCCCTTATGAGAGGGAGGTGCGGCAGCTAAGCTCACGCACCCCCCCTATCACCACCGCCTTATCCAAATTGGGATTGGAAGCAAAACACACATAAGATGGGGGGAGATGTCATCATGAGCGGAGGGATCGGTGCTTGGTGCCGGTTCCTCACACGTTCCCCCTGGGCTCAGATAACCGGGTGATCAAGGGCTCAGAAGACCCAGGTCTGTTGCTGGTGCTGTGTAATGTGAGGTTGGTCTGCAATAAATAATTTGAGATCCATCATGGAGTGGGCGGCCCACCTCGTGTGTGTGACGGAGACCTGGCTGGACGAATGCTCCAGGCCAATCTGGCAGAGCTTGTTCCGACTTGGTACTCTATCCAGCACCAGCCGAGGCCAGAGGGCGTAGATATTATTTTTAGGGATGGATTGGTTGCACGGAGATGTTCAGTGCAGACTGAGTCTGTGATAGCGTGCCTCCACCTTGTGGTTGATTTGACTAAAGGCGGATTGGATGGTCCGGCCAGGGACAGGTTGGGGATTCTGCTGGTGTCCCGTGCACCCCACTGCACAGCAGCATCCCTGTCTTCTCTAGCCTTGGACCTGGTCTTGAAGTCCCCTAACCTTATTGTTTTGGGGGACTTAAACATCCACGCCGAGGCTGGATTGCATGGGGCGGAGCAGAAATTCATGGCCACCATGGCAACCGTGGGTCTGTACCAGGTGGTGAGGGGCCTGACACATGAGTGGGGGCACACTCTGAACTTGGTTTTCTGCACTGACCTTGAGGCAGGGGGTCCGATGATTGGGGGGGTGTCGTGCTCACCCTTGCCATGGTTGGATCATTACCTCCTGCGAAGCTCCATCCTAGCATGCTTGTCTGACCATAGGGATGTGGGACCAGTTTGGATGGTCCACCCCAAGAGACTCATGGAATTGGATGGGTTCTGGAATGCTCTTGGGGAGATACCGGTTGACCTAGATGGTTGCTCCATCGATGACCTTGTGGCCTTCTAGAATGGTTGGCTGGCTGGGGCCATTGATCGGGTGGCTCCAAGGTATCCGCTTCCAGCGCGTTGGCTCAGCAGGTCCCTGTGGTTCACAGAGGACCTCGGATGCCTGAAGCATGAAGGGAGGCAGTTAGAGTTATGGTGGTGCCGCACTCGCGCCCAAGACGATTGGTTACAGCATAGAGCATTTTTGAAGTCATATCCTGTGACGGCAAGGGCAGCAAAGAAGCGGTTCTTTGCTACACTCATTGCGTCTGCTCAGTCACGTCCAACGGAGCTGTTCTGGGTGGTGAGAGATCTGGTCAGTCCAGCCTGTCTCTGCCTGGAACCAGAGTCATCCACGACCCACTGTGACATGTTTTTGAAGTACTTTGTGGACAAAATCACTCGCATTGAGCACGCCTTCGACTCCACCACTTTAGAGGCAGTGGCAGAGCCAGAGATTAGGAATGCCCTGTCTTTATGGGATGATTTTCAATTGGTGACACCTGCCAATGTGACCTATGTGCTGGGATCTGTTCGAGCCACAACTTGTGAACTAGATCCTTGCCCACCCTGGTTGGTAAAAGCTACCAGGGAGACAGTGAGGCCGGTGCTGGTGGGGGTTATCAACGCCTCCCTTCGGGAAGGGAGGTTGCCAGATTGCTTGAAGGAGGTTGTGGTTCGGCCCCTTCTCAAAAAGCCATCACTTGACATTGATGTCCCGGCCAGCTACTGACCCGTCTCTAACCTTCCCTTTTTAGGGAAGGTTATTGAACGGGTAGTGGCTCATCAGCTCCAGGTGCATTTGGGCAGCATTAGTTTTCTTGATTCCATGCAGTCTGGCTTTCACCCAGGTTACAACATGGAGACAGCGCTTGTGACCTTGGTTGATGACCTCCTCGTAAAGTTGGACATGCGTCTTATGACCCTGTTAGTCCTACTAGATGTATTGGCGGCCTTAGATACTATTAACCAGTCCTGCAGGGTTCCATTCTGTTCCCTCTCTTGTTTAACATGTATATGAAGCTGCTTGGGGAGGTCTTTCACAGCTGGGGGGTCCACTGTCAATAATATGCAGACAACACCCAGATGTATCTCATTTTCATCTGACTTGGGCCCCTCTGTCTCCTTGCTATCTCGGTGCCTGGCCGCTGTGGAGGACTGGATGAGGTCGAGCCGATTGAAGCTCAATCCTGATTAGACAGAGGTGATACTAGTTGTTGTGGTTGGTGATCTGGGTGAGGAGGTCTCTCCCCAATTATTGGAGATATCTGTCCTCCTTTGGTTCCATCAGGAGCACCCCTAGGCTCCACACAGGACTCGCAGCTACGCCTGGATTCTCAGGTGTTGGCTGTGGCCAGGGGCGCCTTTCTCCAATTACATCTGGTGAAAAGGCTCCACCCATGGAGTCTGAGACTCCAGTCTCGCTACTGTCATCCATGCGTTCGTCACCTCAAGGCTAGACTATTGCAATGCACTCTACATGGGGCTGCCCATAATGACAGTTCAGAAGCTGCAGCTAGTGCAGAATACTGCGGCCCGTTCCTTACTGGGACAGACTGCAGGAAGCACATAACATCCATGTTCCAAGCACTGCACTGGCTGCCTATTGTCTTTCAGGCCCAATTCAAGGTGCTGGTATTGACCTTTAAAGTCCTTCATGGTCTAGGCCCTACTTATCTGAGTGATCGCCTCACCCCCTCCCCCATGGCCCCTGGTCAGCCCCTGCAGGCATTCTTTGCTGCCCTCATAGCATCCGCAAAATCCTGTCCGGCAAAGCTGTACCGGGTTGTACGGGGGCTGGTCAGTCCAGCCTCCCTTGACCCTGGAGTTGAGCTATCATCTGCCCGCTGTGACCTTTTCGCGGATTACTTTGCGGAGAAAATCGCTCGTATTCACCAAGACCTCGATACCGCAATTAATACAGTGGGGGAGGTAGAGGTGGTGGAAACCCCAACCTGTCCAATTTTGTGGGATCAGTTTCAGTTGGTGACACCCACTGATGCGGTGGGGGTGCTGGGGGCTGTTCGAGCCACCTCTTGTGCCGAGCGGCTTCAAGGAGGCGGTGGTGTGGCCTCTGCTCAAGAAACCATTGCTTGACGTTGACTCCCCTGCCAGCTATCGGCCTGTCTCTAGCCTTCCATTTTTAGGGAAGGTTATTGAACAGGTAGTGGCTCAGCAGCTCCAAAGGCATCACGGCCATGTCCATTATCTGGATTCCTCGCAGTCTGGCTTTTGTCTGGGAAATGGCACTGAGACAGCATTACTGGCTTTGGTGGATGATCTGCACCGGGAAAAGGATAAGGGTTGATCGACCCTTTTGGTCCTATTAGATCTGTCAGCTGCATTTGATACCGTTGACCACGAGATGTTGGTGACGTGCCTGCGGGACAGTGCAGGGGTGGACGGGATCGTTCTGGAGTGGTTCCGCTCATTCCTGACCAGGAGAACTCAGTGGGTGGTGCGCCGTGATTATTTTTCATCTCGCCGAGACCTCTTGTGTGGGGTCCTGCAGGGTTATGTCTTGTCCCCTCTCCTGTTCAACGTCTACATGCAGCTGCTCGACGAGGTGATGAGGGGGTATGGGGTGAGGTGTCATCAGTATGTCGATGACACCCAACTGTACCTCTCATTTTCAACTGACCCAGGTCCAGCTGTCTCGGTGCTTACCCAGTGTTTCGCAGCTGTGGGGGACTGGATGAGGGCTAATCAACTGCGACTGAATCCTGACAAGATGGAGGTGATGTGAGTGGGTAAGTCAATGGAGGTGACAGACCTCTCGGTTGAGGGGGTTTGTCCTCCATTGGTTTCCCAGGTGTGGAACCTGAGGGTGCTCTTCGATGCCTGGATCTCCAAGTGGAGGCTGTGGCGAGGAGTGCCTTCCACCAGTTACATCTGGTGCGGCAGCTTTGGCTGCTGGTTTTGGTTCTAGATCTGGCCACTATCATCTATGCTTTTATCACCTCTCAGTTAGACTACTGTAACACGCTCTACATGGGGCTACCTATGGTGATGGCTCGGAAGCTGCAGCTGGTGCAGAATGCGGCGGCCCGGCTCCTGGTGGGGCTGGGTCACCGGGAGCACATTACACCAGTGCTCCAATCTCTGCCCTGGCTGCCAATAGTCTTCCGGGCCCGATTCAAAGTGTTGGTTTTGACCTATAAAGCCTTACATGGTCTGGGCCCTGCCTATTTGTGAGGCCACCTCACTCCCCGGGTTCTGGACCGGCCACTGCGGTCATCGGGGGCACCCTGTTAGAGGTCCCTCAGGTTTCCCCGGGGGGCCATTTAGGACAGGGCATTCTCAGTGGCCGCGCTGCGCCCCTGGAATTCCCTCCTGGTGGGGACCCGTCTAGCCCTGGACCTCCCAGTTTTCCGCAGGAATTGTAAAACCTGGCTGTTCCGTCAGGCGTTTGGCGAGGGAGAAGGATGAGGTGGGGTGGGGTTAGGTTGAGGGGGGGGGTTTGGGTTTTTTTCCTCCTCATTTTTACTATTGTTATTATTGTTATGTGATGTTTTTATAGGTTTTATTGTATTTTATTGATTCTGACTTTGTTAGCCGTCCCAGGCTGCCTGGCAGGAGGGGCGGGGTATACATTTTTTAAATCAATAAATCTGGGGGTGCCCTCCTGGAAGCCCCGCATTACCGATGGGTTCAGACGGATAGGAGGGCATTCTCGGCAGCCACACCGTTGCTTTGGAACTCCCTTCTGGTGGAGGTTCACCTCAGCCTGAATCTTCTCACCTTCCAAAATTTTAAGACCTGGCTTTTCCACCAGACATTTGGCAGGGGAGGAGGGGAGGGGAGGATGCGTATGGCGGGATAAATTTGGTGGGGTTTTTTGCAGTGTGGGTTTTATTTTGTGCATTATTAGTTTTAATGGAGTTTTAATAGGTTTTATATTTTTTATATTTTCACTGTGTTTTTATTATGAATTTTGCGAGTCACTTGTAGCAAGAAGGGTGGGGTAAAAATGTACAAATAAATAAATAAATAAATAACCTCCTCTAAAAAAAAGAAAAAGCTTGGAAAATGGCCTTGCACCTATTGAGGGAGATAGTGCGACTGCTCACCTCATACACTGTCCCTGCAACTAACACCCAACTCAGGGATATGGTGCAGTTTAAAAAAGAAAAAAAGGAGGTAACCACGTATTATATAAGGTAGATAGTACGGCAATAGCTTCTAACTCCTTCCCCTCTTCCCCCCTCCCTCTCTCTGTTCCCCCTTCTTTCTCCTTGTTGGGGGGAGAAAAAGAAAAACAAGAAAACGAACTAGAAACTTAGAGCATCGGATCTACATCATATGAAGTAAATATTATGTGGATTTTAATACTAAATAACATTTCTAGGCCAGGGGAAAGTGACTTCTAAATAGGTACCACAATCAAAAAATGAACAGAAATTGCTATTTTGATTGCATTCCTTGCTATAGATGGAACATTGCTATGGTTAACTATCCTTGCAGGCCTGCCAATGCAGTGTCCACTCCTACACCACAGAGCAGTCCCAGAGTAGGCGGGAAAGCGGGCAGTCTGGAGCTATAAGTACTGAGATTCAGGAGGAAAAGCAGAGAGGTTTTATTTATTGAAATACACAGAAGGGGATATTCATACTAACACACCAGTTTCTGCCCCAGAATATAGGCAGGGAACCTCCAGTACAGAAACCACCTGGCACTCAAGGCCACAGAAGAGAGGAGGCCACCAAAGGAGATGCAAGGGATGGGGCACAGGGAACACAAAGGGCATGGCCTAGAAGGACCCATCCACTGCCACACCACTTGAGTGGGACTGCTACGCCACACCACCCTGCCCGGGTAGGTTCTGCCTCAACCTGGCAACTGCCAGATCCCCTGCCTTACTCCAGTCCTGGTAGCTCCCCACTCCCACGCTTTCCTCCTCCAGCATCTCCCTGCTCCCTTGAGCAGGGGCTTCCTCACCCTTCCCCTTACCCAGGCAACAGCCCCAGATTCTCTCCTTTCCCACTTCTCCCACACCAACACCTCCCCAGATTCCCTGCACCCTAGCAACCACCTCACCCCAGCAGCTTCCCTGCAACCTATTTAGCACCCAGCCCAGGAAGTCCCCATTCTAATGACTAGGACAGCAAAATACCGAAGGCTGACACTGTTGTGTCCTTAGTAATTTTTGATCCTGTGGGCCACTTTCAACCAAATTTGGTAGATGGGCATAAAGCCCAAAGATAAGAAGGGACCAAAAATTCATAAAAATAAGTGCACTTCAAGGGGAGACAGGGCCTCTTTTGCAGGAAGCTGGCCTTTTATTAGTTCAGGTGCCTGCTGCACAGAACTACTTGTCACAACATACATTCATCCAGGACATAATCCTGCCATTTGAAGAGCACAACAATCCACTCTACCATAAAGTTCCTCAATACACAAACATAAAAAATAGGCCTTAATGTATAAAAAGAAATACAGTCGTATGTCACAGCATGAAATGGCTCGCTGTATATGATAATTTATTTAGCACTTTCAATCTTCAAAAGAGTGTTACAGTCCTTATCTACTTCCCCCTCACAGCACCCCTGTGAGGTAGGTCACTATTATTCCCATTTTACAGATGGGGAACGGAGATAGACAGTGACTTGCCCAAGGCCTCTCAGTGAGTTCATGGCAAATTTGGATTTGAACTGTAATCTCCCAAGATTTCACTATTACATGTTCAGTTTCCAACTACTAGTTTGAAAGTGCGTGCATGGACTATTTCTAATTTGTGCCAGATGTCAAATGTAGCATACTAAAAGCCTTATGTGTTTGATCCCTTGACCATCCAGCTGTGCATAGGTAGATGGATGTCAGTCTGTCTGGGCACTTTGCTGTTCAGCGACAACATTATCTTTGTGCACAGGCTATGCAAAATGAAGGAGGCAGATGTAATCATCACTACATTAGTCACCGAAAAATTACTGCAGGTCAGACTTTTCCATTTTTGTTCCAGTCTCCTGAATATATACACTTACCAACCACTGCATCTGGCTGAGCACAGAGGTTGGTTTTGAATAATCAGGAAAAGGTTTAATTACCCGTGGCTACAGTGGGTACAAGGGAATGGCATCACTCAGATGCATAGAGAGAAAAGAAACATCAAGCACCGTCAACATCAATGTCACTCAGTGGGATTGAAAAGTTGAAAGTTTCCTCTTACCCTTTTTTTAAAAAGCCAGTATTTAACATTTTACATTGCTTATTCTATTGCCTTCCCTTTTCAGGATAACCCATCAAGACCTGTATCTACAAGGAGGACACTTTCCACTAACTGATTCCTGGGTGAGAAGGAAAATACAAAATAGACACATTAGCAGAGCGTGCATCTCCTGTCCTGTTGAGGTCCTTCAGGGATCTCTGGAATAGCAGTCATCTTGATCAAATGTCCTAGCAACATGCTGGACATGGCATGTGACATGGCTGTGACATGGTACAATTCCCCATACCCAAACCACTCCCTTCCCAGGGAGGGAGTGACAGGCTGTGACTTGGAGACTTTCTGGGGTCACAACTCAGGCTAGCCGCCAACGTGGCCTGGGGCAATCCCAGGCCAACAACTGGCGGTGCCTGCACACACGTGCAGGTGGGGTCCCATCTGGGCCAGATCGGGTCAAAGTGGGTCACAGTGTGATTTTGTCACATCTGTTAACAGCCAGTCTGTACATTCAGGGTAGGAAACCTCCAGCCCATGGGCCCAGGAGAGCTTGGCCCAGAGGCAGAAGCTGCAGGGAGGATAGCCACCTACGTCTGTGTGTTTCCCTGTCTCCTCCCCCAGGTAAGCTGCTTATAGCAGAGGGATGCACTGTGCCCTCAGGGGGTGGCGGCCAAAGGGCAAAGCAGCCATTGGCGGTGTCCTTAGTGGAGCCAAGGAGGCAGAGACGTCCCGCTCTGCATGAGAGCCGAGGGTGAATGCTGTGAAGTCCGAGGGTTGTGGGAGTGCGGGGATACCAGCTGGGAGAGACTTGATGGCGGTGGCACCATGGACCCTTCCCACCTTCCGGGATAAAGACGGCAGAAGCCCCGGTCAGTTTCAACTACCTGCCATTTGTGGAGGCGGCGACGGCGGCTGCAGAGCGGACTCGGGGGGGGCAGGTTCAAGGAAGACACTTGGGGGAGAAACAAGACTGGTAAGTGGTTGTGGCCACTTACTCTCCTCCCTCTATTTTGGACACCCCCCCAGCCTGCTTCAAAAACAACACGCCGGCGTCCGTGAGCCGAAGGGCTGTGGCCAAAGGGTGCGGCCCTTTGGGGCCCTTCGGGGCCAGTTGGGGGCCGAGGGGCCTGTTGGTGTGATTAGGTGGGAGGGAGTGGTTGGGGTATGGGGAATTGTACAATTATTAATGTTGAATATTTAATATTGTTCAGGGGTTTGCTCGGGCCGTTGTGGGCTTTCTGTAGGGGTATATTGTGGAGGGGTGGGTATTGTATTGAAGAGGAAGTGGAAATGGCTGTCTCCCCCCGGTGAGAGAGGGGTGGAGCCAGCAGTATACCCTGGTGGCAGCAGGGTATGGTAGTGGGGGTGAGGGGACCATTGACCTGTTGTGTAGGCGTGGTCAGAGGAGGTATTAGTTGGGGGGTTTGTTGACATGTATGATATGTATGATGATGATATTGTCTGCTGGGTCCCCTGCATGGGAGTGAACCCTAGCAATGTATATTTATAATGTTGTATGCCGTCTCGAGTCTTCGGAGAGAGACGGGATATAAATTAAAATGCGATGCGAAATGTGATGCGAAATCCAGCCTGTGGTTGTCTTTTATTTGGCCCCTTTTCAATCAGAGCCCAAGCATCATTTCTCTGGGCCCGGTACAAACTTGTAACATGCCCCCCTACCACAATCCCATCCCATACATACAGTCTCATGAGAAATGAAAGAAAAATTTCTATTTTATGTCTGAAATGACGTATATAGATTGTATCACTATACAGCTTTATTTTTCGGGCCTTTTTCATTGCGAACTTATGAATGATCTCACTACAGTCAATTTTTCTTGCAAGTTCAAACTCAATAAACAAAACAACAAGGTGACTTAAGCACTCTTGTGCCATAGCAGAATGCCTGCAGTTTTTGATGAGTGCTAGCTTACTGAAACGTCTTTCATTTTCTGCCTTGGTCACTGGCAATGTGCAAACAATCCTTAGGGCTATGCACACTTCACTGAAAATTAGTTTATTATTTATTATTTATTAATTATCATAATCTATAGCCCACCCCCTCCTGCCCAACAGTAGCTCGGGGCGGCGTACAATATATATTAAAATAGAATACAAAAATAAAACATAATATAAAACATCAATTAAAACTATACAAAAACTGAGGCCCGAAAAAACAAATACACTTCCTCCTCACAAAAGAACCACACACACACACACACACACACACACACCATCCCTCTCACCAAACACCTGGCGAAACAGTCACGTCTTACATTGTGTATGGAAGGAGGGGAGATCCGGAGCGAGGCAAATCTCCACCAGGAGGGAATTCCATAGCCGCAGCGCAACCACCAAGAACACCCTCTCAAAAGATAGCCACCTGGGATACCCAGGGGACCTCCAAGAAGGCACCCCTGGCCAACCACAGGGGCTGGTCCAGGACATGAGGGATGAGGCGGTCCCACAGGTAGGAGGGGCCCAAGCCGTATAGGGCTTTAAAGGTAATAACCAACACCTTGAATTGGGCCCAGAAGATTATAGGCAGTCAGTGCAGAGCGTGGAGCACAGGTGTTATGTGCTCCCGGCGGCCCGTCCCTGCCAGGAGGTGAGCTGCCGTATTCTGCACCAGCTGCAGTCTCTGGGTAGTCACCAGGGGTAGCTCCACGTAGAATGTGTTGCAGTAGTCTAATCTCAAGGTGATGACTGCAAGGATGATGTTGGCAAGATTGGAGTCAGAGATATAAGGCCGAAGACGATGGACCAGATGTAGTTTACTAAATGCACTCCTCACCACAGCCGCCACCTGGCCATCCAAGCGGAGCTGCGAGTCGAGGAGTACTCCCACACTCTGAACCCAAGGGACTAAGGAGGGACGCACCCCATCAATGAAGGGAGCCTCCACTTCCTCACCCTTTCCCACCACAATCACCTCTGTCTTGTTGCCACAGTTGTAGTTGTTTTTTTTGTAAAGCTGTCAGAGCCACGTCTTACTTCCGCAGCTGGGGGTCCCGGCAGCGGCGACTTCCGGCCTGCTGGGGGGCTCCCTCCCTGGGTCTCCCCCCTGTCGTGGGGGTCCCAGCGTGTCCTCCAGGCACATCATGGAGTCCAGGGGCTGCCAAGATGGCACCACAGCGGGACTTCGCCAAAGGGCCCTCCCCCATGGTCACGCGGGGCATGGGGGCGGAGCCTTCGCCAGTGCACCACTCCCTGAGGCTGCAGGCACGCCGGGGGGGCATGGCCGACACTATAAATGTCGGTGCTGACAGACACACAGCGCCGGTGATCTGAACAGACTGGGAGCTAAGTACTTGTGTTGTGAACCACGTCTTGGTATTCCCCTGTGTTTCCCTCCCCAGTCAGGGGGTCTAACTGTGGCTTGTGTAGCCAAGAGGCAGTGTTCAGTGAGTGTTGACCCTTGTGTGTTTCCCTTCGAGCGAGTGAGTGATGAACGACAGAGTGTGTGCACGCCTCCCCCTCCGTGGGTTTTCCCTGCCCTCTGCGGTGTGGCTGAGTCCTTTCCCCTCTCCCCTGGGATTGGGGTCCTCGTCCTTCCCATCCTCACGGTTATCATGAAGCCTCTTCTTCCCTGTGGTGCGTGTCTAGGGTGTGCATGGGTGAGAGGCAAGAGGGAGCACCCCTGTGCAGCTTGCTCAGCGCCCAATGATGATAGAGGCCTAATCTCTTGTAGATATTGTAGCCACAACTCTATCCTGAAGGGCATCTTCACCCCTGAGTTCCTTCCGAGTACTGGACAGAAGGGCCCCAGACTCGGGACGCTTGGGAGGTGTGTGTGTGTGTGTTCCCTTGTGTGACTCCCTGTCCATCCTTTTCCTTGTGTTGTGTTCCACCCCCCCACCCATGACAGTATCACCGACACTATCTTTCCCTCCCCGGAAGGAGGGATCTCAAAACATGGAGGTGGCCAAAGAACTCGGGGAGTTAGTAAGGGCAGTCCAGTCCTTGGCCGTAGAACTGTGAGATGTAAAGGCCAAGCAGGCCGAGCTGGAGGCAGCAGTGCTGGCTGGGCCATCAGGGCAGGCCCTGCTGCTGCCCCCCTGCCTGTGTTGACACCCCCGGAGCTGCAAGGGGGCGGGGCTGCCACTCCCTCAGAGCCTAAGGGTCCAAAGATTGAAAAATTTACAGGGGACCGCCACGCCTTTCAGGGATTCTTAGCATTATGCGAATTGACCTTCACAGTCCATTCGAATACCTACTCCTCGGATATGCTGAAGGTAGCCTTTATTATTGGGTATTTGGGGGGTGTAGCCTTAGATTGGGCCACCACCCTGTTGAAGAGTAAAAGCCCACTCCTATCCAATTACGCTGATTTTGTAAAATAATTCTCCTTTCTATCTGACCACCCACATCACATCCGTGATGCGGAAACACAAATCATGTCCCTCAAATAAGGGAACGACAGCTTGCTTGAATACATTACTCATTTCCAACAGCTAGCCTTGGAGTTACAGTGGGCCGAGGATGTCCTAAAGGTCCTATTTCGGCGCGGGCTGAGTGAGGACTTGAAGGATCAGCTGGCGTTCACAGCATTACCTGAGATCTGGGAGAAACTAGCCACCCTCGCGCTCCAGATTGACGATAGGCTAGCCGAACAACACAGAGAGCGATGGCAAGAAACCCAAGTATACTTACCCCGACCTGTGGTGGGGCTCCCACCAGGGCCAGAGATGACCAAACCTGCCGAACAAGAACCAATGCAGCTGAGGGCTGCTCGAGGTCCCTTGACACGAGAGAAGAGTGAGAGACACCGGAGGTCCTGGGCATGTTACTACCGTGGAGAGCCCTCGCACTTTATACAAGCCTGCCCTTCCTTGGCTCTGCAGCGGTGGGAGGCGGGAAACGCCAATGGCAGGGGCGGACAGGGACAGCCTCAGCCCTGAAGCAATTACCTGAAGCTCCCTCCTCGCTGCAGACCCACCTGCGGGCTCCAGTAACCATGACAGTTAACCCACGTCGTTCCTTCGTGATATGGGCCCTCGGGCAATTTCATGGACACTGGCCTCGTTGGGTCCCAGACCATCCAGATGGAGGCAAAGGCACAACCGGAGTCGGTCCATACCATCGGCGGGTCCCCACTGGTATCGGGCCTATCACCACGCAAGCGACCTCCCTGAAGTACACGACTGGAACCCATCAGGAGCATCTCACCTTCGATATTGTCTGTACCCCACTCTTTGTAATGGTTTTAGGTCTGCCATGGCTACGCAAGCACAACCCCCAGATTTCCTGGAGTGGCAACCAGCTTCAGCTGTCATCAGAGTATTGCCGACACACTCGTTGCATCCCCTGGCCAGGACGTGGGATAGCACTGACGGCCCCCGAGACCTTGCCCACGAGTCCCTCACCGCTTCCATTAGAATACCAAGAGTACAGCGATGTGTTCAGTAAGCAGGCTGCGACTACCCTGCCACCCCACCGACCCTATGACTGCCCGATCAACCTTCAGCCAGGGACGGAACCCCCGTTTGGGCACATTTATGCCCTGTCTACACCCAAGCTTGAGACGCTTCATCTCTATCTAGACGACGACTTACGGAAGGGCTTCATCTGCCATTCATGCTCCGCTGCAGGGGCGCCCATCTTCTTTGTGCTCAAGAAGGATGGAGGCCTTCACCCCTGCATCGATTACTGTGACCTCAACAGTGTGACGATTAAAAATCGCTACCTCTTGCCCCTGATCCTGGAGCTCCTGAATCGCTTACAGGGGGCGAACATCTTTTTGAAGCTCGACTTACAGGGAGCGTACAATTTAGTCCGCATCAGGAAAGGAGACTAATGGAAAACTGCTTTCCGGACCCGATATGGACATTTTGAGTACTTAGTGATGCCGTTTGGCCTGGCTAACGTACTGACCACGTTTCAGCATTTTATTAACGATATCCTCCGGGATCTCTTGGACATCTGTGTAATTGCATACCTTGATGATATTTTGATCTACTCCCCAAACCAGCAACAACATATCGAACACATACGTCACGTGCTCCAACATCTCCACATGCACAAACTGTATTGTAAATTAGAGAAATGTGCATTTCACCTTGCTTCGGTGAACTTCCTCAGCTTCATTATCACTCCCACCAGGATTCAAATGGACTCGCAAGGTTGAGGCGATCCAATGCTGGCCCCGGCCCAAGGCAGTAAAACCGCTTCAGCGGTTCCTTGGTAGTACTAATTATTACCGGCAGTACATACCCCACTACACTGAGATCACGACACCATTGACACAACTATTGCAAAAACATCAGGAATTTACACGGTGGTCGGAACAACAGCATTAGCTTCCTCTACTTGAAGGAATCATTTATGTCGGCACCTCTCCTCCTCCACCCTGCTTTTCAAAGATCCTTCCAGGTAGAAGCCCATGCCTCCAACAAGGCCCTTGGGGCTGTCTTATCTCAACAAACCCCCACCAATGACCAAATGCTACCCTGCGCTTATTATTCTTGGCAGCTAAGTCCAGCAGAACGGAACTATACGATCTTTGATCAGGAACTGCTAGCTATAAAAGCCACGTTCAAAACATGGTGACATTGCCTAGAGGGGGCATGATACCCAGTTGTTGTCGTTACGGATCACAAGAACCTCACTTACCTTCAAACCGCGCAGATCACAAATGCTAGACACGCCCACTGGGCTTTCTTCTTTGCATGCTTCTCCTTCGTGATCCGTTATCGACCAGGCAAGCTCAACATCTTAGCAGATGCAATATCTCGGTACTACAACGGCGGCTGCGAGGAAAAGACACAACAAGGTCCCATCCTTGACCAGAAGGTGTTCCCTACCACCTATGTGTCTCAGGAGCGCCTCGCATGTGCAACGGCACAGGAACTACTTCTGACTGTGGACCCCTCCTACCTGATGGACAAGGGACTACTAAAGAGGCAAGGTCGCATAATCGTTTCCCCCTCATGTTATGTACAGGTCCTATGGGCACACCATGATGCACCTTTAGCAGGACACCCCGGATGGGAACATACCTCCCAACTAATCCAGCAGTCCTTCTGGTGGGCAACCCTCACCCGGGATGTGCAACGCTATGTTAATGGTTGTGCCACCTGTGCTCACACCAAAACCCCCCAACAAGCTCCAAGGGGCTTGTTACAACTATCCACACACACACACACACACCAGGACCATGGCAACGAGTCAGCATTGACTCTATCGTTGAACTTCCCCCTTCACGGGGCTACGCTACAGTATACGTAGTGGTGGACCATTTTACAAAAATGGCCCACTTTATTATCTGCAAAGGACTGCCTACTGCCCACCGCACAGCTCTTCTTTTCATTCATCATGTCGTCAAACTGTATGGTTGGCCAATTGAGCTTGTAAGCGACCGAGGCTCCCAGTTCATCTCTCACTTCTGGAAGGCCCTCTTCTTGGCCCTCCACGTACAGTTGAAGCCAACTACCGCCTATTACCCTCATGCAAATGGTCAGGTGGGGAGGGTAAACCAAAATTTCAAACAATATTTGAGCTGGTATAGCAATTATCTCCAGGATGACTGGTATACATAGCTACCACTAGCCGAATTTGCACATAACAATGCTCCTAATGCCTCACTTGGTGAGTCCCCGCTTTTATGTTACATATGGGTTTCATCCGCAGATCGGTGCTCCCGACATCCCTGCAATCCAAGTACCCGCAGCAGGGAGTCTCGTGCATCACATTTGCCAGGCCCAAGCTCTTGCAAAGGCGAGGTTAGGCTAATCCCGGCAATGTTACAAAGAGCAAGTAGACAAGCATCGATGGCCAGCAGCTCCCCTTCAGCCTGGCAACTATGTATGGATCAATAAACGGCACTATGCATCTACACGCCCTTCGAAAAAACTGGACGATAAGTTCTTCAGACCATACCCCATCAACAAGCAGATCAATTATGTTACCTTCCGGGTACGCTTACCTCCTCGCCTGCGGATCCATCCGACATTTCACATCTCTCTCCTAAAGAAAGCAGATGTGAAGGAATGCCCCCCAACTGCCCCCGCGAGCCCTGCGTTAGTGGCTCCCGACAATCAGGACTATGAGGTAAAAGCCATCCTCGACTCAAAGATGTATCATGGGTGCCTGCACTACCTTATTGACTGGGTACGGTTTGGCCCAGATGACCAATCTTGGGAGACCGCAACACACATCATGGCCCCCCGTTTGGTATGCATGTTCCATCGGCGACACCCCGAGAAGCTGGGACCCAGCTGGGACCTTGGCTGGGGGGGGTCTCGCGGGGGGCTCGCGGGGGGGGTGTACTATCAGAACCTCATCTTACCTCCGCGGCTGGGGGTCCCGGCAGCGGCGACTTCTGGCGCACCAGGGGGCTCTGTCCCCGGGTCTCCCCCCTGTTGTGGGGGTCCCAGTGTGTCCTCTGGGCACGTCACGGAGTCCAGGGGCTGCTGAGACGGCACCACAGTGGGATGCCGCCAAAGGGCCCTCCCCCACGGTCATGCGGGGCATGGGGGCGGAGCCACTGCCAGTGCGCCGCTCCCTGCGGCTGCAGGCACGCCGGGAGGGCATGGCTGACACTATAAACGCTGGCACTGACAGACACACAGTGCCTGTGATCTGAACAGACTGCCCCCCTTCCTGAGAGCTAGGTGTACTTGCGTTGTGAACCTCGTTTTGGTATTCCCCTGTGTTTCCCTCCCGTCAGGGTGTGTGACTGTGGCTTGTGTAGCCAAGAGGCGGTGTTGGGTGAGTATTGACCCTTGTGTGTTTTCCTTTGAGCGAGTGTGAGAGCAAGTGGGTGATGAACAACAGTGTGTGTGTGTGTGCCTCCCCCTCCGTGGATTTTCCCTGCCCTCTGCAGTGTGGCTGAGTCCTTTCCCCTCTCCCCTGGGATTGGGGTCCCCGTCCTTCCCATCCTCACGGTTATCACAAAGCCTCTCCTTCCCTGTGGTGCGTGTCTAGGGTGTGCATAGGTGAGAGGCAAGAGGGAGCACCCCTGTGCAGCTTGCTCGGAGCCCCATGATGATAGAGGCCTAATCTCTTGTAGATATTGTGGCCACCACTCTATCCTGAAGGGCATCTTCACCCCCAAGTTCCTTCCGAGCACTGGACAGAAGGGCCCCAGCCTCGGGACGCTTGCGGGGGGTTCCCTTCCTTGTGTGACTCCCTGTCCGTCCTTTTCCTTGTGTTGTTCCCCG